>BMAW01047437.1:96404-114540 GCA_019974015.1 Nephila pilipes
TTTCACGCATTGCTCTGTCAAATACGGGTCTGTTGTTCAATTATGGTTTGGGTACAGCATCGGCTGCGTGTAGGTAATTCTAGCATAACTGAAGGAATCAATTCAGTTATCTCCGAACATTTCTGAAAGTAACTACGCTGCAAAATTAGGATTCAGGAAATCGTTTATATTTCAGCAAGTTATCGATCCAAGACATCACTCGAAATGTACAAGGAATGGCTGCTCAATAAGTATCAAAACCTCCTCAGTCACCCAATATACCTGATACCCCGTGACCTGATGACAATTGGGAACAGCGATGAGATGTCTTACTTCAGAGCGATACTATTTCGTGACCCTTAGAGTATTATCAAACATGTTAAGTCGACATCTTTTAGTTTAAGGAACTTTAAAATATTTTATTTCTGTGCCTAGTGAATATTTGCGATTATATGAATATTCGTTGAAACATTTTTTCAAGTGCAAATAATTATTTAATTTTCTATGGACTAATGTATGGGAACTTTATTCTGATTAAACAATGGCGTAAAAGTATAGTTATATTTTATTCATATTTTTAAAAAATTGTAATAATTATATATCTTTTTCCTTTGAAATATCACCGTTTGCTGCATACTTATTTTAGACAAGTGATACATAAAAAAAAATGTTCAGTTAATTTTAAAAACACAGGGTAACTTCTATGCAGATGCGCACGAGATTACTTTAATTGGAGCAGGCTTAGAGGCTACAGCACAATCTGGTTTTCATGTATATTGCATGGCGGGCCACTGGAACGCCTTAATAAGGCTAATTTTATCTGCTTAGACCGCGAAATGAGCGAGTTCGTTGGATGTGCATGGCAGTCAAGCAACATTTTCCTATTAGTAATTTACGTTTCCTGAATTCAAATATATTGACGGTTAATAAGTCCTGGATTTCGGTTTTCCTGCTATTTAACCGATCAGATAAGTTTATTTCAAAAGACAACAACCGTTATAATGTAAATTTCCGAATTCTGTGTAGAAGGCCAGGATCATTAGCTTTAGTTTATTAACCTTTGCACTTCAAGCACACGAGGCGATATTGGCGACGGATTTCTGCAATTTTCGATTGAGACTTCGTGAAGCCTCTGCGACATTATCCGTTCCATAACGGCGGATCCTTAGCTACTAGATCGAACTCGCAATTGAACAAAAAACCGCCGGCCACGAATGCCGAAACCATATCACTAAGGTACTCGCGGCTACTTTGAAATGAGAGGAATGAGAATAATTACCATTTAATGGATTTGATGCCAGCAAATTAACCATAAATAATTATATTGTATATTAACATCAAAGATTCTAGATGCATATAATGAGCCTAAGTCGAAAGAACCATGTAATTTTGAGCCATAAATCACAAGTACCTGACTGGCAACTCCTCGAAAATCGCTAGGCCTCGCCACAGGTAACTAGAGCAGTCTGACAAACTGAAGAGGCTTCTGTCCGTAATACGACGCACCTAAATGGTTTCAGAAATTAATAACTCTTGGAGCTGTACGGATGAATTTTGACGATGATAGAATATTGAAAGATGTATGTGGTAAGTGCAAATTGTATTCCATACAATTTTTACTTCAACCGGAATTTATGATTCTCACCTATTTAGATACTTAATCAAGGCTTTTCACTGTGTTCAGTAGATGTCTCATACAAATATTGTGATATAATTTATTAAAAATACTCAACGTTTTTAAAATAAATCCGTCAAGTATTGATAGACAAATAAAATGGAATATGTAGTTTTATAAGAATTTAATTAGACAATACAGAAAAATGTCAAGTGTTCAATCTACGTACTTTTACAATTTTAAAGCGAAAGTATTTTAAAGTTCTTTTCTAACTTTAATTGATAAATAGACAATGTAGTAAAAGTTGCTTTACAAAACACAATGGAATTATTTTGTTTGCTGTCTTTACATAGAAGACTCAGTTGACGGAGAAGAAATAAATAATACTAATACGGTGATCTTAAAATAATCTCTTGAAGTACATGATCACCACACATGCCAAAAAGTAAAAGTAGTGGAAAACAAAGTTAAACGTACCTAAAGGTATGGAATTTTCGGACAGCGCTCCATTTCAGTTATCAGGAACAAAATCACAAACATCCACTTAAAAAATGCGAAAGCGCTTCATATAAAAAAGAAACACAGATAAGATCGCTGAAGAAATTTATACCATCAGCATCTTTCCAAGATACGTAGGATATGGAGAGAGACATTTCCGTCATTTGAAAGAGTATTATCTCTGTTTGAAATATTCCAAATAGGAAACATATACCAAATACAATACATCCCACTATTACTGGAGTTGCTTAAAAAATAAGAATTACAAAAGAATTGAGTTATCATTTCGAGAGTAACGAGGCTTTTCAGAAAGTAACAGCAGCGCAACAAAAATGAATTCTTCAGAAAAAAATTTAGGAATGATTGGACGAATAGATCATCCAACAGCCGTTTTAAAGCGTGTGTTCTTGATTGTGTTCTTAGAATCCATATGATTCATGTTTCCTAACCTAAAAAAAAATAATTTTGCAATGAAAAAAGTATTCCTTGTTAATATCAAGTATATTTCTATTACGTGAAAATTTAAAGTGTATGAATTGTTTACCTTCTAAATAATCTCATTGGCATTGTATTGAAAAACGTTGTGCTGATTAGGAATCATTTCTTACAGGGGACAATGTTGACTTTTTTGCGATGTTAAAAATCCAAGTGATGAGAAATTAAAAACTACTCTAGGAATTTTGAAAATGATATTAGCAATAACGCAACTCAAATATTAGTCATTGCTACTAGTGTATTTTCGCTACTTAGATGATGTTTTCCACCCTGCTATTTTCTTACAGTTTAATTTTATTAATGTCGAATTCTAGAAGCACCACTAGGGCTATTAGCGACTTCGTATTTGATCCTCGGTCAAGTGACGAGTGACACACGGAGCTGGTACCTGCCTCTCCTCAACATCCAAGCCTCGTCAAGGGACTGTTGGGCCTCTCAACAGATTTACGCATCAGCCCTGCCTGACACGACGGCGCGGCGAGCGATCGAACCCCGCGACTCGAACGGAAACCTGCCGGCCGCTAATCCACGACTTTGACCACTAGGCTACCGCGGCCTTTTCCACCCGGGAGATGTCGATACAAGCGGCGTACCTAGTTGTACAAGAAGCTGCAGAAGAGGTGAATACGCAAAGTGCACGCTACGAAACTGAAGAGTTCCACAGAAATGTGAATACTTCTGACGTCGCCAAGTTTGGACATTCTGGAAGATCTTAAATGTCAGTATGCCCTGCCCATAGCCACTCGCGACGAAGACTATTCCTTTTTTGCACTTTAGACAGACAAGAACCTGCTACGTTATCTTTCTGTTGCAGAGATCCAACGAACGCAATTTAGGTAATATTAGAGCGTAAAATGAGCAAATGTTGACACTTATGTACGAAATTTTCTACGTTTGTATCGAACTAAATATAATCTTAGATTTCACTAATAATTATATATATATCTATAACTTACGCTCCTCCCAGACCAAGATCTTGGGAGGAGAGGGAATTTATTGAAAGACAATTGAAGAAATAACAATGTATAACTGACTTTGGTGCATAAAAAATTAATGCATTTACAGTCAAGGACTTTAAAATATCTTCGAAATTGCAACATATGAAAAAAATTGAGTACAAAGATATAACTTATTTCTTCCATATGCGCAACCGATTCGGTTTGACTTAATGTCACACTAAAGAACACGAGGTTACGGCGAGGACCCTGGTGTAATTTTGACCCGGTCATGTGAAAAGAGGCCATTGAGCTTGCACCACCCACTAACTTCTCACATCACGCCAAAGAGAGAACTTGAACCACGATAGATTTAACGTGATCAACAACGGCTATACAATCAACGGCAGGTCTTTTTAGTATATCAAGACTCGAACGTCGAAAACCGCGAGTCTACGGGGAGTAAGTGAGTTGCAGCGCAAGAGCCAAGTACGTGGCTGGATGCGCCAAAAAAAGATTTAAACTGTGGTGTAGATGTGAAAAAAAATGGAAGAAAAGACAAATTAGTTGGACAATGAGGGTCGAAAATTGAGAAGGATCGAAAGGGTTCCTGGGAGTCGTTCCGATGTTTACAAGACAGAAACCCGATGGTGAACGAAAAAGATCAGTGGAGTGCCCTGTCAGATCCCTACTTACCTGAAGCTGCAAGTACATGAGGTCCCTGAATATAACTCAGCAGAGTGCCCGGCTTTTACCTTCAGACGCTGGGCTACCATTTTAGTCCGACCTACGACATGCCTGTGTTAACAAGTTGATTATTCTGTCATACCCGGTTAGCGACACTTGGGTCATAGTCTGAAGCCAGAGAACTCTTGAAGATTACTATTGAAATTTCTCGTCAAATTGTTCTGAAAGCACCATGAGGAAATGACAAAAAAACTCCACTTGATATCGTTGAAGTGACATAGCAGAAACGTGGACATTCTCTGATGATGGTTAACATTTTGAGCAGGGCTCATGTAATTTGTACGGATAAAGTATTATCCAAATATTGTTCAATCTATTACGTAGAAAGGGATCTTCAAGAAAAATACAGAGCTATTCTTCATAGGATACGATCTCAGAGACAATGAACTGGTTGAATTATTTTATTCTGAAATTTTACTTTTGAGAAATCAGTAACAATTGTTACAAATTGTTTTGTGAACAAGTAACTGTGGATGAATGGGCAAGATGAAAGTAGGCTGTGCTGCGAAACACTTGTATAGTTTATGTGAGACGTATCATCTTTTGAAGCGCACATTTGATCAATCTCGCTTATTTTAATGCTATCCTTATTACACACGCTTTATAATTTCATTCATCTCTTATTGAACAAGTTTCAAACGATAATTTTCGGCTTAAACATCTATTTTAGAGGGTATTAAAATGTATACCTATAAATAATCTAGCGGGTTATATTAACGTTTTCCTGAAAATTATTTACAAAAATAATTGTTAATTCAGAATCCCTTCCTAAATTTGAGATATTTTCTAGTTAGCGAAAGGCAGCGTATTTTTCCGGTTTAAGAAAGGAGTGAATGTCAGTTTTATTGGCGCAAGAGCCAGATACATGGCGTACGCCAAACAAGATTAAACTGTGGTCTAGAAGGAAGAAAAAAAAGATAAGAAGTGGATTGACGAAGTTCGAAAATAGAGAAGGATCTAGGGTAGGTTTGATCAGGGAGTGATCACCGTGTTACTAACTCAGGTGATAGGATTACCCGGATGAGGTATGATCGAGGATCACCGTGGTTACCAATCATAGGTAAGGATCGGGAGGGTCAATGTTTACCAAAGACAGTAAACACTATGGGGAAAGAAAAGTTACTAAGTGCTCCTGGGTCATGATGCCCGTTCTTACCTAAAGAAGGCAAGTCTCTGAGGTGCCCTGATATAATCCCAGGGACAAGGTCCCGTATTCCAACGCATTGTAATCCATTTTATTCGCTCTTACGACATGCATGAACTACATCATTTAAGAAAGCGATATTGCAATTAGTTTCTGGTACTCTCATTCAGTTTTCCACCTTCGAAACTCGCATCGGTATTTAACATTGTTCAATTTAAATAAATTGAAATGAAAGAATTGATAAACTTTTTTTTCCTCTTTTACATTAAAAAAATAGATACCAGAAACGTTGTGAATAAGACGTTTCATTTTCATTGAGAAGAGAACCATTGCTCATAAATATTTTTAAAACCTAGGTGACTCCAAATAATAACTAAGTTTGAAAAGGAACCTGTATAAGAATACCACATCTGTAAGATCATTTAAGAATAATTCTAGTTTCTTTGTTCAGAATAGTTAGTTCTGACTTTTCCTCTCAAAGCGAAAATCCAGTATTACACAAAGATGTTTGTTTCAAGCATTGACTCAAAAAATAATTGTTAGAATATTTTAAAACCATTTAAAACTAGATGTATGAACATTTGTTGAGTTTATTTTATTAACGTCGCACTAGAAGCAACACAAGGGTGAGACTCTGAATGGAGGTGATGCAAGAGCCAGATATGGCTATCGCCAACAAGATAAAACTGTGGTCTAGGAGTAGTTGGAAAAAGGTAAAATGGTTTACAAGAAGGAGGGTCGAAAATAGAATGATCAGCTAGGTATCCCGGAGTGTCACCCGTGTTTACTAAAGACAGTAAACCCTATGGGAGAAAGAAGATCAATAGGTACCGGTTCATGAAGCGTACTACCTGAAGAAGGGTCCCGTGAGAACTCTGATATAACTCAGGGCAGGGTGCCCAGACGCTGCATCATTTAGCCGCCTTTGTGACATGCATGAGCTACAGTGAGATCATTCCGTCATCCCCGGTCACCACACGGGTCAGCAACACAATGGACCCGTAATTGTTCCATGGTCAGTGACGAGGACGACACCTGATCTGGCACCCCTTCTCCTAACATCCACACTCGTCAACGGGAGGACTTTGGGTCCCGAACAGAGTGCAACAGCCCAACTCGTCGGGTCTTCGGCGGCACAGATCGAATCCCGTGACTGCGCGAAAACGGCTGCTGTCCGCGACCTTGACCACTAGCGGCAGGGTCCCGAGGGCTATTACGAGACCTGGTGTTTTGAACATGGTCAAGGGACGAGGATGACACCTGAGCTGGCACCTCCTCTCCAACATCCACACCACACCAACTGAGGACCTTTGGGCCGATAGATTTAACGGCACTAACTCGCTGGCTACACGGGTCTTTGCTCAAGGATCGAACCGCGATCGAACGAAAACGCCGGCCACAGAATCCGAAACTTGACACTAGGCTACCGCGGCCTCGAAACATTTGTTGAATCCTCATTTTTTTTTTTTTTTTTTTTTTTTGAGGGAGGATTAATAGCCAAAAGGAAGAATTGTGCTTCATGAGAACTTGTATACACTTTACAGACATATGCCCGCTTTCTAAAAATAAATGCTACATTTTTGCGTCTAATAGCCTTGAACTTTAAAATAGCTCTGGTTTGAATTTTCCGTGACAAAAGACCTTCTTTTCAATGATCAATTTTATTCCATCCCTCTTAGGAAGCTTTCCAGTTACCAAATGTGTGCAGACAACGTTTCTTTTAGTCTTTTTTTATAAACCAGATGCACAAAAAAACGCCCAGGAAAAGAACACGACTCGTTTACCAAATACTTTTGCAAATTGAATGTAATTTTATATGTACGTGGGGGCTGTTCGTCTTTATCCAAGAGCAGCTTCTTTTTGAAAATCTCTCTCAAATAAAACTCTTATCTTGATGAAATATTGCCTCCCAAATTCCATTTGATAATACTAAAGTTATAGTTTCATTAGAAACCGGGCTCGTAATTCGATGGTGGTAATATTGAGGTGGATAAGATCACTAAAACACTGTTTATGTTAATCAGATGGCGCGGTTTCTTGAAACGCATTGAATACATGTGTAACATACACCCATAGGTAAGTGAGAGTAACCAAAGATCGTAAACCCCATGAGAAGAGAAAGATAACTAAGGGCTTCGTGGTCATGATGCCCGTACCTACTTAAAGGCAAGTCTCTGAGGTCCAATGATATAATCCCCATTTGCAGGGTGCCGGCTATTTCCCAGATACTGAGAATCCATTTTAGACATGGATAAACTACAGTGGGACTATTATTTCACATCCGATCACCATACTGGTGATCTATTAGCAAGATATGGCTTGACTTATTTAGGAAGATTAATGATGCCACTCACTGCAATTTCCATTCAGCTTTCCTAGGAAACCATAGTTTGGCATTTACTTAAGCATTTCTTCAAAAAAAAAAAATTCCCAGCTTTAACTAGCAGGTAAAGGAATTTGCCATCTTTGCTATTTCAATCAGGAATCATTTTTATAAAGATCTGCTCTGAAATTGCGAAGATTAGCCTTTACTATTGCGAGTTTCAGTTGCAGTCCCTTAAATAAGGCCACACTTCATCAATTGTCCTCACCAACTTTCATATAAAGTTAGTTGATTTTCATACAGCTTTTGATGTTTCGATAGAAACCCGAGAAATTTAGGCTTGAACATTTATTTAAGTATTTATGAAAAATTTTATTTACAGTTTTAGACGGCATTCCTAGTCTCATAACAGTTCATTTTTTGAGTCGGAAGGTCTTATTTCAAATCTTGAGACTTGACCCTCTAAGTGATATATAATCAGCGTAACTTTCATTTTCTTTTATTATTCAATATATCATGTATTCTTTGAAATAATATAACCGCATAATTAACAATTTGTTGTAAACTATGCTTTTTACCTCGAAGAAGGTGTCTTTCCATCGCCTTTCAGCCATGTCAATTTTAGGCTATTAGGATAAAAATGCTAATGTCTTTTAGTTAAAAAAAAAAAAAAAGATAACAGGAAAAGATTCTTATAACTAATTTCAAATAAAAAACCGAATCTAGGAAAAACTCTAAAATACTCTTTACAACGAACAAACGATTTGTCGTATGAATTTCATTTAATAAAAAGATTAATTTAAGCAAATTTTCTTTGAATAATCGAGTGATTTCCATTTAAATATATTTACGTATATTATATTTATAAATATATTTAAAATAATATTTTCCATATCTTTCAGTTCATGGGGAAATATAATTGATTTCTTTAATTTCGTCAATTTTTGGATTATTCTTTAAATTCAAACTATGGTATATGAATTGATAGATTGAGAAATAATTTAATAAAATTTGATCTATATATCCAGGTATCCTTGCTTAATCGTATTACTTAAGAAAACTAAGTACTTGGACTCTAGACTTGACGAGACATTAGAAACGCGCAATAGGAAAATGCGCTTTTGCTGGCGTTTTATACAAGGTCCCTTTAGTCATCTGTTACGCGACTATTTTCCCATTTATTACGGAACTAAAATTTGTAAAATTTTTCAATACAATAGTACAAAATGTTTATTGTACAATGTCGGTATTTAAAAATTTAATGTTTCCCTTCCAAATTGTTAACAATTCGTATGACTAAAAATCTATATATACTAATCGCATACGATTAAACATAGAAAAAATTAATACATAATTCCACATTTTGTCAACTCGGGTTCTGTTCTAGTGTTATGGAATCCCAGTGAGTGATAGTGAAGTTTATTGGCTCAAGAGCCAGATGTGGCCATACTGCACCAAACAAGGTAAATCTTATCTAGATGTTAAAACTATGAAAATAGATTGGTCGACAAGAAGGGTCAAGTGAGAAAGTAAAGTTTATTGACTCAAGAGCCAGATATGGCTATGAAGCACCAAAAAAGTTTTAACTGTGGTCTAGAGGTGAAAATGAATGGAAGAAGAGTCAAATTGGTTGACAAGAAGGAGGGTTTGAAAATAGGATTGCTAGGGTATCTCGGGGGCGCGTCTCCCGTGTTTACAAAAGACAGTAATCTCCATGGGAAATTAAAAGATCACTAGGGTGCCTCGGGTTCATGATGCCCGTACTTACTTGAAGGCAAGTCCCTGAGGTCCCCTGATATAATCCCCAGATGCAGGGTGCCTGGCTACACCCCCAAGACGCTGATACCCATTTTAATCGCCTCTTACGACATGCATGAGCTACAGTGGGACTATTCTATCATTCCCTGTAACCACACGGGTCGTCATGGAATCCCAAGGATTGACATTTTTAATCCTTTTTTTATAATTGGACCATACTTTCACATACATTTAACACACAAAACGCACAGAAAGTAAACAAAGTGGACAGAAAGTTCAAGATTTCTACGAGCTTAACGCTCATCGATATCTCACGCCTTTGAGGTTTCGTCTTCAACCGACTCAGGTGCTGATCAGCTCTATACAACTAGAGGGTGTCATACCTTCCCTTTCACACACACACTCAAGAGGGGTCACAATAAAAAAAAAATTTACATATACTAAAGAATTTACAGAAATTGCATCTGAAAGAATAAGAAAACATTAATGATACATAAATTCAAACATAAACTGGAATATAAGATATTAAGAATTACTGAATCTTAAATATTGTTCCGGAATAGAGTTAAATATAGTTCAGTAATCTGTGCTTAAGTGTGTCTTACCAGGATGATAACCGACACAGACGTTAAGTCGTTCTAAAACTAGAGATTATCTCCGGCGATGAGCACTTTGGGGTAAACATTGTTTCAGGTACGTCAAGAATGTAGTCACTATTTGATCTTGAGATTATTATACGTTTCAAACTTCCTCAAAGGAAAGAAATTGGCTTAAGCTCTTTCTATAATAACCTAATTTTCTTTGGACTTCGATAACTTTTTACTAGCGAAAGCAACGGGCCTTTCATTTCTGTTTTCGTCAACTTGAGCAAATGTGATTATGCTGGGCCAAACAATGTTTAACTGTGGTCTAGACGTGAAAAAAAAAAAGACAAAAATTGGTTGAAAAGGAGGGCCGAAAATAGGGAAGAATTGCTAGGGTAACCCGGTGTGCGTCCCCCGTGTTTACCAAAGACAGCAAACCCCGTGGGAAAGGATATCCCAAGGGTGTCTCGGGGCCATGTTACCCGCACTTACCTAATAAGGCAAGTCCCTGAGGTCTCCTGATATAGTTTAGTTTTTATTAACGCCGCACTAGAAGCAACACGAGGGCTATTGGCGACGAACCTCGTAATTTTGAACCACGGTCAAGTGACGAGGATGACACCTGAGCAACACTAGGATAATTGGCAACAGATATTGTAATTTTGAGCCTCGGCCAAGTGACGAGGACGACACCTGAGCCGGCATCCCCTCTCCTAACTTCCATACCACGCCAACGGAAGGATTTTCGGTCCCGACAAATTCAGCGTGCATCAGCCCGGCTACATGGACCCCATACACTAAAATGTTCTAGTTGTAACAATTGCGCTCACACGGTATTAAATGGTATACCGGTTCATCTAAATATTATCTTTGTTTCTCAATTTTTAAACCACTTGAACAAATTTTTGGCATCTGACCAACATTTGGATTAACTCATAATTTTCTCGTACAAACGGAAATTTATTTGAATCCGAAACGAAATCATTGTTGACGCAACCATTAATCGTATTAGCACTATATAGTTTAAGTACTTATAGGATCTCAATAATGCAGTTCATTAAGTATCCTACTATCTTGAACAGTACTAGGGCTCATTAACTATTGTATTCTCAACAGGAGTGAGTGAGTGAATGTAAAGTTTATCGGCGCAGGAGCCAGTTATGGCTTTGCTGCGCCAAACAAGATTAAACTGTGGTCTAGACGGGAAGGTGAAAAAAAGACGAAGTGGTTGACCAGAAAGAGGGTCGAAAATAGAAAAGGTTCGTTAGGGTATCCGGGGAGGGCGTCACCCGTATTTACCGAAGATATTAAACCCCATAGGAAAGGAAAAAATCACTAGGGTGCCTCGGGGTCATGATACCCATACTTACCTACAAAAGGCAAGTCCCTGACGTCCCCTGATTTAATCCCCAGACGCTGGGTACCCGACTATATCGACACATTCCGATGAATCCCGTTTAGCAATTGCAAACCCTAGCAAGCTTAATGAAGCTGTAATGGCACTAAACAGTCAAAATTAAACAGATTAGCTCTTTCATGAGATTGTATTTCATTTCTGAGGAAACAAAAAAATTATTAACCAAACATGACTAGCCATCATTATTACGACTGTATTCTAATACTAATTAGTTAGGAATAACTCTGAATACTAGGATTAACATACGATTCTGGTTTCACGTTTAAACACAAGCTGCGAATTTGTATCTCAATTTTATCAAAAAGATATCTTAACGATTTGAATCCCAGAGGCTTTTGAAAAAACATTGTCGAAGAATCCTAAACAACGCAACAGCGCTTTATCTACATGGGTGCAAAAAGACCCAATCAATACGATAGCGCATCTTCTATTTTATGTTCTGCTCATGAAAATTGAAGATTTGTTTACTTCGACTTTTTCGATAAGATTTGCAAGACTTCGACAGTCGATGGCGCACCATCAAGTGGTCCTCAACGTTCCAAATGTGCTGGGTTTTCTCTACATGAGAAGCTTGAGACTCAAACGGTCAATCAAAAATATTAAATCGTGAAAGATTAAGTTTTTGCATATGTGTATTTATGATGCAATGTCTTCCAAACCTAGTGTTGGAAATATCTATAGCAGAATCTTAATTCATATCTGAAATTGAAAATCTTATCGCACTAGCGGCAATTCCACCCAAATATGTTTTTAAATAATTAAATTTCTCTACTTTTAGAAGTAAAAACTTATCGTGAATTATGCGTCCTTGCATTTGTTTCATTAGCTAAGCCATTGACTAACGTCACCATTCAACTTTGAAATTTCTAATTTCGGAAGTCGCAATTGCTAGTTTCTTTCCAGAAACTTCAGTTTTATGATCTGTATTGTTTTTCATAGTTTTCTGTCAATTTTTTAAATTTTAGAAGCCCATTATTGCCTTCACTGTAGAACGTAGTATTCGAACTAAAAATGAAATTTCATTGTTTTACCGTTTTTACAAAGCTTTATAAAGCTTTTTGGAATAATGAGTTTATATACTTGCGATTCATATCAAAATAAATATATTAAATTTAAATTGCACTAGTATTGTATATATGCTTCAAGATTTTTAATGCTGTGCGTGAGTTACAGGGTTTATGGCGTAAGAGCCAAATCTGGCTACACAGCGCCAAACGTTTATTTAAACTCTAATACTGACCGAAAAGAAATGGCTTAACAAGGAGTGTCGATTATCTCAGGGGCGCGTCTCTAGTGTTTTTCAAAGAGAAAACAAAACAAAAATTACTATGGAAGATCGGGATCATAATGTACGTATATACCCAAACGAGTCAAACAGCTGAGGGGCAATGTATGTTGTCGCTTATCGACAAACTTATTTACCTAATCTCAAAAAAATTAGATTTGTTTCAGTGCTCGAATACTTTTCACGTGCCTCAATATTATTAAGCCTTAGTTTTCTGTATATTTAAAAAATCAATGTGCCTCCATTTTTTGCAACCACATCCATATATGTAAAACAGTATTTGATTAGGTGTTACCTTTTGAAATAATTGTATTCTAATTAGCTTACTAAATCCGTAGTTTATTTCGCAAAAACTCTTGTACGAATACTTTCTACACTCACTAATTGTTGCGAGATAATGTGCCTCCAGCTATTCTAAAATATATCATTTGGATACAAATACTCATTGAAAGAAAAGGGATTGCTAAATAAATTTTGCATTATAATTGCCTAAGCATTGAAAAGCAAGCGATAAATACTTCAAAAAATTATTGAATTTTCTAAGGTATAATTAGCAATATACATTTCAATAAATCTATTCCATATATTGCGCATTTGCTCCTGCAAGAATTCTCGGGAATAAATCCAAGGCTCTGAATGTTTTTCTTCCAATTTTTCTGAATTTTTCAATTCTTTTGCGTTGCAAATTAAGTCAACGAAGAAAAATAAAATGTATTGCCTTAGTATGTATATACTTCAACTGCTTCATTTTAAGATTCCAAAGTAATGCTTATATTTTTTAGAAGTAATGTTGAATCTGTTGAGTGTCTGTAAGGTTAAAATATTTTAAAAGTTCTGGAATTTTACTTTACATAAAACAGGGTGTGCGAAAATTAAACTTGCTACTTATATAATTTGAGATAAGACGGGAGAGGGGATATCTATATAATTGTCAGAATCTATGTAAGGGTAGAGAAATTAAAAACAAAATTAGTGATTAAACTGAAGGATATTATTAAAGAACCATTTCACGGAGATTTTCAGGCCACTTTTTGAACTTATTAAGCAACATATAATTTAAAGTAAAGTTAGGTCCAATATTTTTAGTGTTACAATTATCTTAATCTTAATTATCCTGACCTAACCATTCTCAAAGATTCCTAAAATTTGATTTTAAGAATTTTAAAATTTCCGATTAGCTCCAAAATATTAACTAAAATGCTTAAGATTAATCTTAAATTTTTTTTAAAGGGAGGGACACAAAATAAAAGTCCAAAGTTGACAAGAAAATTACACTGTAAATTCCCCCCCCCCCATTTCTCTCATATAGAAATCATGATTAAAATATAAGCGTAAACCAGCAAACTCCGGCCTGTGTTAATTATGTTTGGTCTCGTCAATTTCAATGCTTAAAACAAAATGCCAAAAAAATCCATATTCAGTAATAAACTTTGTAAGCTTCACAACAAAATAAAATGTAAAGAGATTACCTTTTAGTATTGGGGTTGATTACAGTGTATAAATATCACATTCACTTGGAAAGAACGAAGGTTTCTTCTATTCTCGTTCCACAGTAGCATAGAGCGAAAATGAATGCTTCTACGGAATGATAACGACTATCAAAAAAAGCAGTAATTGTTCCTCCTTGAACTCCCATTCGGCAAGAATGGTAGCTGTAGTCGCAGAGGGGCGCTACTATCAAGATCGATTTATATCCTCTTGGTTGGATTCCATATTTCACCAAATATCATAAAATAGACCACTAAGTATGGATGGTTTAACATGCAGAATAATGAAAAAATTAGATGGCAAGATGCCACCACCATCGTCTTTGGGCCATTATTAAAAATTACAAGGTTCTTCACTACCACGTCGTTATATAATACAAGAACAATGATTAGGACTCATTTCCACCAATGCGTGAAACGGATAGCATCAAAAATGCTATCAGTAAGAGGCTTCTAGGAGATGCAATCAAGCTACGAAGATCATGACAGACGTAACTTCACTCCGTTTTCTGCTAATGGAATGGATCTCGTGACAGCACCGAAAAAATAATTGAATAAAATAGAAAAAGTTTCATAAAGTGATCTTTCATCTTTTGTAGGAATCGGATCATGAAAATTTTCCACTTGACGTTTCTGCGCTTTTGACGGTCTCCTTTTCAAGGATATCCTTTGAGGCATTGAAAGCGCAACGGTTAATATCGTGGAGAAATGCTTTTAGAATCATGAGTTCATGTAGGTATTTCATCAAAGATAGTCAAAAAAGGAATAATTGCAAACTAAATTGGACGATTGATTTCAATCAGCTTCACACTAGAATAACCCAATGGCTAGTCGTAACTAATTTCGACCATAGCAAAAGAAACTGGTTTTTCTCTCACCTAACTTCACACCATTCCATGAAAGAATTTGAGGTGCAATTTTTCTTTCAAACACATGTAGTAGAGCTCGTTATTCCACTCAAAGAGTTTTTGGAGGACTCTTATCTATAGCTCGATTTGATCATCGCTAATCACAAAGCTCGCAATCTTAACCACTCGGCTACTGCAAGCGCTGTTAAATCGGACCTGGCCCGAAAATCTTCTTATGGTGTTAGGAGAATGAAATACTGGCTCGGCTCAGGCACAATGCTTTTCATTTGATTCGGTGGAAAATAATTCATATTTCGCGTAAAATAAAGCATGTCTTATTTGCCCGTTACAATCTAATGTGGAAGTTTGAAGAGAGAGGTACTAACTCAAGTGTCAGCCTCGTTATTAGATCAAATTTCAAAATTATAGGGTTCATCGCAATTACTGCTCGGGTTGTTTTAATGTCATTTGTGAAATCAAATTAAATTGAATTCAAAAAGTTTTGTGGAAATCTTGGACCTCGGATATACTTGTAATCAGGATATCAAACATCAGGCTAAGCTTGAGTCCAGCCTCTCCATAAATATTTAAGAGGAAATGAAAACTTGAAGTAGCCGAGTGGTCACGCACATAAAATTGAGCTCCCGGGTAGACAATGTTTTAATCCAGTTGTATGTTCGAGTCTCGATTCAATTATTAATCACCAATCTTGCAGAGGCGATGACGCACTTCAAACTATCAGAATTGCGATTTTTAATAAGGGTTATGTTAAATTTTTAAAAAAATCCTTGCGTTATACTGAATGTACTCGAATTTATAAAAATAAAATTGCATATTTTTGTACACTGCAATGCTACTTATAATTAAAATAATACCTTTATTCCTCGCTTCACAATATCCCAACTATGATGAACCTACATTATCCCTTTTCTTTTTATATTGAGTGTGTCCTAACCAATCTCTCTCAAATCTTAAACTACAACTTTCCCTCAGTTATAAAACCTCCGTTTTGCCAAATAGCTCTTTTAATAACTGAATTTAAAAAAATTCTGATCTACCTCGTTCTTTTCGGGGATTAAGGACATTACTGACAGTTAACTGGTCTTTTTTCTTTTCTTCCTACCTTCAGAGCGTGCGTTTGCGGCTCTCAACATGAATGATGTCCTCTTTCGCTTCTATGTACGATGGACTGATTACCAGTATGAAGATGAAACAACTCAAATAAATAATTAAATCACCCAAAAACTGCTACTTTCAGAATTGAACACTGAGGCATTGACGAAATTCGTTATAGAAATCGGCAGAATTGTACCCGCTATCCTCGTCGTTTGCGGAAGACAGCCAAAATTCTGAAGTAACGAACCAGAACAAGGAAAACGAACTGAGCGGTCATCATCCACCCACTTCAACTAATATATCTTATTTGTGACGCAATACTTGTTCAGAAATAGAGTTCTGTAACTTACTGTGAACAAAAACAGTCAGGTTACAGATAAATATATTTAAAGTCCGCCACTGTGCTACATTCAACGGTCACACTTCTCCCTCGCGTTCACATTCCCGCTCAGTAATAACTACGCGGGCATCTCAGTTTTCGAATCTGATTGAATGATTTCGTCCTTAATGAAATCAACTCCTTTGTGTCGGGGAGTTCTAAATTATGATTTTGGTAAATTTCTTGTGTTTGTAAATTGAATATTTTTTAGTATTATTCAAAATCCAGATGAAAAAAAAAAATAAAATGGCATGCTAAACATGTTTGAAATTTTGAAACTTAAAAAACTGATGTTAAGCTACAAAATTAATGTTTTAACACGAATCAATGTTAATTATTTGCTTACAATGCTGCATAACGATAACTAGGAATGATAAAACATTTTTAGCACACAAAAATATTTTATAGGTGTGTTTTAAATCGCAACAATGTTACACTTGTTATGTTAATCGTATGCTATTAAATATGCAATTATGTATTGTAATATTTATGCAATTTTCTTAAACTCACAATAGTTCTATTTTTCTATGCATCATTTTCTGTACCAATTTAGTTTAGTTTTTATTAACGTCGCACCAGAAGCAACACGAGGGCTATTGGCGACGGACCTCATAATTTTGAACCTCGGTCAAATGACGAGGACGACACCTGAGCTGGTACCCCCCTCTCCTAACTTCCACACCACGCCAATAGGAGGACTTTGGGCAACGACTGATTTAACGTGCATCAGCCTGGGATACACGGTGGGTCTTTAACGGCCAAGGCTCGAACCCGCTATTGAACGAAAACCGCCGGCCACGAATCAGAAACCATGACCACTAGGCTTCCGCGGCCATTTTCTATACCAAACACTTAAATATATTCCTTTATTGCTGTCAATTTAAGCGTATACACATGGAAATGCTTTTCAACTCAGAACCTGCATCGAGTACTAAATTGGGAAAAATTTGAAATACAAATAATTAATTTTTAAATGTTTCATTGGGATGTACCACTGAAAAGGCACCTCCAGGGAACCAATTTTGAAGAGAGGGGGAGTTAGGGTGAACCCTCAATATCACTTCCTTTTCATCTTTATAACATTCTTTCTCTTTTTGACATAATCTCTCTTTTTAACGCGCAATCAAATTGTTCAAATCAATCTCTTTCTCAAATCTTATACTACAACTTTCACTCTAGCTATAACCCACCCACCCCGTTTTGATGAATCACACATAAAATACTTGATCGCGAATCCCTTTTAATTGTTGAATTAACAAAATTTCTTAACTTCCCGTCCTACTCGGGTATAAAAATCCTCATTCACCGTTGGCTGTTCCCTTTCGCCTATCTTCTCTCTGGTGACACTTGCTGTGCGCTTCATTTCTCCATTGGTTTGGAATGCATAAAATGCCCCAAAATTGTCCAGTGAAATCAAACATTCATTACAAGCAACGACTGCCTTATTTTGCTGAATATCAACATCAGTAATGATTGCACCAAGATATTTCATATATATATATATATATATATATATATATATATAT
>BMAW01047437.1:114550-134118 GCA_019974015.1 Nephila pilipes
ATATATATATATATATATATATATATATATATATATCACTCTTACAGTAGGTTGCCGATAAAATTTGTAAAAAAAAATCTTACCAGTTCTGCCTAATTTTCTTTAATCATGACTAAATTGCATTTAGCTTAAAAAATACAACAAAAGAAAAAATACAAAAAAATAAAGCAACATTATAAAGAATTTATTCTGTTCTACTTTAATATTTGATCACATTTCTTTTAGCCACTGTCATAGGCGATTGGACATGATTTTCATACAATGTTTTAGACATCCTTTTATCTGGGGATTGTGATACCATAATTAAGTTTTCAGTTAATTGTAGTTTACTTATTAATGTTTCTTTGGCAACCTAACGATTTGTGATTTCTCAGCAGTTTTCCATCGGATACATGTGGGATGTGGTACTAATTGAATCAAGACTTTTATTATTAACTTTATAAATGTTTAATGATAAAAGACGAAACATTTAAGACGGTACAAACGATTTGATAACATTAAAAAAAGAGGGGAAAAAAATAGTGTGTCGAGTTCTATCAATTTGCAAATGTCTCTGGCCCTCCTCACGTTTCGCTCTTTTCCCGCGAAGCTCTTGAATTCTGTTCTTCCGACGTCAGTTGCTGCTCATTCAGGAGAAGTAATAACTACATGGCCTTCCTGGACTACCAGACAGCTGGGTTGAGGTGAATCAAATAGACAATACATCTGATAAGATACAAAAAAGACAAACAGAAAAAAGACAAAAAAATAAACGTTAATGAAATGTAAGGTAATGGAGGTTCATCTTATGCACCACTGTTTCATTTTATCTGCGGCAGTTGTTAAATTTGGATCTGCAAGATGTCCTAACTTCCGTACATCGTAACGATCATTAGGGATAATTTTCCTGATCTCACAGGGTCCAAGAACTTAGATTAGAGTTTCAAACAGGTACCAAATTTGATGCATTATATTTCCATTTGGTCGCTGAGTTTGTATTTATAGGCTGGTTTACGAAGTTTTTTATATTGTTGTATATTTTCTTCCTATAAACGGAAGATGTTCTGATGTACTTTTGGAATTGGATGAAGGGGTCCTTCTTGTTTACCATATTTACGTGATGATAAGAAGCAAGGGATGTAATTTGAAACGGTTTCTTGTCCTAATTTCTTAAGTTGAGGTATGAAAAATTCATGAGAAGCAATTGATTCTGTTTTTTTTTTTTTTTTTTTGTGAATCAAAAGGACCTTGTGAATGAGCATTATATACTATCTCTTCCTGCATCGTTTGTGGGATAACGAGAAGTTCTGTATCCTTATGGAGTTTATAGAATTCCATTTTTAGGAATAATTTGTCGGAAGATGTAGATTCAATCATTGATTTCTTTTTAGATATGAATTCATCTTGATCTTGTGCATTTTTTATCTTCTGAGGAAGTATTTAAGGAAATTAGAAGAATGGAATAACGACTGAGAACATCAATGTGTTTCATGTGTCTACACAGTCTATGACAAACTTTGTAATTAAATTCTTCTAACATCAATGCCCATCGAGTGTTTTTAGCTGGTAACTCTCTTTTGTGCATCGTTTTTCGGAAAGAAACACAATCTGCTACAATTTTAAATTTAGTACCTAATAAGTAGTTTCAAAATTTCTGTAGTGTCTCAATGATGGCGAGAACTTTATATGATTTATTTTTCTTATTGAACTGTAGTTTTGCGACCAAAATAGTGAATGGGGTAAAAGTGTACATCATCCGGTTTCTGTAAAATCATAATGCCAAGGCCTAAAGAGCTTGCGTCAGTATGCAGTTCTTTTGGCATCCTTGTTAATAAATGTGAAGAACTGAGTTTAGGAAAAGAATGTTTTTGAGTTCTTGGAAAGCTGCTGCTTGTTCAGGGCCAAAATTGCATTCAATATCGAAGGAGGTCATTTAATGCTCTAGCAATCATAGCATGATTAGGAATAAATTTCCTGAAATAAACTGTTAACCCAAAAAAGCTTAGGTTTTGTTAATAGGTTGTGGGTTTCTTGTTTATATATTGGTTTTAGGTTGTAGGAATTCCTAAGCAATTTTTGTTTTGGAAGGTGAGGGTTTGACAGTTCCGTTTTCGATTATATACTCGAGAAATTGCAAAAGTTGCAATTTCGTTGTAAAAAATGAGATTTTTTGGAGTTCAATTCGAGACCATAATCTGCACCTGTTTGGAGAACTACGCACAATTTTCATAAATCTCCGATTTCGTTTGCATGGTATGGGATCATCCATGTAAACAATAAAAACATTATCTCGATTGAGTTCTGAAAATTGTGTAAGCAAATCGTTGAAAGACGCTAGGATTGTTTGTTATACCAAATGGAACACGCAAAAATTCGTATTGTCCTTCATTCATATATCCAATTTTGAGGTCTGGTGAATTGAAAACTCGATAATTTTATAGTTTATTTACGGTTTCTTCAATTAGTGGTAAGGGAAACTTATCTTTGATATTTTTCTGTTAAGTTTGTGGTAATCAACACAAAATTTGTGGCCTCCGCTTTTCTTTTTACACGAAATAATCGGCGAAGTGTACAGTGCGAAAAACGGGTATTCAAAATCAATTACGAAGTACTTCACACACACAAACTGGCTTCGATCACAATGTGTTCAAATTTAAGACTCGCACGTACTCATTTTTAGTAACAGGTGTGTACGCAAAATGGAAACTCCTCATTTTTGAAGATATTTGTGTATCAAATATGAGTGAGGAATAGAAAAATGATTAAATGTATTCATTTTTGAATTTGATACTGTATCAAATATGAGAATGAAACAACAAAATGAGTATGTAAAGTATTCATTTTTGAAATTATTACTGTATCGAATACGAGAAGAAACAACAAAATGAATATGTAATTCATTCATTTGAGGATCTGTTACTGCATCAAATATGAGTATCAAACAATCAAGTGAGTATGTTTTGAATTTATCTTTGATACCGCTGTTGTAGCGAATATGAATTTTAAACAGAAAAATATAAATCGACTTAAATTTTAAGAGACTTAAATAAGCGCACCTTTATTTGCAAGTATCATTTTCTTCATCTTACATATTATTTAACATACACTCCATGAAGTTTTGTTACTAAACTTCGAATCAAAATTCTTGCATTTACTGTGTGTAACAAAACTGTTGCTTTTAGAAACAAAAATTCTACTGTTACGTGATCATATACTGTACTTTGAACTTATACCTCAAATTTAAATCAATTCTAGTGTTTAATAAATCTTTAATTAATGAAAATAAATTCGATTCAAGAGTTAAATTCTTTTCAAAACAAATGTGTAAGAAATTTGAGCTAGTAGTTCAAAAAGCAATTTGGTTCATTAAAAATTATTTTTATGTTTCTAGAAGCAATATATAGCTTTGTTAAATTCCTATACGTACAGAAAATTGATTTTTATTTAAAGTTCGGTCTCTTAATAATAAGTAATTGCAAATATCTTTGAAACGTTTCGATGAGTATTAGATTTCCATTGTGAAAACTTAGTGTACAGTATTTTTCAATGCTCCACCTTTTTTTTTTTTATCTAACATACATTTCCTTTTGAATTAACATCAAAACAAAGCTAAAACCTGTAATTAATGTGATTCAATGTAAACAAAAAAATCAAACGAAACAAATCATATTTTTGAAAAATTTATTCTAAGTATGACACACATACATATCAGACATACAAAATATAAGACATTCATAATTTTGAAACTAGAATATTGAAAGAAAAAAAAAGTGTAATTTTTTTAAACTCCTACAGATGAGTGAGTGAGTTAATGTGATGGTTATTGTTGCAAGAGTCAGATATGGCTATGTTGCGCCAAACAATATTTAACATCGGTCTGGACGTGTAAAAAAAGACAAAAATTGGTTTACAAGGAGGGCCGAAAATGCAGAAGAATCACTAGGGTAACCCGGAAGTGCGTCACCCATGTTTACCAAAGCTCCTACAGATGAAAAGATGTCATTTTAAAAATTATGCTATTTTATCCATACCACAGTCCAACTCCATCTCCATTTGTACAATATAGCTTATGTTTTATTGTAATGTATAATGAGGTATCATTTAAAATATAGCAAGTTCTAATACGTAAAGGTAAACAATCACATTTCTTACTTCTTTCAAATCATCAACATTTTATAAAGTTTCTAAATATGAGTGAAAATGCTTTTCAAACAGTGCTGTTTCAAATAAATATGTTATTTATGCATCTTTATTATATAGACAATTTTCTAATTTTTCGAAAAAAAGGAAAGTCATCTACACAACTAATTAACATAACTATATTTTTGAAATATACTATACCATTATAGTATAAACTGTTACGTGTAAAAATTTCTGCTCGGTCTATTAAACCATCCATTCTACATAGCAGTTCTTGCTGCTTTGAATTATGAATTATACTCTTAGATCTAAGGTAGTACTCTTAGATCTTGGACACTCTTAGATCCCAAAACATTTGTTATACATGGAATTTTCAAGTTATTTTTACTAAAAACATGTGCCATTTTTAATTCGTGTTTGTAAATTAAAATTTACTTCGACAGAGCTTGTCTTCTTATGATTATAAAAAAATATCAATTAAATAAGATTTTTTTTTAGAAATATCACAAGTGTTTTCAAATAATGCAAAGCAGTATGGTCATATTAATGCATAACTTTTCTGTATTGCGTATTATACAATAACATAAATTTAATTTAAACAAAGTGGATTAGTTCATAATTAAGACAAAATATCCA
Source organism: Nephila pilipes (assembly GCA_019974015.1). Classification (NCBI taxonomy): domain Eukaryota; kingdom Metazoa; phylum Arthropoda; class Arachnida; order Araneae; family Nephilidae; genus Nephila; species Nephila pilipes. The sequence goes on from BMAW01047437.1 coordinate 119,306, forward strand.
TTATGCATTAGTTTGTAAGTACATTTAATTTTAAAACGTTTTTCTGAATTTCACTTCGTGTGTGTGTGTGTGTGTGTGTGTGTGTGTGTGTGTGTGTGTGTGTGTGTGTGTGCGTGTGTGTGTGTGTGTGTGTGTGTGTGTGTGTGTGTGCGTGTGTGTGTGTGTGTGTGTGTGTGTGTGTGTGTGGTGTGTGTGTGTGTCATCAATCTTCGACGATTATTTAACCAACTTCCCACGCTAGAACTCTGAAACCTTGAATCGTTCTCACTCGCCCACCAATGCGATATTTAGACATTTTCGACAAGCTAGTATTTCTTCATAATGCAGTTTATCCCAACCACTGGCCGATTTCAAAATTGGCACAAACATGGCGATTTTTTACCGTAAAACGGACCAGGGTAGCCACATTTGGCAAAATACCGCTAAATAATTTTGTCGCCAAGATGATTGTTAAACTGCATTCCAACCATTTAATTTACCGGATGAATTAATTAATTTTAGTTACTTTAACGTTTTATGTATTTCACTTGGAGTGTGTTTCTGTGTGGGTGTGTGTATCAGTGTGTCATCAATTTCTATCGTTAAATAACAACTTCCCATCAAGCTAGAGCTCTGAAATTTCGGGAACCGTTCTTACTTGCCTAACAATGCAATATTTAGATATTTGTGACCAGTTTTAACTAATATTTCAATAATTTTCCTTAATAAACTTTTGCCACTATATAAAAAACGTTGGTTTTTATTCTAATTATTTTATACATTATGTTGATATTGTAGGAAATTTTGGAATATAGTAAAATAAAAAAAAAAATCTTGATTACATAAGACTGATACTAGAAATCACGTGATGTGTCAAAACTGAACAGGGTGTTCTGTGTTCATCCCATTTCTCTATGTGCTAGTTTTTTTATCTTGTACATCCACTTAATTTCGATTAATATATCTAATAATATCATACTTCTACATTATTCAATTATTTATATTCAGTAAGAAATAAACTGAGTAGGTTTATAGTTCTATCTTCTTATTCTCTAATTATTTTTGTTAAAATGTCATTCTTTAAGCTACAGAAAGCCCATTTAAATTTATTTCTGGTGTTTGTTTCTATACTTTTGATATAGTAAATTATTTTCTGATCTAAGCAGATGTATTTTTGAACAATCCTATGATTTCAGCTTTTATTTTGCTTGCTTATTTTGTATTACTAAATTATTTCCATATACAAAATACTATTACGTATTATTAGGTCATCGATTGATTCTAACATGCTAAAAATAAAGGCCCTAATTTTTATTCTGGTATTAATTATTCTACACCTCTGAAAATAAATGTGAATAGTTAAAGTAATTAAATCTCTCTGAATTCTAGTATCTTTTATATATAAACACTTTATATTTATCAGGCTGTTTATAAACAAAGCAACATTGATTAATCTATTTTTCTTTAATCAAGATACATAGTTAAGCTAAAACAGTTACTTAATGATTTATAATTTAAACAGGTAATTTGTACGCCTGAATTTAAAGTTTTTTTCTATATGTGTTTCGTAAACAAAATTAATTAATTTAATCATAAATTGATTATAATGTCTCAAAAAAGAATCAACAGTATTTAAGAAAAACATATAAATTCTATATAATTTCAAATTAATAATAGCTATTAAATTCTTTTCTCAAAGTTATATTATTAATCACAACTTTATTTATATGTTTTAATGTAAAATGAAGTACAGAAAATTCTGACTATTGTGAATCACAAGACACATAACAAAACTTATATTAGTGATAATCTGATTCTTAAAATGTGTATAAAATATTAATTTTTAAAATTATATTTGTAGAAATGATACAGTCAGTAAAAAAAACAGAATTTTGAGGAAATAGAAAATCTATCCTGTTAATTGAGTGCCACTTAAAGAATCTGTTACGTTGTTTGTTGTGTATATGCATCTTGTTTCTTCCAACCAACACCAGAACCTCGGTTTTAATTTGTAATTCATCTGCATAATCAATTTTTAAAAAACGTTAACTTTAAGTACTGCAGAATAAACTGATTAATTGTGTGTAATAAAAAATACAAATATCAACAAATAAAAGGGTTAGATAATATACCTGTCCTTGTATTATGGTGAATACTTGTAAGCTTTTTTACAATTTAACAATGATTAAATATAGCGTTCAAAATGTATCGAATAGAAAAATAAATTATTTTATTTATTCAGTGAGAATGAATGTTGGGGGGGGGGGTGTGTAGAAAATAAAATTCTAAATGGTATTACACCAAATATTTATTTACCCTTGCAACATTTTTTTCTGCCAGCATTATAAGAAATAAAAATTAGAAATGTTTGTGTTAAACCGTTAATTATATAAAAAAATCTCAAATTGAATTAGCAACACAAAACAAATAGTGGTTCCTCTCCACAAGTCATATATGAGTTTAAAACAGATAATTTTAAAATGTAAGATACAGATGAAACACAAGACAATCACTGATAATATGATGAACAGTATTTTAGGACATAACAGGAAAGATGCCTGATTAGATCAGAAAATTCTCCTGGTTCCAAATAACATATATTGCATCCCTCCAACAAGCTGTTATATTATCAGGACAAAAAATAATGAACAGCCGGGGATGGTTTCAGGAGCAAATATTATTTAATAACACGTTCCACACATCACAAGAGAGAGAGGGCAAAACATATAAAAAACACAGATCCAGGAACGTCACTCCATAAAGTAATTAAACATGGTTTGGAATATCTTTTACCTGTATCTGTCATACATTATATTTGTGGAATTAAATTCAATATAGTTTTCATTAATATGTCCAACTGTATTAAAGTAATCACTTAAAAATGAAAACATCTTTGCTTGTACTTTTTTCATATGTAAATAAAGCGTTGGAGTATCCACCAAAAAGTATTACGTTGTTCATGTAAAATACTCCCTTTGAAGACTACTACTTTTTTGGAACGTCGTTCAAACACAGTATTCAGATTATTTCTGCTTTGTTAAAGCGGGTTAATTGATCAGAATAATTATCAAACTCTCCACTGCCCCAGGCTGTCATATACATGTGTTATGCTGCTTTTTAATAATTTGTAACTGCAAATGCAACTAATGTAACTTATATTTTGCTATATATATATATATATATATATATATATATATATATATATATATATATAACCACTTTTGAAGCGTTCATCAAAGGAAAGTTTCAGTTTGTATATGTTTTTAATAAAACTTCTTTTATATTTTAAATAAAATTTCATATATATATTCAGTTCATATATATTGAAATCAAACTTATTTCGAAAACCCATTTGACATCTTATAAATTAAGATTAAAACTTATAAATTTAAACTTATTTATTAAAATTATGACATTTCTGAAAAAAAGATTTTAAACGATGAAATCGATTCAAACAACCACACACACACATGCACTTTAGTTTTATTATACAACAAAAATTAATTATCCTATGATATAGTATACACACACACACGCGCGCACGCGCACACACACACACACACATATATATATACACATATACACACACACATATATATATATATACACATATACACACACATATATATATGCACACATATATACATACATACATAACTATACATATACATACACATATATATATATATATATGTGTGTGTGTGTGTGTGTGTGAATTGAAAAAGAAATTTAATAATTAATTAATAAAGTAAATGAAATACATTCCAAATGCATGATTGAAATGAAGAGTTATTTTGTACTTAAGATTGTTTATTCATTTTAGCTGAGATAGAGAGAGGCTACACAGAATTAACCATGTGGTTAGAAACGCAGGAGCGTCATTTCAATTAATTACAACAGGAAAGAGCAGAAGAGCGTAGAAAAAAGAACATATTGGACTTTATCGGAACTTTGAACGGGGGCCCGGCATGCGCAGCAGGTCTAAAGCCCGAATCAGTAAAGCTGCGATGATACATGATAGTTCTGTGGAATTAAAAACATGAATTTACAGAGGATTTGAAAAGATGAATTTAGAGAGCATTTTCAACGAGCATGTTTATTTATAACGCCGATTTCCTAGGGACTTCTGCAGGTCAATTGGAAATCTCGTGGACTAAGATGAAGGGATTCCAGGGAATTTCCCTGACGCCTTCAGTCTCGAGAAATTATTTCTGACAGTTTTACGACTATGGGAAAGCGACAGTGTTACGACTGTTAAACAGATTTTATGAGCGCTTGATATAATAAATAAAATTATAATTTGGAAATGGATCGGAAAATAAAAATAAACTCTTTACTTTTGAATTAGAGAATGAGAAAAATCAGGAACGAAAATGCTTAGTTTTATGAGAGATCATTACACACTCATTATATATATATATATATATATATATATCACGCCTGAGTGCCACTAAAGGCCAATCGTATAACGGGCTCATGCACTTAATTCTAAAGAGATATTAATAAAGTGAGGTGACAAATCAGGTGGCGCTTTACTCATTTCATCACATCAACTCAAAATTACAAGGTCTATCACAAACCCCCTCTTGTTGCTTTGAAATGCGAGATCAATAATCTTAGCAACGTTTTAACACAGAAAATGGTGTTATTTTTGCATTGAAAGATAGTAATCGATATTTAAGCCAATTAAATGCAGAGGACCATGTATTGTGAAGTTGTATGATTTAAGACAAAATCGTTTCCTCAATAGTATTATGCACTTTATATTTTTATTAAAGTTAGTAAAACTTATGTATTGTTTTCATTTTTGTTGGGTTGCGAAGCTTAGGGAGTTGCGTTTCATTCATCATTAAAAAGAATCTAACAAATATCTTCAAAATTTAGTTTTTCTCGTAACAAATATGCGCGCTGGAAGAAAGAGGCGTATTTTCGTACTATTATCACAAAACATATGTCTGTTTGTATTCATTGCGAAAAAGACCATTCCAGGCTTTGAAGAAAATACATAACTCAGATTCGCTTCGTGTAATGTACAGTATAATTTAGTCTTTGATTCCCTAACAGTGTTTACTGTACTTGTTGACAAGTCGCAGAGAAATTGAAAATATGAATCATTAAATTAAGCTCTACCAATAAAGTCACGCGTGACTGATTCCCATTTTCATTAGACACAATAGGAATCTGGATAATATGCATGTACATGAAAGGCAATGTTTTACTTTACTTTCATTAATACCCATTACAATCCCGCTAATTAAGTTGAGTGCATTACATACAATAGGTGGTGTGTGTTGCTATTGATTGTTGTATCAAATTGGACTAATTTATTTATATAATTTTTTAATTTACGAGGAGGTATCGCAAAGTTTTAATTATTATTGAAAAATAACCGATATATGTGTAAAATTTATACTGTTTATTAATATATTATGCCCATAATGTTGCAAATTACAGATATAAATGTTGATTTCTTAGGTTTGGGGGAACGGTATATTGAAAAACCTTGCAATGTAGAGAAAATAGAGATCAATGTGCTGAGTTTTACAAGGTTGGCCTTCGAAAGGTCAAGAAATACTGGGAGAATTATATAACTCTGGATGGTGACTACAGAGAAGTCTTAAGGATAATAAATAAAAAAATTACGTATATATCTCGATTATTTTCAAAAGTTTTTCTGAATTTCACTTCGTGTGTGTGTGTGTGTGTGTGTGTGTGTCATCAAATTTTCGATCGTTAATTTAACCAACTTCCCATCAAGCTAGAACTCTGAAACCTTGGGAATCGTTCTCACTCGCCTAACAATGCGATATTTAGACATTTTCGACAAGTTTTAGCTAGTATTTTCTTCAATAATGCAGTTTATCCCAACCACTTGGCGCGATTTCAAAAATTGGCACCAAACATGGCGATTTTTTTACCGTAAAACGGACCAGGGTAGCCACATTTGGCAAAATACTGCCAAATAATTCTTGTCGCCAAGAGTGATTGGGTTAAACTGCATTCCAACCATTTAATTTACCGGATGAATTAATTAATTTTAGTTACTTTTAACGTTTTTATGTATTTCACTTGGAGTGTGTTTCTGTGTGGGTGTGTGTATCAGTGTGTCATCAAATTTTCTATCGTTAAATTAACCAACTTCCCATCAAGCTAGAGCTCTGAAATTTCGGGAACCGTTCTTACTTGCCTAACAATGCAATATTTAGATATTTGTGACCAGTTTTAACTAATATTTCAATAATTTTCCTTAATAAACTTTGCCACTATATAAAAACGTTGGTTTTTATCTCGAATTATTTATACATTATGTTGCATATTGTAGCGAAATTTTGGAATATAGTAAAATAAAAAAAATCTTGATTAATTCACATACGACTGATACCACGTCAAAATCACGTGATGTCAAAACAAACCGGTGTGGTCTGCGTTAACATCCCATTTCTCTATGTGCTAGTTTTTTACATCTTGTACATCCACTTAATTTCGATTAATATATTCAATAATATCATACTTCTCACATTATTCAATTATTTATATTCAGTAAGAAATAAACTGAGTATAGTTTTATATGTCTATCTTCTTATTCTCGTTTAATTATTTTGTTAAAATGTCATTCTTTAAGCTACAGAAAGCCTATTTAAATTTATTTCTGGTGTTTGTTTCTATACTTTTGATATAAGCTTTAAATTATTTTCTGATCTAAGCAGATGTATTTTTGAACTATTAACGGCGATTTCAGCTTTTTATTTTGCTTAAGCTTATTTTGTATTACAAATTATTTCATATACAAAATACTATTACGTATTATTAGGTCATCGATTGATTCTAACATGCTAAAAATAAAGGCCCTAATTTTTATTCTGGTATTGCAATTATTCTACACCCTCTGAAAAATAAATGTGAATAGTTAAAGTGTAATTAAATTCCTCTGAATTCTAGTATCTTTTATATATAAACACTTTATATTTATCAGGCTGCTTCTGTTTATAAAACAAAGCAACATTGGATTAATCTATTTTCTCTTTTAATCAAGATACATAGTTAAGCTAAAACAGTTACTTAATGATTTATAATTTAAACAGGTGCAATTTTGTACCCTGAATTTAAAGTTTTTTCTATAATGTGTTTCGTAAACAAAATTAATTAATTTAATCATAAATTGATTATAATGTCTCAAAAAAGAATCAACAGTATTTAAGAAAAACATATGTAAATTCTATATGCAATTTCAAATTTAATAATAGCTAATATTAAATTCTTTTTCTCAAAGTTATATTTATTAATCAAATACAACTTTTATTTATATGTTTTAATGTAAAATGAAGTACAGAAAAAATTCTGACTATTGTGAATCACAAGACACATAACAAAACTTATATTAGTGATAATCTGATTCTTAAAAATGTGTATAAAATATTAATTTTTAAAATTATATTTGAATAGAAATGATACAGTCGGGGGTAAAAAACAGAATTTTGAGGAAATAGAAAAATTTACATTCTATAAATCTTGAGTGCTACTTAAGAATCTGTTACGTTGCTTTGTTGTGTATATGCAATTCTTGTTTCTTCCAACCAACACCAGAACCTCGGTTTTAATTTGTAATTCATCTCGGCATAATCAATTTTTTTAAAAACGTTAACTTTAAGTACTGCAAGAATAAACTGATTAAATTGTGTAAATAAAAATACAAATATCAACAAATAAAAGGGCTAGATAATATACTCGTCCTTGTATTATGGTGAACATTTGTAAGCTTTTTTACAATTTAATGAATTATGATTAAATATAGTGTTCGTGTCATGTATCGAATAGAAAATAAATTATTTTATTTATTCAGTGAGAATGAATGTTGGGGGGGGGGCGTGTAGAAAATAAAATCTAAATATATTACACCAAATATTTATTTAAATTTTTACAACATTTTTCTGCCACATTATAAGAAATAAAAAAAATTAGAAATGTTTGTGTTAAACCGTTAATTATATAAAAATCAAATTTTGAATTACAACACAAACAAATAGTGGTTCCTCCCCACAAGTCATATGAGTTTAAAACAGATAATTTTAAAAATGTAAGATACAGATGAAACACAAGACAATCACTGATAATATGATGAACAGTATTTAGGACATAACAGGAAAGATGCCTGATTAGACTGTGAAAATTTGGTTCCAAAATACATATTGCATCCCTCCAATGTTGTTATATTATCAGGACAAAATAATGAACAGCCGGGATGGTTTCAGGAGCAAATATTATTTAATAATTGACACGTTCCACATCACAAGAGAGGGTATAAAACATATATAAAACACAGATTCAGGAACGTCACTCCATAAAGTAATTAAACATGGCTCTGAATATCTTTTACTGTATCTGTCATACATTATATTTGTGGAATTAAATTCAATATAGTTTTCATTAATATGTCCTAACTGTATTAAAGTAATCACTTAAAATGAAAACATCTTTTACTTGCATTTTTCATACGTAAATAAAGCGTTGGAGTATCCACCAAAAGTATTACGTTGTTCATGTAAAATAATTCCCTCTTTGAAGACTACTGGCCTTTTGGAACGTCAAGTTCAAACACAGTATTCAGATTATTTCTGCTTTGTTAAAGGGTTAATTGATCAGAATAATTATCAAACTTCTCCACTGCCCCAGGTTGTCATATGTGTTAGTGCTGCTTTTAATAATTTTGTAACTGCAAATGCAACTAATGTAACTTATATTTTGCTATATATATATATATATTATTTTTAATTTAATGAGAAAGTATTACGCAACTTTTTTATGTCTTATTTCAAAATAATTGTTTAAATATGGATTCGTATTGCTGTAGCAGAAAGATATTGAATCATTCTTGTATCAACAAGCTAAAATATTGGCTTCAAATTAATTTTGTTTACACGCAAACATTTTTTTCATTATTGAAAGCATTATAATTTAACTGTGATTTGCTAAAAATTTTTAAAAAAAGTTTCTTTACTTCTGCTAATAATTTTATTTAATAAGATTATTTCAGATGTTTAATACATATTTATTTTGAACATTTGTTGAAATTGTCTGGTAACATTAGTTGGTTTATACATTGATAACTTTCAAATTGGAATAGATAATTAATTCAAAAATACTTAAATATTTTTAAAACATTACACATTTGAAAGATTATATCGTAATATCTTAGAAGAGGTTCTATTATATCTTAAGAATTGTTATTGGTCAATTAAGAAAATAATTTTCTTATGAGTAATTATTTGTGTGTTGCAAATTTATTATACATAAAGCAGACTATCCATAATATTACATTGTAATCATATCTTTAGTAACTTCTAGACTTTAATTCGTATAGATCAGTGTTGAAAATTATTTTCATACATATAAATATTTATGTATGACGCTGAGGATATTTTATAGAATAACATTATTGTATTTAAAAATAGTGTTGTGAAATTTTAAGAGTTTTGAGCCACTTTGTTACACTTTTCTTTATCGATGACTATTACAACAATGATGTTTGACAAGAGTTCTATTTTTTTTTCACTTCATAAGTGTGTAATGTAACTTAAACTGTCTTTTTTAATTGATGGAGAATTATTTATCTTATTTTAAGATATATATTTATATTTAAGATATTAAGTTTTTACCATTTTCGAACAATTGTTGTACATCATTTTTTCGTTCCAATAATACTGTGTGGCAGTCATTAAGTAAGAATTATACACACAAAATAAAATGTTGACAAAAATAGCTTTTATTCCAGATTATTATTTAATTATTTGAAGTAAATTTCAGATCCTTTATGACAGGAGTAATTATCCATGTTCTTTAAAAAATATATTTCAACATATATATATTTTTAAAGAACATGGTTTTAATTTAAACACAAATTTCATGTGTATTTTGGAACCAAATTTTCACAGTCTAATTTGGCATCCTTCCTGTTATGTCTCAAATACTGTTCATCATATAAGTGATTGTCTGGTGTGTCATCACTATTGTCTTACTTTTTATTAAGTTATCTGTTTTAAACTCATATGACTGGGAGGGGAACCACAACTTGTTTTTTATCTATTCAAAATTTGATTTTTTTATAATTAAGATTTTAACACAGATATTTTCATATTTTGGATTTTTTTTATATTGTGGTCTAAAAATTGTTGCAAAAATTTAAATAAATGTCTGGTGTAGAATATTCAGATTTTGTTCTATGCATGAACTCCAACATTCATTTCCACAGAATAAATAAAACAATTTATTTTGTATTCGATACATAACACAAACACTGTAGTTATATATAGTTCATTAAATTGTAAAAAAACGCTTATAAATGTTTACCATAGGATAAGGCCGAGCATATTATCTAGTCCTCTTATTTTACATGTTAAACATTTTTATTTACAATCCATAAAATACATATTTACTATCCATTTTATTTGCAATTCATTCATAAAAGTCCTAAGCTAAATATTTTTTTTTTCAATAGACTTCGTGAGATAATTCTGATGTTTAAGAAAGAATTGATATTTGAATGTTTATTTACAAAATTTAACCACTTTATTCATGTACTTCTTAAGTTAATTCATGTTTTTAAAAAGTATGCGTGTGATGAGATGAATTGCAAAGTGAAACCGAGGTTCTGGTGTTAGCTCGAAGAAACAAGAATCACTTTTGCACGACATGGCAACTTATCAAATTGTTAAACAATATTCAAGATTTATAGATTATAAATTTTTCTATTTCTCAAAATTCTGTTACCCTCCCCCTACTGTATCATTTCTATGAAAATACAATTTTAAAAATTAACATTTTGTACATATTTTTAATAATCAGATTGATTGTCACTAATAAAAGATTTGATATGTGTCTTGTTGTTCTCAATAGTCAGAATTTTAATTTCTGCACTTCATTTTACATTTAAATATATACGTAAAAATTGTATTTGATTAATAAATATTATTTTGAGAAAAAGAAAAAAAAATCTAATGCAAGCAAATCAATAAAATTGAAATTCTATATAGAATTTACATATTCACACATGTTTTTCTTAAATACTCTTGATTAATTTTTAAAACATTATAATCAACTTATGATTGAATTAATTAATTTTGTTTGCAAAACACATTTTAAAAAAAATTAATTCAAAGTACAAAATGACACCTGTTTAAATCATTATATAACTTTTACAGCTTGATTATGTATCTTAATTAAAAGAGAAATTAATTTAATCCAATGTTGCTTTATTTTTTAAACAGAATCAGCTAGATAAATACACTCAAAAGATACTATAATTCAGAAGTACTTAATTACACTTATACTATTCACACTTATTTTTCCGAGGTTTTAGAATAATTACAATACTAGAATAAATATTGGGGCCTATATTTTTAACATGTTTAGAAACAACCGATGATCTAATGATACATAACAATATTTATATATCAAATAATTTGAAATACAAAATAAGCTTAAGCAAAACAAAAAGCTGAAATGGCCGTTAACAGTTCAAAAGTGCATCAGTTTAAAGCAGAAAATAATTTAATGCTCATATCGTAAGTATACAAACAAACGTCAAAAGCAAGTTGAAATAGGCTTGCTGTAGCTTACCGACAGACATTTTAACAACACAATTAAACGAGATCTACGAAAACATACTCAGATTATTTCTTACCGATTGTAAATAATTGAATAATGTAAGAAACATGATAACAATAAATATATTAATTAAAATAAACTTAAAGTACAAGAAGTAAATAACTAGCATATAGAGAAATCCGATGTTAACGCTAACCATGTGGGTTTGTATTTGTAGATATCATGTGATTTTGACGTGGCGTCAGTTGTTTGTGAATTTAGTCCATTGTACATGGAAGATAGTGCTAAATTACAGTATTAAAACATGAAATTTGTGTTTAAATTAAAACCATGTTCTTTAAAAAAATATATATTCTGAAATATCTTACTCCTGTCATAAAGCATCTGAAATTTACTTCAATTCATTAAAGAATAATCTGGAGTAAGAGCTATTTTTGTCAACATTTTATTATGTGGGGATAATTTCTTACTTTATGATTGCAACACTGCATTACTGGAACGAATCGCTGATGTACAGCAACTCTTCGAAAATGGTGAAACCTTAATTTCTTAAATATAAATAGATATCTTAAAATAAAATATAAAAAAAAAATGTCTAATAATTTCTCCATCAATTGAAAAGAAAAAACAGTTTAAGTGACATTACACACTTATGAAGTGAAAAAAATAGAATTCTTGTCGATCCTTATTGTTTTATAATCATCGATGAAAAAAAAGTGTAGCAAAACTCTTAAAATTTCACAACACTGTTTTTTAGAACAAAATGTTGTTATATAAAATATTCTCAGCATCATACATAAATATTCCCATGTATGAAAATAATTTTCAACACTGATTTGTACGAATTAAAGTCGAGAAGTCTATAAAGATACGATTATAATGTAATATTATGGATGGTATGCAACACACAAATAATTACTCATAAGAAAATCGTTTTTTAAACTGATTAATAACAATTCTTAAAACATAATAGAATCATTCTGAAGATTTTTTTTTCCAATATAACCTTTCAAATATGCAAAGCTTTAAGAACATTTAGTATTTTTGAATTAATTATCCATTCAAATTTGAAAATTCTCAATGCAATACATCAGCAAATATTACCAGACAATTTCAATTTTTTCCAGTCGTCTAGAAGTACGAGTAGTAAGCGGAGGTCCTCGCGGGGTGGAAGTGACTTCATACTCCCCCACCCCCTTCTTTCCGTGTTGGTCTTTATATACCGATAAGGTTATCATGTGTACCTACTGTATCGATAAAGGACCCCAGCCCGATATCTCTGGGATTGTTATTTACGGAGCGATAAGCTCGTTGTGTTGATATATAAGTTCTATTCTAGTTAAATTAGATGGAATGAATATAATTGAAATAAATGAATTAAAAGTATTTTTACTCAAGATAAATTCTTATTTTTTCCGCTCAAAGTTGTTGAATTGGATATTATTATTTTATATACTTTTTTTCGTTTGAATGAACAGAATTAATATATTTAATCTGAATTAATAAGATTTATTTCTTATTCTGCTTCTACACAAAGTTACCTATACTTGATCGCGAGTATTCATTATTTTAAATTTAAAACTTTTATATGCATACTTTGTATTGTAACGAATGATTATAATTTTTACAACTGAAAAGAAACTCTTTTTAAATCAACGGGTTATTTTTATTTTATTTTATTTATTTATTTTGTAATTTTACTTTCTTAATTAAACATTATTAATGTAAAAATTTTAAATGAATAGAATATGAATTTAATTTTTTTAATCCAATGAATAGAGCTATATTCTTTGCAGATAATCTTATTTAATGTAAAATATTCAATACGTTTAATTCATAGAATAATTTACGACAGTTATTTTTATTTCTTGAATTATTTTCCATTTAACATTCACACATATATTTAGCTTTTCTGAAAACTCACTCTTTTTTCTTTAAAGTCTAACAACCTTGTTTAATATTCAACAAGTTTATATTTTATATTGTAACAGCCCAAGTTAATTTTTTTTTTCAATAACAAGTTAATTTTTTTTTTTTTCAATTTTTTCTAACAACGTTTAGTTAAATAAATTGATATATTCCAAATAAATTTAGAGCGTATTGTTTAGTATAAAAAAACCTTAAATTATGAAATAATTAGAAGTAAGTTTATTGAAAATATACTGCTAATATTTGAAAAAATATTAAGTTAGAATTTCTACAAACATTTCTTTTTCAAACGAATTTTATATGGATAGGTAAAATAAATTTAAGACTTTTTTCTTTTTGTAGCCAATGAGTTTCTGTTATATTTTATGAAACTAACAACAAATATCTTGTACGATTCCAATATCTTATTCGAAATATTACTTTATACATTTTCTGATGTACAGAAAAAATGATTTAAGCTTTGAACAATAATGATAAATATTAGCTATTTTTTGCGCTAAATGTATGGCTCCGAAATTATTATTACAACTGAAAAGAAACTGCTTCTAACACAAAGATGTTGGAAATCAATGTGAACTTTTACCTTCTTACGTAAGGATTATTACTTTATATTTTGTCATTTTAGAAAACTCTTTAATGAATGCATTATTCTATCCGAGATTTTCTTAAAAACTTTGCTATACAATTTCTCAATATCTGAATATTTTGCTGTTTAGATGTATTGTATTATTTTTACTACATATTTATTATTTTTTTGAAAAAAAAACATTTATGTAGTTTCCGCACTTGTATTATTCATTCTATAAGATTTAAAAGGAGCATTAATGATGAATAAATTTCATTTTCTGAATCGAAAATAAATTTAACAATCGAAGTTTACGGTTATCCTTTTTTGTACTTATTAAAAAATTCTATCATCTTTCTGCAAAACTTATATGAGAATTACTAGTTTATACTGTCTATTACGTATATGACGATATCAATTCTTTCTTTTCGTAATTTTTCTTGGTAATTGATAAACCATCCAAAAATTGGATTTAATATGAAAACATGAAAATCTAGTATTTTTGTCGAAGAGTAAATTTATTTCCTGTAATTTTAATACAGTTGACTATCAAGTTAGATTTTTTTTTCTAGCATTAATTTTTCTGGGAACCCTGAGCAAAGAAATTCTATGAAGCCCCTGTTTATTCAACTTATTGCTTTTACAATGCATATTTTTACGAAGAATTCTGCCTTAAGTTTGGCCCGACGTATTTAATCTTATTGGAATGTTATTATTAATCTTATTGGAATGTTATTAT
>BMAW01047437.1:134128-181368 GCA_019974015.1 Nephila pilipes
TTAATCTTATTGGAATGTTATTATTAATCTTATTGGAATGTTATTATTAATCTTATTGGAATGTTGTGTTTTTATTCAAGATAAATTTTAAAGGTTATTACGCAACTTAAAAATAAATGTAGCTAATACAATCTGAATAATCTGGAAAAAAATTTTAATATTAGGTTCCTGTCCTTACACGCAAAGTAGAGGGATCGGATATTACTTAGTTTAATTAAGCGCATTAAATGGATTAATATATTCTGAATAAATTAGTTTGTTTTGCTTAATTTAGAACATCTTAAGTTATAAAACAATTACATTGATAAACAATTAGCTTATAGAAAAATTACTCATAATACTGCTGATTTTAAGTATCAAGTTAGAATCTCTAAGCAAATTTTACGTGAATAAGAAAATAATTTTAAGTCATATTCTTACTCATTGAATTTGACTACATTCTTTGAAACCAACAAGCTTATACTCAACATTTTACCAAAAATTTCTATCTATAATTTTTCTGATGTGTAGAAAAATTGATTAAAACTTTGAACAATAATGGTAAATATTAGCTATTTTTCTCGTCAAATGCACGGATACGGCATGATTATTTTTACAACTGCCCTTAACTCAAAATTTTCGAGAATTGGTGCTAACTTTGCCCGAACATAATTACTTTATATTTCAACATTTTGCAAAACACTGTAATGATTATATTGTTTTCTATAAGATTTTTTCACTTTGACTTACATTTTCTTAATTTTTTACAATTTAGATAGATTACATAGACTTTATTTAGATACTTTTTTTACTATATGCTTATTATTATTTTTATTCATTTACTTTATTATTTTTAGTTTTATTTAAAGAATAATTTAGTAATGTGACACATGCTATCTCATCTTTGGATTCTGAAGACATGTTGAGTTAAAAAGTCTTATTATGGGTAAACGTTGGAGGAGATATAAGAACACGTGAGGAACTTTGATATGTTTTCTAAGAATGTTGTTCAATACTCTTAAAGAGAATGATATTGATAGGGAAAGAACAAACGATTTCTATCCTTATGTATTTAATACTCTTACGTAGGCAAGCAGTAAATTTTGAAGTATGCAATGGAATTCAAATAAATAACTTACAATGTAATATTTTAACTATGTGTAACAAAATATGATGATTAATTTTTCGTTGAATAATACTAATTACATTTTAATTTTTGTAACATTTAATTATTAGTATTTAATTAGAGAAAAATCATTATTTAACCAAAACACGTAATTTTAAAAGACGACAATTCATGTTTCTACAATATCTTTTGATAAAATCAACATACTCTTAAAAAAAAATAACTCTAACAGTACTATGAAACGAGTAAGCAATGTACTTTCGACTTGTATCTAAAGATGGTTTCTGCTCCATTCGATGTACACTATTGTGTGGTTATAAAATTATGGATGGGATTTCTTTTAAGTTGTTAAGTAAAAAAAATTTATTCTTGACTTTGCCTGAAATATATCTTTGAAAACTGTTTTGATATTTACCACTTTTTTTAAAAATTATATTTAAAATATTTTTATTTTTCTAACATGAAACATGTTGTGTTTAAAATTTTCTATAATATTAAAAATGTGTTTTCCACTTAAAAATATTATGATATAAAATTTATTTAATTATATAAAAGACGTAAAGTCTAATTTTTTAAAACTGTTAAGTTTAATAAGCATTTTATTTTCTAACATAAAAATAAAAGAAACAAATTTATACTTATTTTTTTTTCCTAACATTAAGGAAAAATATTTTATTTTAAAATTTTTATTTTCTAACATTAAAATAATATTATGTTTTTTTAAAATTTATTTCCTAACATAAAAATTCTTTAACATTTAATTTTAAAAGTTATATTAATTTTTTTATTTTAATTTTTCTAACATTAAAAAAAAAAATATTTTGTTTTTAAAAGTTTGTTTTTTTAACATTAAGAAAAAAATATTCTATTTTTGAAAATTTATTTTTCTAACATTAAATCTATTTAATATTTTATTTTGAAAAAGTTATGTTTTCAATTTTTTTCTAACTTTAAGAGGGAAAAATTTACTATTCTATAATTAAAATTTTTTTATATTTTATTTTCCAGCATTGAAAAAGTTATATTTAACCATAAAAATGCAATTTTAAAATTTTATTTTCTAGTATTAAAAAAATGCTTTTTTTTTTAATGAAAAAGAGTTAATGTGATTAATGTAATGTTTTAAAAAGACAAATTTTGAAATATTATATTATAACTCTAAATTATACTCTATGTAAATTAGATATAAAGTTGAACAAAAACACATTAGTATAGAAACATATATTTTTATTTAAAACAAACGTTTAGGATCAGTGGCAATATACATACTTTTAGCATTATTCAAAACAGAAACCATATCCCATTTATTTACAAATACAAGGTTTAAATGATTCAGCCATTTGAAGGTTAGGTTGAATAAAGTCTTTGATTAGCTGCTGAAAGTTTATGCTGAAAATAGCTAGATCGCCATGCAGCTGTATACGATTCTCGTAATTCATTGTTATGTAATCATGTCCAAGTTGAGTGGCATATTCCTGATCACATCCGTAATACTCGAACATATCGGCGATGGAATTTCCCAGGTAGTCAAACAAAAGTTCTATCAGTGAAGTTGTTAACACCGATTTAACTTCTGAAATGTCTGTATTCACCCCAGCACTTGGAATAATTTTCCCAACTTCACTCAACAGCAAATTTCGAAGCATACAAAGGAATACAATCGTCATGGCACTTTCCGAAATTTTCTTTTTGATTTTTAATAATTCCCGCCAGTTATTCTTGCTCAGAACACGTTCCTGGCGCAAACTTTTAGAATAGTCCTTTTGGTTAAAATACAGCTGGAAGGTAATATGAGGAACGTCTTCAATGAAAAATCTTAAAATCACCAAAGCGTCTTTCACAATGAGAGTGTCTTCGGTAATGAAGGGCATATAGATTTGTTCGATTCGTTTAGCAAATGATTGCCAAAGCACAGGTGACATACAGACACCACTTTTCGTTGGAAAAAGTCGATTATTCTCATTTCTTTTGTATTGACGAAGATAACTTGCATCGCGATAGCAAAATATGTCACTGCAGTATAAATGTCTTCATCCCCATTGTAATGGTGTGGAGGAACAGCATCGTCAGGCAAAGATGAATCTTATTTGGTCTCATCATTAAAACACGTTAGCTTATCTGATACATTTATGAGATTAGTCATTCGTTTCATTTTGCCAATTATGTAAGAGTAAAAGACCGTGTAAGAGAAGAATAGAATTTAAAACTACGGCCTGAGAGAGAGTTAGAAATGATTTTCAGCTAAAAGTACTCCAAGTCCATTTTTAGAACTTTACACTAATACTGAACTGTGATAGGCTTGCTTAGGTGATACACCAAACTTAAAAAAGCTGATTAGCGGTATAAGATAATGTGTTCTTACGCCGGCGGAATGTTAAATAGGGTATAATTTGGTCATATTATCCATATTCGTGTTATAACATGTTCATATCATGTTTGCACATTCCTTTTTCATATCACTTCTAAATAATTCTTTTGTGACTTTATTAAGTTCAAACACGTATTCTTTCTATGTATTTTCGAAATGACCATACAAATAAAATTAAATTCATTGTTTTTAATCGTATAGCATAGTATTTTATGCTCTCAGAGAATTACATCAACTTTTCAACATCAAGATTTCCTACGATTCAACTTTCTATTAAATATTTCTACATGATCAAATATAATATGTTGAAAAATTATAATTAAATATAACTGGTCTTCGTGCTTAGATTATAAAATAATAAAAATTTAAAACTTATTAATTAAACAACTAAAAAATTCCAACAATTAACTTTGTTATCTGACATTTGAGCACGAAGACCTTCGACTTCGTAATTATTATTGTTATACTATCATTTTTTAAACGTTTTTACGATGTTGAGATAATCATTGAGAGTAGCCATTATTCATTAGTCTCAAAAAAGTTATTACACAAATATTCGAAAATATCAAAAATAGCAACTCTTAAATACTCAAAAAATTGAAATATTCTAAATATGCATTCAAATACGATGCAACAAACTCCAAAATACGTGTTTAAGGATAGAAAACTAAATTAACCCTTCATATTATTATATCATAAATTTCTTCAAATATAAGTTTAAAATTCTTAATTAAGGAATTATTTTCAAAATATATATGCATCAAAGTAAATTTTCTTCCAAGGAATTAGTTTTTCTAGAAAACGAAGATATAAATTCAAATAGGCATCAATTTATTTTTTATTCAAAATGTATTTTAAGCGTTTTCTTCAAGAAAATAAATATTCAACATCAATTTAACATCAAATAAGCAAAGTTGTTTACAAATAAATAACTTAAGCTTCATCAAAAATGTGCCACAAACAAGAATTTTACATCAGCTAAAAATTATGAAATAAAACAATTTCGAAACATTTCATCAATTTTCATGTAGTACTTTCTTCTACAAGAAAATTGATGAAATGCAAATTCTAGAAAATATCAACATTTTCCTTAACTAACAATATTTTCTTTGAATTATTTAATGATGTTTAAGTTCACAGTTTTATGATGATGTAGGTTTTCCTTCGTTTAAAGACTTACATATCAGTACGGCAAGCATACAGTTGCACAAATATCTATGAATTACAAATGCAATAATTCACAAGTTATGTGGTTTGGAGTAATTCGAAGTTAATATTCAAAACGTTGTGTAGGGTGTAATTTTATTTTAAAGCCACATTCGACTAGCTAGGGCTAATTGAATCAAAACTTTTATTATTAACTTTAAATGTTTAATGAAAAAAGACAAAACGATTAGATAACATTGAGAAAGAGAGAGAGATTTAAAAAAAACGGTCTGTCGTGTTCTATTAATTTTCAAATGTTTCTCGCGCTCATTGCGTCGGTCGCTCACTACTTTTTTCACACTCGATGGTTTTGCTCTCTACCCTTCTATTTCCATAAATGCTTCGTTGCTCATTCGGGCGAAATACATATCCAGAAAACTAACTGGTCAAGGTAAAACTGGGATATTATTGTCCACTAAAAAAAATTGTAATACTTCTTTGTGGCAAAGCGATGAATCATGCATAAAAACTAAATCTTCATTTGTAAACCTTTCTTGAAGTTGTATCATTCTCAATACACCTCTGTATCGTTCTCGCCTCCTGTTTCCTTACACGAATCAATTCCAACTTCCTTTGAACTGATTATAATATACAGATCATACCATAAATAAAACAAGATGCGTTACCTTTTCGACAATGAAGATATAAGTTTTCACCAGGGCACCGCCGATCAAAGGTATAGTTCTGTTCCAGAATTTCTAACGTGATCTCGTCTGAGAAAAACAATTAAAATTTACGAAATAAAATTATTATTGCTTGAAAAAGGAGTCAAAAACAAACAAAATTACCAATTAAGTACATACTTAATTTCAATCCTAAGCCATTACGTAATGATGATCTCGAGCACAGGTAAGACGTTTTATCTTTATTGCCTCAGTAAGTTTTGTTTTCTTACTGGATGATATCCTGTTAATATTTCTTCTGTTAACCGTCTTTGGACTGTTCGTTTTGAAGTAGCAAACCTAGCTTCTTGAATCAATTAGGTTAGTTTACTGTAACATTTTTTCCCTCCTAAACAAATTTCCTGGATTATTCTGTCAGAATGAGATGTTGATATCCTTTCCATGGTATATTTCCCTTTCCATTTGAGAGAAATTATCGCAGTTTCATACAAATTAACCTTGATATTATTAATAATTGATTTGGAAACATCTGAAATATCTGCTATCTTAATTTACTATTAAACTGTCCGCAAGATAAGCGTTTTTACCTCAGATTCTTTTTCCGTGGAGAAATACCTGCATTTTGACTCATAAATTCAAGGCGATTGGAATATTCTGAGAAATCGTAAATTTCCTCATAAAGAAAAGGCTATTATTTGCTAATTGTTGGATTGTTATCGTGATACAAAACTGGCTTGTAAGACCAATAGAATAGTTGGATTGAAATCCTGCTACTATGTATAGATAATCTCTACAGTTCTACAAATTTTAATGTTGAAGCTAAAAATATTATTATTTATGTAAATAGACAAACAATAATAAAATAAATATTTACGTAAAATAAAATTAATTCACATAAAAAATATAGTCTGGCACAATTTAAACCACTTATGATTACGTTAAATGTGCTTAAAGAAGTAAAAGTATGAAAATATGTGATTGTCCGCATTATTTTGGTAACTCACTGAAGAATGTATGCGACTAGCTAGGGTATATATATATATACAGTGGTCTGATTAAACTCGTAAAAAAATTTACGAGTCTAATTTGATCTACTTAATTGGAAAATGAAATAATCATTCACATTTTAAATAATAAAATTTTGTGGAGAAGAATTTCACTGTAACAGATTATTTTATGGTATTTGAATTATTTAATCCTTTTTGAAGTCATATTTAATTTTAAATACCTATTACGAAGTCTAGAAATAATTATTATTATATGTATAGAAGACTTCCGAAATTAAACCGGCTGTTCAATTTTTTTTTTTATTCATCATAATAGTTTTTATTTTTTCATCATTGTCAAGAACTTCGAATGTTACATTTTTTATAATTATCTCTTCAAAAAAAGAGTATTTATTTAATTTTTTTTTTTTTTTTTTTTTTTTTTAAGTACAGATATTGTGAGCTTTTGCAAATTTCGGAATTTCTGAATTAAAAGACCTTAATTTTAACGTATAAATTGACCGATAGAGGGCAGCATGGAGCATTTCTTAAACTCATTCTTCATTTTAGAGATAAATACTGGTTAACTTGTACTGCCATCTATTAGTTTAATATTAAATTAAAACAAATTTTACATTTTCCTTTGATACAATTGAGCACAGATTAAAAGATCTTGATGTAAAAACTCTTTTAATGGAACTAATTACAACATATTTCCTGTTTAGTAAGTAAACTTTCCTTTTTCGGAGAAAGAAAATATGATACTATTTTTTTTTTTTTTTTTTTTCAATTATCTTATTGAATTTGGATACATGTAATTTTATGCAATGTATACAAACTTTTAATTCACACGGCTGTTTAACCGTAACTACACTGAACATTATGAGCCTTAAAAAAATGAAGGAACTGTCAGTTCTTTTACGGATAATGCTAATAAAATTCAATTTTCAAGTACTGAAAGAGTTACAAGAAATTAAAAAATGAAAATTCAATATACGTTATGTAAATACAGTGGATATTCTACGGAAAGTATGTGATTGCATAGGTTTTTAAGGAAACATTATTTCCATTGGTAAATGAAATGGAAACTTAGAAAAATAGGTTTATATCCGTTGAAAACTCTGCTTAAGATTGAAGAATTTTTGCTTGTATTGTCGATAATGATATCGCGTCGTTTGAAAAATGATAGTATTACTTTAAAAGTGACTTTCAAAAAAGCGTAATTGCATTACATCAAAGACGATATTACATACTAGTCATGGGCTCGAAACTTCCCAACTGATAATTATAATTCTTATAGCAGAGAAAATCAACAAATTATTGATCTTAGCAACCGATATGTGTAAGCGCGTTGATAAATATTTAATTGTAAGTTGAGAATGTCTACTCTTCATCAACATGCTTTAAATACAAGGATTTCTCTTGACAACTAAAAATATTCAATTCCATAATAAAATTCCATATCTTTTAATTCCGTGACAATAGAATGTCTGTGGAAAAGTACCCTCATCAAATCCACTATCAAAAAAGCTATTGATTTTTTTTTTTATTTATAGAAAACTAATTCCAGTTTATTTTAAATGTAGGAGAATATTTTTTAAGTTAAATTAGTTAAGATGTATGCAATAAAATCAAAATAAAACTATTTATTTATTTTTTTTTTTTTTTAGAAACTAATTCACCCAAATGATTTCCCTCAAAGGTTTGCTTCTGAAGGTTAGAGCAGAAATCAGGACCCCAAAGCAAATCAGAATTTATTTACCCCGGGATATCCTAACGATTCTTCTCTACTTTTAACCTTCTTGTCAACCAATTTTTACTATCCTTCCCATATCCTCCAATGATATCTTCCCCCTATTTTCGACCTTCTTTCTAGTCAACCAAAAAAAAAATCCCGATTTTCTCTGAAGTCAAAAACACAGATACACATGTTTAACGCAGAATAGAAAAATTTGGCTCATATGCCATAAATTTCAGCTTTAACTCGCTCACCAAAATGAGTCATCGCAAATATCAAAAAGAGGATGGGGGTGAGAATATCTGAGAGAGATAAAAAGTTCAACCGGATTCTGAATTATTAACCTAATATTAGAAGTTGAAAATCTGCAGAAAGAAGTCTAGAAAGTATTCGCTGTAAAATATTAAATTATAAAATATATGACATTTATCATTTTCTTTTTTCAAGCGTCTTTCTCAAACGATAAAAAAAATAGATTGTTGTAAAGAAATTATTGCACATCGGTTTTCTTATAAAATGGAAGATTAAAAATATATGTACTATATAATATATGTATTTTACTTTTAAAAAAGTACATAAGATGTCCGATAATTCAGTTTTATCACCATCTCCTTGATGTGTCACCAAAAAAAGCGCTTTCGCATGCCACCGGTGACTCCTAAGCGCTCCATGTTGAATCTAATGAAGTCTATTGAAAGTCCTAACATAATGTACAGGTTCACTGTCAGAGACTGAGCTCTTACAAATCCGAAGTTCACGCCAACTGCTCGTTGATTTTTTTTTTTTTTTTTCTTTCCACAATCAACTTTTAGAGATATATGAGAACCAACTGCCAATATCGCTTGATAAAACAATAGATGGAACCTATATTGTTCGCGAGACGGCGAACTAACTTTGCTTTTGTCGAAAAGCTGATAGGTGGATGGCATCTGTCGAGGTTCAAAATCCCTGTTTTGGTATGGTGTGGAAGTTAGGAGATTGGGGTGCTAGCTCAGATGTCATCCTCGTCACTTGACCGTGGTTTAAAATAGCACGGTCCGTTTCCATGAGTTATCGTGTTGCCCCTAAGTGGGATGTAGATAAAAAAATAATAAATATTAATGAAATCGTTAAAAAAGAAATTGTATATTTTCAATAAGAAATGTAAGCTAATATATGTATATCGTGCGCGATTCTTTAATAATAATCATACCAACTCACGAGGAATATTTTTTCCAGAGAGAACTTTTCCAAGAAGGGATTATTTTGTACCAAAATTAGATAACAAATGGGAGACAAAAATATTGTACATCTGTTTCTTACTTATTTGTAAAATATATTGAGACAAATAAATCTTGTTTTAATTGTATATTTTGTCATTGTTTTCAATTTGAAAAATTATTCTTGTTTAAGTATTACTTATAGTTTGTTGTAAAATTGTTTAATTTTGGTTACATTATTTACTTTCAGAATACAATCGATTTTCGAGAACTTTTGCCACAATTTACAGAAATCAAATAAAATCTCTTATTACTATGATTATTTTGCTGTAACAGCTTAAAGAATTTCCCTTAATTTACTGGTCAGCCGGTTTTCTCTGAAAATCCTACCGAATTACCAGCAGAAGAAAAAGTCGGTAAATTTGCAATCAATAATTGGTAAGACCTGCGATCGTGTACCTTTGAATCTAGAAAACAGACGAAAGGATGAAAATATTTTTTTGAAAAACAACACAGTTAACTTGGAGAATAGATATAGAATATCGCCCGATTGTAATTTTCTATATTAAGTTTTAATTTTTCCGTAAGTTACGGTATCCGTTCATTTTATAAATAATTTTGATAAACATATTCGTCTTAAATCTTTGTTTATCGGTATAAATACCACGTTCTGGTCAGTTATGGTAATTATAATTACTCGTTAAAACACATACTAACTTTGACCATTTATTTATTTTTTCTAACAACGAGATATTTGGATATTTAAGGAATAGTTACTTACTCTGAAAAGGGATATTTAAGTAATGGTTACTTATTTATTCATTTATTTTTCCTTGATTACGGGACACCTACTGTTTTTTATATAGTAGTATGTGTATTCAAGAAAAGGGGTACGTGTTCAAAATTTTTATTTATTATTGAATAAAACAGGCGTTAACGTGTGAAAATAAGTAATTTATATATGGTCTTATGTTTTTCTGTCAAGCAAACTTCTTTCGTTGTATTTAGTGATGTGTGAATTCAAATAAAAAAGAAAATCTTGAGAGAATTTCCTCGCATTTACTTAGGCAATTAACTTATATCTAAGAACTGTACTACTGAAAATATTCAAAGATTTAAATAAAACATTTCTTTTTTCTATACGTACTAAATAATCAGTCGTTTTAAAGCTACAAATGTCAGCAATAATTTCTTACGCGAGTTTTAAGTAATCATCAAACAAATTCATTTTATTCGTCGAAATGAATTGAAGCATTTTAATTCGAAGTACATCATTCCTTTCGAGCTACGTAGCAAAAATTAAAAGCTAGTAAAAATTTACACTAAATGCTTATCTCTTTCATGAAACATTAACAACATGAAACTTATCTACTCCCTAACCAAAAGACAGTATATCTCTAGAGTCTTTTTCTTCCGGCACATTTTGAGATACTGAAGAATCATTGAAAACTATTTTTTGGGGTGAAACTTTTAAACGAATTCCATTGAAAATTTCACCATTTTTTTCTTCTACTGCTCTAACAGCTTCGTCTTCATATTTGAATGTAATGAACGCATACGGTTTTGAAGATGCCGAAGCATGATTCAAAGAGGGAATGTATATCTTTTCTATATTGCCCATATTTTTAAAAATGGTTCTGAACTCTTGCATCGTCAGCTTTCCATTGTACGATATGTGAATAGTCCGTTTTTCACGATGCAAGTTATCATATTTATGCTTCTTATTCTTGGCATCTGCGGTTGATATTGCTGTCCAAGTAGTATTCCGCTTTTTCATTAATTCTACGCTTAATTGCTTTCCTTCTATAAATTTCCCATGGAAAGTATCCGCTGCTAAGCTTGCGTTCTCAGTATGTTTGAACGTGATGATAGCACTTCGATTATTTGGGTCCAATCGGATTTTCCAAATGTCACCAATTTCATCAAAGGACTTTTGTAGTTCATCATAAATCAGATTATGGCCTCGAACTATAACAGACCGAGGTTGGGATTCACTCTCAGGCGTGTATACTCCCATAGCGCATCTGGAAAATTGGAGAATAAATTAAATTTTCATTGAAAATATTTTGCGTAAATCATTAGAGTGGTAAATAAATCATGTTAATATCCATAGATAATTTTCAAAATTATCTGATACAGTATATAAATATCTCAAAAGAACATTTTAATGCTAGTGCCATGAATAACTCTTACTATCAAAAATGATTTTTGCAAAAATAATTTTCTCACTATCAAAAACGATTTTTTTTTTTTTTTTTTTTTTTTTTTTTTCTTTCTGTGAATAAAATGAAGCATTTTAATGAAAATGATCAGACAGAGGATACTTGTTTAGAGTTTGTTCTTAAATCTGTCAATGTTTTTTGACCGTATCTGATATTGTGCTTCTATGGATAGAGTATTATAGTCCATTAATTCCAACAGTTTGTAAAGTATAGCGTTTATTGATTACACACTAAAGATTATTAGGAAACTATTATCTATCACTTAAATATTTATTAATTACTGTTTCTCAAGGGCCGACATAGTTGGTGTTAAGAAATAGACTCTGGTTATTGACTTCCATTATTGAATCACGTGTTTTAGAAGTGTATTATTAGATTTAACCCATAAATCATTTATTGTCAGATAAATATTTTATTTTTCGGCATATATTATTATAAAATCCCTATTAGTTTTAAGAGTTATATTTCTCTTTCTATCTATCTATATATTTATATATATTATAAAAAAAGAAGTTACTAAACTCTAATCCATCCAGTGGTTACCCAAACGCTAAGCACCATGGCATTTTTTACTAAGGGAGAAGAGAAGATTTACCCAATTTGCCTGAAGAAATGGGGGGGGGGACATCCAACTCCCAAAATGAAGATAATAGACCTAAAGAAAATTATTATGGAAAGTAAATCCTGAGAGGAAGAATTTGAAAAGTGGACATCAGGGATGATCATTAATACTAGACTCGGGGAGACCAAGAAAAATCAAATGGAGTTAGAAGCTTAGCAGAAGCAAAGAGATCTGGAAACTCATAAGATAAAAGAACAAATGGAGTTTGAACTGAGAAAATTTGAAATCGAATCTAAGAGTCAATCAAACTTTCTTACGGTTCCCAATAAAAATGGGCACCATTGCTTAGAACTAACTCAGCTTATGCCTAGAATTAACTTGCGTGAGGATGATACGATTTATTTATCTCTATTCGAAAATCTATCCAAAAGAGCTAACATTGATGTTAAAGATTGGGTATCGTGTCTTTTAGCGTTATTACCATCCGAAATCGTCCAGATAATTAGTACAGAATCGAAAGAGAAATTTGAGGATTACGAGTACATTAAAACAATTTTGCTAAATAGATTTAAACAGAATCCTGAAAGCTTTCGGGAAAAGTTCGTGCTGCATCAGAAGATGGATTAGAAATCTTGAAGATACTTTTGCATTGAAATAATAAATTATTTCGAAGAATGCATTGGAGGTTTAGATATCACATATTTAGAAGGATTAAAGAATCTAATCATTACAGACCAGCTCAAGAAAAAAAGGTACCGCCTGAAGTACGAGAATATTTCTTAGATGAATGGGCAAAATTTACTTCCCCGTTCAAGTTAGCAGACAGACTGTATGAATATGATAGCATACACAGTACAGCAAGGATTTCCTTGGAAATGGTTTCTAAGAACAAGATTAATGAAAAACTTCTTCCTAGTACTTCACCTCCAGAACGGACATTTAAAAATAAACCATTTTCTTCACCACAAAACACACTCAAATGGACTGCGTGACATCGAAATGAGAATTTATTCAGATCTAAATACAAAATAACTTGTTTTATATGTGGAAAAGAAGTTTACACCTCAAAGTTTTGTACGAGAAAACATCAATCTATAAATATTCCTGTTACCGCTCAAAGTAACATAGTACAAAAGTCAATTACTGTAAAAGATGATAAATCAGAATAAATGTTGTCAACTAAAATTTCCAATCCAGTATCTATACCCGTGGACATTTTCGATTGTGCGCATGATTTGAAAATCGTCGAAATCAAACTTGGAAAGACAGTCCTTAATGATATCGTAGACACGGACTCACAAATATCTGTAGTGCGTGAAGATTCGGTGGCTGACGTCTTAGGAAAGATAAGACAAAATAGAAATTAATTCAGCTTTTGGTGAAAATGAAGCCATATCGCTCAGAATCTTCGAAATGAAAATTAATGGCAATTTACATGGGGAGGTTCCAGTCACCTGTGCCATTTCAAAGAGACTTATTGACGATTTGTTACTAAGCTTTTCAGCATATATTATGCTCAGAGAGAGTATCGTATTTCATGAGAGTAGACATTGTTCGAAGACGTCAGTTTCGAAATTAAAAGGACCGAAAAATTAAATGTTGGAAGATAACGATGACAAGGGCATGTTTTCAATGCAACCAGTACAGTGTTAATATAGAGTGGAAAGGAATCTGCACATAATGAAAAGAGTAATCGTATAATAGAAGAGACAGACTTTAGAGTTCGACAAACTTCAAGAAGATTTAACGAAGATTGGGAAAAAGGAAAAGGCATTTGATGTAAGAATTGAGAAATGTGCCGAAGAAATGGAAAGACACCATGAAGGTATTGACAACCAAAATAAAAATTTCTATGAAATGAAAAAGAAGGAATATTCTCTTCAGATTTATGTATGCTTAAAGAATTATCAATGAAGGACCAAGGGCTAAGATCTATGGCTTACGGTTCTACTCTCAATGGTCGTGATAATAAGGTCCTACAAAATCTCATAGACGAAGGGGGAAGTCAAGAGCAGTTTGCCAATTCTTACTATAATACGCTTATTGAGAAATTCGATTGCGATAAAACCATTCATAAAGCTGTTGAGGTTACTTCTAATAATAAACTATTTTATCAAATTAGTGAAAATGGTAAAATTGGTACCAAAATTATACAAAAAAATGAATTGTCAACAACATCCTGGTGAAGTTACATTTATGCCTATAAATATTCTGATGTATAAAGAATATCCTGAAGCTAATGATGCAATTTCCATGATAAGCAAAATAAACTATGACACAAAACATGAAATAGAAATGAAACATATTTTTGGAAAGCCTTATCTATCTCAGTTTAGAAATTGTTACACAAATAGCTAGGACCTCTAACATGGATTGTATTGCATTAGAAGTTGATCAGGTATTTCATAAAAGTGCTTTGACTAGTGATTACTTGGATACAAGGAAGTTAAGTTTGGATTGACACAAGGCCCGTATACAGCTTGTGACAGAAATTAAGGAGCAAGAAAGACAACTGATTCAACGTGGAAAAACTTTGACAAATATTAAAAGTTATATTAACCAAATTGTCTGTGATATGCAAAAATCAGATGCAATAAAGAGCAAATATAAAGATATATTTGACAAATTGAAAGCAGATATATGTTTAAGTGATGAAGGAGTAGCCACTTTGAGAAAATCACATCATCATAAAGAGAGAAGTTTAACCAATATCAAATCAAGTCTTTATGCAGTCCTATGCAGAATAATCCTTAGGCAATGAGATTCAAAAAAATTAGCTTGTTCAACTCTTTTAACAGATCGGCTTGAAAATTGATCAATTGATGATTTTTGTAAGCTTACGCAAGGAACCAAGGAGGCACTTCATGATGGAATGATGTTGGATGTAGAAAAAAACAAGCTAAAAAATATTCTGAATAATCACTTATATGGAAAAAAAAAAGAACTTGAAACTGCATTTCAAGAAATTTCATTGGACGTTAGGAGAAGAAAGCTGAATTATAGTTGTCACCAAAAACTGGATACGGGATATAAATAAAAATGTCAAAGATCTTGAGCAAAAATTTGAAATTCTTAACTCTGAGCAGAAACATATGCAAAAAAAAAAAAAGAAATTAGAACACTGGAAAGTACAAGAAAGAGATATTCAGGAAGAATTAAAGAGGATGTCAAGGATTTAGAGAAGACAAGAAAACAATCTTTAAACCTCAAAAAGAAGGAAGAATTTACTCGGAAAATTAGAGTATTGGCTTCTTTTCCCTCAGTTATATTTGAAAAATATCAAAATCTTTGTTACAAGCAGTTATATAAGAAACTAGAAAGGTGTAATCATAAGCGTAAACTCTTCTTTTTAAGAATTTATTCTTCCGTGTATATGATGGTCTTAAATGGCATGATAATATTATACTGCTATTGATTATATCATTTGTTTGATGTTTATAAATTTGTTTGTATTTCTGTGTATATCTGTATAATTTTTATTTTAAGTGAGAGCTGCATAGATGAAAAGCCCTTATATTTTTGTTGTGTGTAAACGGACAATTACTTGTTCTAGTTTTATATTCTTTAGCAACATCGACACTCCTCTGACTTATGTGCTTTCCCCTATGGAAGTAGTAAAGATCTATGCTGAGGAGTATTAGAACAACTCAACTCCACGCTAGTTGGACTCCACACTAGTTGGAGAAGAATTAGAATAGCGATGGGCCACCATGTTGGCTGGCGTAAAGACCACTGAATAATAGTTTTGTTAGATGTTTGTTATTATTGGATTTATTAGTATATTGTGCTGCATTAATGCATTATTAAAGTTTGACAGCTGAAAGAAAATATAAAAAGACTAGTTATTTGTTGCATGGCTACTCTCGCCACCTTTCAACCACTCGTCCAAGGATTGGATATTGTTTTTCTATCATGATTATTGATATGTCGCTTACGGCGCACGCGTCAAATAGACCCGCCATATCAACTAGAGTCAGTTAAAGACGATAAAAAGTAAATATCCAAAATGGAATTAAGGAAAGGCGTGTATATTTTTTGTAGAAATGGCTGGAAAAGCAACATCCCCTCAAAAATATCATTCAGAACGTTCCTCCCATATCATCACAATGATACTGCAGGGAGAGTATGTGGCAGCTCTCTTCAACGACAACAACAGGAACAAGATAGTGATATCCTAACTAACCCAAAGGGGAATCTTTCAGCTCAGTCGTTATAAGAACTGTAAAAGGCTGAAGTGCAAGTCTTCTCCGGAATGACGGATCGAAGGTTCAAATCACCTTAGTCATCAAGCTCAACCAATCTACTCCAGCATAGAGCAGAAAAATTATCCTTCTGCCGAAAACTTTTCTGAATAATCGAATATTATCTGAAGGGTCATAATAACAGCATTTTCCCTTCCTAACGCCTTCAGCAAGAGTCTTGAAATGCAATTTACTGTAACACTAATGACTTATACCATGCATTGAGGTAGTCTGTCACTTTATAGAGAACGACTCAGGGATGCTTCCCGACCTTTAAAGGGACATTAAAGGTTGGGAAGTATTACAATGTATTTACAATAGTATTTACAATTTGTTTATTTTATGTCTTATTTAAATAAACGCATTGTAAATACTATTTGGTAAACCTGGATTTATCATATTTAAAATTCAAAGAGCCTCTTTATTTATTAGAGCTGAATATCGTATTTAAACACAACAGCTTATATGGATCTGAGTGTAGGTGTGATTGATGGACATTATGAATAAAATTTATACAATAGTTCTCCTAACCAATGAAGGATGATATCCAGGTTGAATATGGCCACGACTTTACTGTACGGTATCACAACAGGGTTTTTTTTTTGCCATGGTGTGTGTGAGAATCGGGAAGGGGGGGGCTGCAGAACTGCAGCATTAGTTGAAAAATTGAATTCATTATGAAATTAGACAAAAATCGAATTTAAAATATTATCCATTATTAAAAATAAGCAAAATATTGAATAAGCCAAAAATTTATTTAAATACCTTTATACTAATAATATTAATTCAATACAAATATAAGCAATTAATTAAAAATTATAACCAATTTAACGGCCAATTTACATTAAACAGCATAGCAAAAATCAAGAGAAAAGAATCCAAATCATGCAAAAATGGAGATAAGGTAATTTAATACTATTCTTTTTTCTTCATTTTGTACCATCTAGATTAGTTTAAATAATTGTTTGGGGCAGCTTAGCCAGATTTATCTTTTCCGCCATAAATCCTTGACAGTTATTCACTCCTCTTCCTTCTTTGACATATCTGTGAGATTTCAGTAAACAAACAAACAAAAAAAAACAAAAATTCAGAATACGAAGAAGAGAGAAATAGATGCTACAATAATTTCATGATGTATTCTCAAATTTAAAAAGCACAGTAAAATTCTTCGAGAACCAATACATCCGTGGAAGCAAGTTAAAGGAGTCCGATTTAACAAAATTCAAACTGTATATATAAATATATAAAATACTTCGTTCACAAATATGAAATAAGATTGGAAAATTTATTTCAGAGATTATCACACACATGCGTTTAAGTTCAATCAAAATGAACAGCAAATGCCTTTTATCTGGTAGGGAAAAAAATTAAAGACAAAAAAATTTAAGAGTGTTTTCTAATAAAACAGTAGTTGCAATTACTTGAAAATGTTTTAAACAAAGTATGTAAAATCGAGATCAGAGCGCCTCAAAGGACGTTTTGTAGAAATCTTTGAAAAATACATATTTCTTAATTGTTCTTATTTCAAAATAATGATACAGTATAATATGCAATATTAAAACTTTCTATAGAATCGATTTAATATGAAAACATATTGATTTAATAATTTTGAAAGAATATTGGGTTGGAATGCAGTTTAGCGTAACCACTTGGCGACAGGAATTGTTTGGCGATATTTTGCCCATTGTGGCTACCATGCTTTCTCTCCACTGAGGTGGCTTTAGCCGTGGCAACCCTTTCGAATAAGGCTTCAGGCTCCGCCTTAAAAATCGCCAAATTTGGCAATTTTTCAAATCTCGCCAAGTGGTTACGCTAAACTGCATTTTCAGCGATTATTGATTTAAAATTTT
Organism: Nephila pilipes; assembly: GCA_019974015.1. NCBI lineage: Eukaryota > Metazoa > Arthropoda > Arachnida > Araneae > Nephilidae > Nephila > Nephila pilipes. Next base: position 152,229 of record BMAW01047437.1, read on the forward strand.
TATTTGAAGATGACGGATATATATTGAATCAATTATTATACTATACTACATTATATTATATTTGAAAAATTAACATTTCTTTTGATACTACTTTTTAAATATTATTTAATATATAATAAAAAAATATCTTTATATATTTAAAATTAATATTTATGAAGATTTCTTTATACTTTTCTTAACACCTATGTTGTCATGATTGTAACAAAAAAAAAAAAAAAAAAAGAAAAAAAGAAAAACATTCTGCACTGTGATGTTAGAAAAATTAATTTACTGAATTATTTATTAATTTACTGAATTATTGAATTATTGTTTTAAAATGATTTTGAGTTTATATTTTGATGGAAGTGGAAATAGAAATTAATACCTTTTATGTCCGACATGCATTTCTCCATTTTGTTTGGAAGCTCTTTTAAAATCCTTCGTCATTTTGTCTGGATTATAAGCCTTTTTTGCTTCTCCACCTGCTTTTAAGATTTCTGCAGCAGTTTTTTTCAAACGATCTTGCGTGATTTCATTCGAGTGGTAGGGAGATTTGAATGCATCAGATTCTTCTTTGTTGCTTTCCTTTTTTTGAAAAAAGCTGTACTCTGCTTTGAGTTTTCTTAATACTTGGTACTTGGATTTAAGCTCTTTTTCTTCATTTGTAAGTTCTTCAGGAAAGTCAATCGAATATTTTAATTTCTTCATCGCGCCGTATCAAATCCACAAATTTGAATTCAGTGAACACTAGTTGGAGGGTAAAGTTCTACGAATAAAATAAACGGGATTTAGAAGAAAGTATTTAAAAAAAATTCAAATTTTTAAACTAGGGCATAAACTTCATTTAGGATTTTATCTATATGAGTATAAGTTAAGAGAAATTATGCAAATACATTAAAGATTTAACAAAACCAAAAAAAGAAAATACTTAAATTTGAAATTTGAACTGTTAAAATTATTTTTTCAAGTAATTACCTTTCTTCAAACATATATAAAGCAAGAAATTGTCACTAATAATAAAACAGTATAAACATTATAAACATTAAAACCTATATTTTTTTCAGAATTCGAAATACTAAATACGATAAAAAAAAAAAAAAACAGTTAATGTTGCCAAAATCAAAACAATAAACAGAAAATAAAAATGCGGCAAAAAATAATACAACTTCATAAAGTAAATATAGAAAAAGTCAATAATTCTTCGAAACTGTAAAGAAAATATAAATGAGTATGAATTTTAAATTCTGTAGAATTATTAGTGCAAACGATTTTTTAAAATTAAATGTCGCTTGTATATATGTGAGAGATTTTAATTTAGAAAAAAAATTTAAGCTTTAAGAAATATTTTAATTTCAGACGATTTTAACTCATCTTACATCTTACATGTACATAAATTATTTTGGCTTGAAAACTATTTGTGGCAACATTGTCATGTTTTCAAGGAAGTTATTTTTTTTAAAGAAATTAAATCACAAAAAATAGAAAATTAGTTTAATATTAATGCAGCGCAAGAAAAAAAAACAGCAATCTAAAAAGAAGAAATTCAAAATATTTAGCTTTAAAAGCTGTATCATTTTTATATGGACGAAATAATGACTGGAATGCAGTTTAGCCCAACCACCCTTGGCTACAGGTATTATTTGACGGTATTTTTGCCAAATGTGGTTACCAAATGTGGCTACCCTGGCAGCTTCGCAAAATTAACGTTCAGCCAAAAAAATCGCTAAACTTGGCGATTTTTGAAATCCCGCCAAATTGTTGGGCTAAACTGCATTTTCACCGAAATAATCATAATTCAAATGGATTAAATTTTTTCAAGTTTCAGTTTTAAAAATAATATGGAAAACGTCTATAACCTTACGTTTGAGAAGAAATGTTTTTATGCGATACGTTAAGTCCGTATATATATGTGTGTGTGTGTGTGTGTGTGTGTGTGTGTGTGTGTGTGTGTGTACACTTTATTATTTATTTATGTATTTTAATTATTTAATTACAGGTGTAAATTTTTAAATGTTTCAAAATTTCAGTCATCAAAATTATTTACTATGCAAGAAAAGAAACGAATCTCAGTTAAGTAATTTACGAAATGAAACTCTGAAACTTGTTTTTTGATATAGGGGGGAACTCTCAAAAATTAAAATTCCTTGAAAACTCTAAAATAAGATTTTTCTTCCGTACTTCTTTAAATCTATATTATTAAAATCTTTACACCTTCTTCATGTTTCAACATTTCTTGGCACCAATGTTTGTTTTAATGTTGCTCTAACAACATGTAAGTAAAATTTTTACTTAGAACTAAAATCCTTCAATCGCTTACGTAGTTTATCCGATAAATATGTGATTGATGATTGATTGCTTTTATGGAATATGATAAATATTTGAACTACACTTTATAAAACAAAATTTAAGGTCAAAGAATTTTATCCCCTTCTAATCATATGCCACTTGAAACAAAGCACTAGTCCCATAACCGTTTTCTTTTTTCGAAACATTCCTGCAAGTTCCCGGGTGTCACTCTTCAGCTGCCTCATCGCTTCTCGTTTTAATGTCTCACATCGTTCCAATGGTGCCCTCGCATGAAAACTTTGCATTTAGGAAAGAGAAAAAAATAACATGGGATCGAATCAGCTAGGTAAGGAGGATGATCAGGACCAGTGATCAAATTTCTGGTCAGAAACTGGCGAACAACCAGTGCAGAATGTGTGAAGTAGTTATCATCCTTCGCCATAATACAAATCTGGCCGCACTTGAACCTTTTAGCTTTTGGAGATCTCTTCATAAAGTTGCGATCACAAATAATTTCTTATAAAGTTTAATTCATCAGAGATCCTCCGAGCTTTGATTCATCGATTGGCAAGAACAAGAGTCTACACGGATTCAACGTGTAGGTTCAACGTGTAGACTCAACGTGTGACTTTTCCTCAACAAAGGAGATCGAAAATCACCCTGTAGTCATTCCTGCAATCTTAACGACTCTCACTTAAACACTTAATCTAGTCGAAAGTGCTGTTTTTCTTATTATTCTTGGTTCAAAAAGATGAAATTTTGATGCAAAAACTGTCACGTGTTTCTAAGACCCATTGTTCTTAGCGGAGACGATGCATGTTAAGTTTGTCCCGGCTCAATGTCTTCGCGTTGCCGAGGTGTGGAAATTTGGTGAGTGGGGTGCCAGCTCTGGTATCGTACTCATCAGTTGATCGAGGTTCAAAATTACGAGGTTTGCTGCCAATAACCTTCCCGTTGCTTGATGGTGTGACTTTAATATGCAATCAATTAGTCTTTAGTCACACAGTTACCATGGTTAATACTTTAAACGCTTGTAATGACAAAAGCAATTCTTTTTTAAAAATTTTAAAGTGTCAAATGTTTAAGCTATATTTTTAAAAGTTATACTATGTATCATATATATTTTAAGTTCCTTGTCATTCAGATTTGAATGAATGAATTTAAAGTTATGAATGTGAATTATGGGTATTCAAAATATGAGAGTTAATGCTATGTTCTAATGCTTCTTAAAATAAAAACGAATAGCTGCTGAAAAACGATTTGAATGATTATTCATTAAAAGTATCGCCCTTAAAATACCAAGAAATGTATTTGGTCGTTTATTTTATGTATTAAATATACATAATTCAGGCGATTAAACAAATTCTTGAAATCCTCTTGTACTGCCATTCATTGAATGTAATCATAATAATGAGACAAAATCAATCCACTTGTTGAAATTGAATGATAATGATAATTAATTGAAGAAAGTATAATATAAAAATATTTTTCTTTATTAGTTTTATTTTTATCTTACAATGAGTACAAAAATACTTTCAATTTCCATCATACTCCGATAATTTGTTCAGTCGTTTTATTCTTAACTGTCTTGTTATGTTATTGACCTTTTCAACCTTTTTAGAATAAATAATTTTCTGTAGGCATCATCTCTCTGGAATAGTCTGCGGGGGTGGATGAGCTCGGCTGCGAAATCAAAATTCCATCACAGACAACCTTAAAGGTCAACAGTGAGAAATTTACTGAACTTGAATGCCCTCTAATTGACCAGCTATACGTAACGAGGGAAAGCTTGTTTTTTAGATTTTTGCTTTAAGAAAAGATTTAAACTTTAAATACGCTGTTGCGATACTTAATACGTAAAAGATGAATTATAACGACATTTGTTCCTTACTAAGACAGGTAAGCAATTTTAAATCTGGATTTATTAAATTTAGAGACTTTTTAATTTAGAAGATTATCTGAAACTAGTGAATGTAGAATTAACTCGTATAAAATTTAGCCACAATACGTCAAAACTGTTCTTCTGTTAAATATATTTTACATTACAAAAGTATTACACGGACTTCTGGAAGTAAACACTGTGCATAAACGATAAACCCTTTGCACTCCCTTGAATTTCCGTAAGTATAAATGAATCTTACTTAAAAGGATAGACATATTAATTGAATATAATAATTCCAAATCTTATTAGGAGGTTCACTTTTATATTTAGTTTTCAGATTTGTAAATGGTATTACTGCTGTTTTATCGATTTTGCTTTTCCAGTGAGCTCAGGCTCACTTTCCATGATTGTTTATGCAAATGTATAAAACGCTGAGGAGCTTTGCATTCTCTAATTTAATTAATACTAGAATTTCTGAGCACAGTCTAGGGAAAGAGAGGTGGTAGATAAACTGACTCGTAACTGAATTGAGACTGATGCACGATAAATTTTTCGGGCTACAAATTCGATAATTGAGTAAAAGAGAAGAACAGGGGCTAACTAAGGTATCATCATTAGAACGTGTTTCAGAATCGTGAGGTATGTCGCTAATATATCTCGTGCTGCTTTTAGTGCTACGTTACTAAATAATCACTCAACAACCGTGCTTTCGTTATGCGTCTCAACCTAGTTTTTCTCTTACCTTTTGCTGTGGAGAGCCGTGAGTAAAAATAGTGATTCTATTTTTGCATTGTTTTTCCTATTTTATTATTCGTGATCCTTGAATTATTTTCCCTCGATCTTTAAGGTATCCATTCAGAAAGGCTCAAAAATACAAAAATTGAAAAGAAAAATATTAAGATTCATTTATTTTATTTAAAAATTTTATTTTCAATATTAAAGGTAATAATACCAGTTAAATGGGTCAGTTAAATTACCTATGAATCATTTTACCTGATCCATTTACCTGAAACTTATATCAGAACAGAAAATATCTGAATTTAAGATGCAGTATTAATCAGGTAATGTTCTATTGCTGAGGAATCAGAAACAAATAAAAGTAAATAAATAAATGTTCAATTCCTTTTCTGCAAAATTTGAATTTATTCGGAGGATATTAAAAAGTGTTAATTTAAAAATTTATTTTATAATTCAGGTTTATCACAATCTACGAAAAAAAAATGAAATATGTTTAATTTTTCTTTGAAAGAAAAATTAAACATATTTCGAGGTTATTACATAAACAAAGGGAATTAATCATTTCTTGATAGACATTGAAAGATAGTTAATAGTTTCATTTTCGCCTCTGCTTACATAGATATTTAATACACAGGGTGAGGCAAAATGATTAACACAATAAAAATAAGCAAAATGTTTAATCATTTTGCTTATTTTTATGTGTTTAAAATAATCATTTAAAATGGGGTTTAATCATTTTAAAATATAAAGCTGTTAAGGCAGGGATTTGGTTACAGGGTTTCAATTTGGCTTCCATTTCTCTCAATGGAGTCTGTCCATTGTTGTTTTTAAAACTCTTTCAGCCGTTTGGGCTGGAATTTAAATATATATATATATATATATATATATATATATATATATATATTAAACAAAACAAAAAAATCCCTTTTTCCCTTTGTAATTTTCTATTCCCCCCGTCCAGTAATATTATGTCTTATTATGTTTAAATATTAATTTTTTAACTATATATTACTTTGATGTAATATCGTAAAAAATATGTTTTACAATTTATAGTTTTACATTTAGAAAAGCGATTGAGGTTTGGAATAATTCTTATATTAGTTCCAAATATTGTTGAACGCGTTGTTTAATGTTTGCTCCAATATAGTTTAAAATGATTTTGCCTTTTATTTGACTAGAAAGCTTTATTAGCGATTCTCGGGGGTCACTTCATTCCATTGTAAAAATCACGAACTGTTTGTACGCGTCTCCGCAATATATTTTCTGGTTGTTCACGAATGCAGATTGGGACGTAAACAAGATTGCAAACTCGTAAACAACGCTCCTGCGACATTTTTCAGATGAGTATCTTGAATGAGCATATCTCTCCCACTCGTCACAGGTGCTGCACAGCAGGTTATTTTCAATTTTTCCTTTTATTTGTCCGGAATGGACGATAATGATAGGAGGATATAGGAGGGATAATGATGGAAAAAATGACAGGAGGTACTCAGGAGTTTGACTTTTTAATTGTAAAACACGGCTTTTTTTTTTTTTTTTTTCTTCTTTTTTCGATTGAATTTATGAGTAGTCAACGTTTAACATAACAATAAAAAAAAATTGAATATAATGACATTATTTTGAATTTATAACTTTATCACTTTGCAAAAGAATTATATTTGCATGACCTTAGAATTTAACTGAATCGATTTTACATTTCTTGTTAGTCGTCGAATTACATTATTCATAAGTTAATGTTTTTATGTTAAATGTTATGCTATACAGTGAGAGTCAAAAAAAGTAAACACCTCTTTTCTTTTATAAAATGTTTCATATCAAATATATTGTTGACTTATTACGTAAAATAAATGTATAGAATTAAGGGCTTTTAATCACACACAAGTAGTATTTAAAATAAACATTGAATGAAAACAAAATACGACAAGAAATAAATAAACTCGTCACAGGTGCGTAGGAATAGAAGAGTCACAGGAATAGAAGTACATCAAATTTGATGTGTCAAAGAAAAGTATTGATAAAAAGTATTGCCAAAATATTGATATCAGATATAAAGTGAAAGTTGTAGCAATTAATATTTCGTCCGCTTTCATTTGGATTTCATCACCGTTTTATAATCGTCCAAAGGTCATCAATTGTTTTGCCAATTGGGCAATATATTTTGCCATTCTTTCTTGATAGTCCCCCCCCCTACTCTTCCTTAATCGAATTAATGCTTCTTAGGTGTACATTTGAAAAGATATATCCATAAAGATTCAATGGGGTTAAGGTCTGCGGAGAATGGTCCAAAGTCTTACGTGCTCGATACATTAACTATTCCTCTACAATTTTGTATGTGTATTTGTTATCATTACTTCGTTGGAAAATTTTACTAAGTGATTTTTCCAATTTGTCAATGCTAAGGGGTAACACTTACTATCAAGAGAGCTAAGTAGCTCTTCTTATTCATTGCTAATTCGATAAACGAAGCACTCCCCCCGTCCCTGTAATCGGAAGTTTTCGGACCAAAGTAATACTGGATTACCGAAAATACCAAATTATTGGCAAATCATTAAATAGCATTTAATTAACATTTAAATAGCAAAAACTATGTGTTATTGAAAAAATGTAATACAGAATACGCAAACAAAATGTCAAATTCAAGAAATAACTAAAACTACTCATATGTATGTGTGTGTGTGTGTGTGTGTGTGTGTGTATTGTTGTTGTATTCATAATCGATACTATTCCATAGAAGTAGAAGGCACAAAATAAATTTATATTACTTTTCAGTCTGTGTAAAATCACCAGATTCCTGGAAGAGTCGGAAAAGAAAGTGCCGGATTATAGAGGGAGTACTGAACTGAAATTCCGATCCCTGCTGCCACGATATACCCCAGATCATAATAAAGCCCCAATGTTTAATTGCTTTAAGAGCATAATAATGTTTTAACTATATATTTTGCAGTGAAGTTCTTCATTCTTTAATATCCAAATTTTTGACTGCTTCTGTAAGCCTAAAATTTCTATCTTTTTTTTTTCGTCACCTGCCTTTCCTGATATTTGTAAGATGTTTTACGACATTTTACTAAACATCTAGCAAACACAGCAGCAATTCAGCTGGATTTGCTTCAATCTCTCATACACCAGTTGCTCAGCATCAGTTAGACGTCTTCCTGTTCTCTGAAAATCCTTAGTCTGTTTGCATTTAGTTAATTTGTCAATGATTTTCTTTGCCAAATCAATGGCTTCTTAGAACAATTTATATCCAAGTAATTATTTTCCATTTGAGCGATGATTCACTTATCAGTCAATTTCATTCCCTTAAAAATGAAGTAGAGATTGTCTTTTCTTTTTGATTTAATTTGAGAAAAACTTCCGACAGTTTTTTTGGATGTATTATAAGCACAAGTTTCTGATATAAAGTTCTAGAAAAATATTTAATGGCATATTTTGAAAGATGTCTATAATATGCCTAAATTTAGGCTGAATGACCCACAGTCAGAGCTTACAAATTGTTAACACGCACTCGGTTGTCATTTCACGAAAGTCAAAGCTTGTTTAATAAAATAAAACAAGTGTCGAATTGTAAACACTCTTCTGTTATCTGTTACTTCTTCGTTTTTTTTTTTTTTTATGTCTTTTAATTTTTGGATTGAACCCAAAATTTCTAGTCGTTTCAAATATGTTTGCGACAACTTTAAAAGATTCAAAACATCCTGTGGTAACCAATTAATTTTTCTGTGAGAAGTTTGCGAACTTTGATAATGTAAAATATACCTCATGAATGAATAAAAATGCTAAATGATATTGTTTCAATAAAATGATGTCTGTTTCAAAAAAAATCTTAAGATTTCAAATTCTCAACTTTTGAACTAAATACGTTTAGAATTACGAAATACGTTTAGAATACGATTTTGCTTATTCCGAGGTTGTAGTTTTATGATTTTGGAATGTTGTAAGTAATTTATTTTATCTTTTATCTTTTAATGAAAATGTTATGTTATATATATATATATATATATATTCAAATATTTTTTAGTTATTAGTTGTTGTTTTTCCCAAAATGCTGTTTTTCGCTGTTTGAATGCAATAGTCATTAAGGATAGTTTTCAGTCATTGAAGATAGTTTCAGCGTAATAAACCTGAATATATGAAAAATATTAAATAATTCTATGTTAAGTGAAATTTTTGTCTATCAGAAACTTTTGAAAATTTTTTTGTTGTTGTTAAATTATCGTATTCTGTAATAAAAATGCTTTAAATATTTTTATTGTAACGTAGTTTATTGAAACGTTTCTGAGAAAAGTAAGCTAGATGTCCATGAGAAAGGGCTTTATTTATTTTTCATTGCCTTATGATACTTTTTGAATATAAACACAATAAAGCGTTAAATTTTCATTGATTCTCCATTAATAAATTGTCGAGAATCGAACAGAAATGTAGGAAACTACTATATCCCCTGCCTTAAAATCCAGTCAACCAAGCATATAATCTTCATCCGGCTTCTCACAAAATTTGGTCAACTTGTCAAAGTGTTAAGGAAACGAAGTATTATTATTGGCTTCCTTGAAATCAAGCCGTATCCAAAAAATTATTAACAGCGAGTGAACTCTGACGTATCAGCTGAGCAATCTCGTGTTTGTAAGATGATCTACAGGATTTCCGAAGCCCTATTGTATTTCCTGTCTCCTACCACCACTCACAGATTTTATTACTACTTAATGAATTTTACATTTCCTTTGTAGTTTATCTTCTCTTGCTTAATAAAATGGACAGCTTAAATTGAATTGAAACTAGAGAAAATCCCGGGAATATTCGGAAAGCTCATATAGCGATTATTTCTTAGAGAAATATCGTGGGCATTGTCATCTGCGAAGAACCATGTTTCAAAATCTTTGTAAGATTAAGGTCTCATGAACGTTTCTCTCTTTAATGTATCACGAAGAAAATTCTTAATCAAGAATTAATGTTTGAAGTAAAATTCTTAATCTTGTATTATATTTATTATTTTGAAACCACTTGATTTGTTCATTTCATACATCGCTTCCAGATTCAGATCTCTTGAGACCCGATAGCCTAAAAACATCGATCTAGAAACCCAGAGAAATTTTTTTTAGCAGATCCGCATTTGCTTATAATAATTAAAATGCTCTTAAGATATAAAAATTTAATAAGAAATTTTGCTTTTTTAGTAAATTTGTAGTTTTGCTTGATTTGTTTTTAGTAAATCAAGGAAAATTGAACTAACATTTAAGAGAGTGAGGTTTTAATTATATATGTGAGAAAATTCATGTTTTATAAGATGTTCATACATAATTTTTCTTAAAAAAAATCTACTATCTCTGTTCGTTAAAAATAACCGTTTCAAAAAAATATTCTTACCCATTTTATGTGGGAAAAAAGCGTATAAATCTTTTACATTCGTGTACTTTTAAAATCACAAATCATTTATCTTAATTTATTACAGTTGATCCCATTTAAAAGAAGCAGCTATCCATTTAATGGCAGAAGCCCTTTTGTACAGTATTTTATAATTTTACATACACAGTTAATTGATATTGTTTATTAAGGAAATAAAAAGGAATAAGAGGAATTAGGGAAATAAAAACTTCTAAACCGCATGAAAACTGAAAGATTCGTACTAACTATAATTATAGACAAATATATGAAATAAAGAAAACTCAGAAATAGAATGAAATAAAATATTTAAAAAGAATTTTTAAAAAAAACTGGTATTTTACACCATACAATAATTTTTCTTGATGGGATCTAAAATATAAAAGAACTTATATCATGTATAAGAAAATTGCATTCGCGTTTGTATTCAATAACAATGTAATCAGATAATCTTAATCATATAAAAATTATATAATCACAAAATCCTTAATGAAATATTTTTCTCTTTCGTTTTAAATATTTTTTTATTTTAATTTATAACATATGCATCTTGTTTCTTACTTATAATGTCTTTTTTTTTTTAAATACAAAATTTTTATATCAAATATTTTGTTGAAAAATAACATTATAGAAACACAAACGAACAAAACATCTAACATATTTTCCCTAAGAATCACTTAAGCGTGTTTCCAATCCACCAATACTTTAACAAAATAATAATAATAAAGCTCTGCATTCCTACTGCTAGTACATTAAAATATTTTGAAACATTTCAATAGCCCTGCCTGAGAAGCTCGCGGGTCGACCATGAATATCAGATCCTCATAATGATCTCCTTCGCCCAATCATGCGCATAAGAAAAACCTTTTAGATTCTACTTCCTCCTAATCAGCATGAATTTTATTCCGCCAAAAGGAAGGAAGCCCTGTTCAGACTCACTGCAAGAGAATTTATGCCTCGTTAGAGACGACTGCGATTCAGTTTCCTGTCCTCAGGGGTTTCCTACAAGAGACCACCCACTAAAAGAGACCGAATTTTTAAACGGAAGTAAGAATTTTTTTTAAATTCCATTTATTTAAACGTTTCATTTCATGCTAAGTTGATTCGGGTGAGAGGGGATGGCTAAGAAAATAATAGTTCGCGTTTTTCGGTTATTTTGTATCAAGAAGAAAATTTTTCCCAGGCTCCCACATCCCCTCCCTTCCCCCATTCGGATAATAGTTTTTTTTTTTGTCTGTTTTTTTATGTCGTTTAAGTATAGAAAATAAATTGGTTATGAGGAGGAAAGGGAAAGCATTAAATGTTCGAAAATGCTCTTGTGGATTAACTGTACAATAATGGGTTGATAACATTCGTAGATGGTAATATTTAATCAAAAAGTATATTACTGTTTTTATTTGTTTTGACTTTTCTTCAAGAAAAAAATATATATTTAGAAGGAACGGATATTTGCATAATATCATACTTGAATTTAAAACAAGACATATGTTTAAATTGACGAATCTATAAATTACGTAATTAAATTCAATTACAAATTGTCTTTGTAGAATAATTACTCAGCTAAAAAATCGTCTAAGAAAGGAGTCACAAAGGCATTTCATGCAAAATTTCTATAAGACGTAGACTTTTTAATTACGTTTCCTTGAACTAACAGGCCACTTATATCTGAAATTCAATTCGTCATCCTATTAAGTGTCGGTGCTCCTTCAATTTACTTTAATGTCATATAACATTCAATATTGAACATAAAAAAATTATTATAAGTTTTTGATCATCCAGAAGCAGAATATTTTTGCTTGGTGTGAGTTGGAGATATGAATCGAATATTCTATTCTTGTTTAATGGTGGTGTTTAAATTTGGAGAAGAAGGTATTAGGTCGGGTGTCGTCCTCGTCACGTGACAAATGTTCAAAATTACGAGATATTTTGTCATTAGCCCTCGAGTTGCTTTTAATACGATGTAAATAAACTATCAAATCTTATTCAAGATTTATTACAAAATATTTTGCTTTCTGTACAAAATGTTTCCAACCATCTTCCTTTATGCAAAATGCTTCCTTTTTTCTCAACACTTCTCTGTAATATAGCAAACTATAAAAAAAATAAAAAAATAAAAAAAGAACAAATGAATATTACAGCTAGTTGTCTATTTCAAAACAGAAAACTGAACTTGATTATAGCCAGAATGTAAGTATTAGAAGTAAATCGGACCAGAACACTGCCAGATTACTTGAAAAATACTAATAAAAACGAATTTAAACATCAAAAGCTATACGCCTATTGCAAAAAATGTTACACGGTACATACAACTAAAGTATCAAACATACGAAATAACTAAAACTATTTAAAAAAATACATACCATCTTGCTTTAATAGCTTCATTATTCTATTGAAATAGAATGTATATAATAATTTTCCGTCTTCTGAGTGTAAAACACCAAATTATTATCGGTGTTCGATAAGTGAAGTGCTAATTATTGAAGGAGTATTATATTGAACTCATTAACATTGATCTTATCGAAACGAGTTTCTTTGTTGATTTCCTTAATATCCATGTACTTCTTTCTTTTGCTGAAGAATTTATTCGTTGCTCGTATGAGAATAAACAAAAGATAAAGACCCTAATTGACTATGCTACAGCAGCTGCAAGAGAGCAAGAAAAATTATTTATTAGAATCTGAATTTAGCAAGAAATGAACAAGAAAGAGCAAGAGAAATTATTTATTAGAATCTGAATTTATTTAGTGAAACAGACATTATTTTCTTTTCAACAATACATTAAATCCTGACCAATACTTAGTTTGATCTGATATTTTTCATATATCATACGCAATGATTTTGCTACAAGAATGACTCTTTTCCGCTTAAAGTGTTCATTTTTCTTTATAGTTATATTGTTTTTGATGCCATGTTTTGTCATCGGTATGTTTAAAACTAATATAATTAATCACAATAAATTTAAATTCGTTTGCACTTCATATTTCTGCCCAGTGTGTTTCTTGAAACTTATAATTCATTTCGATAGTTCATCTCTATATAAATATACAAAGTTTTGACCTTCAATCTTTTGACAAAACCATCTGAAATATTTATATTCGAGCACTTCATATTGCTACGCGAAACACTAAAGCGATATAGTATAAATTAGAATTATTAAGTCCTGTATATTCCGGGGTATATAAAGCGCTCTTTTAATACAAAAAAAAAAAAAAAGAAGAAGAAGATTGAAATTTAGGGGTAGGCGTTTACGCCTGATATAAAAAATGACAGTTTTAAAAATAAGGAAAATACGAGCATAAAAAATTAAATTTGTTCTTATATCTACATGCTGCTTAGTAAAAAGAAATGACACACATAAGAACTTAAAAATTTTCATTTGCGGATCGCATTAAGAGTTCATCATATTCCTTCTCTGTTATATCATCAGGCTTATCGCATCGAATTTTGTCTCATCTGTTATTCTGATCCGTAAATAAATAACCATCTTTCGTTCGATCTAGATCATGAGGTGTGCTACATTTTTAAATGACTTTTGAATTATGTCAGATTTAAATTCATTCCATACATTAATTATTCACTCACACACTATTTCTAGATTAGCAGAAGCGTTTGGCTTCGTTTCGTAAATGTCTTTTTAACCTTCTAACATCCTGAATGGGGTTTATTGATACACACATCTTAGTCTGAACAAATGGAAGTCTGCCTGGAATAACTGCCATGTTTGTGTTACACTCTTCCATCAATTTCTTTGTGTTATCCATTGCATGGAATCTGAACATGTCCAAAACTGAAGAATTTTCTTGGATTGTTTAAGATATCAGAACGCTTTTACCTCTCATTTCTTATCCACAATTTTTGCATCGTTTTCGTCCATCTATTCTTTCTTGTAAGCATGAATGAAAACACCATTTGTAAAATTGCATTTCGGTATCGTCTTTCTTTTAAACATAACCACACAGCGAAAAACGGGTATTCAAAATCGAGCTCAAAGTAGTCCCTTTTGAATATTTCACTTACTCAAAATAGCTCCGATCGCAACGCATTCAAATTTAAGACTCGCACGTGCTCATTTTTAGTAACAGATACGTACTCAAAATGGAAACTTCACACACTCCTTCTTAAAGATGTTTCTGTATCATATAGAGAGTGGAAAAGAAAAATGAGTGCCATGTATTTATTTGTGAATTTGACATCAAATATGAGTATCAAGTGTTTTGAATGTGTTGTGTATGTTTTGAATTTATCTTCGATACTGTTGTTGTATTGAATATGAATTTTGAACAGAAAAATATAAATCGACTTAAATTTTAAGGGACTTAAATAAGCGCACCTTTATTTGCAAGTATCATTTTCTTCATTTTACATATCATTTAACATACACTTCATGAAGTTTTATTACTAAACTTCGAATCAAAATTCCTGCATTTACTATGTGTAACAAAACCGTTACTTTTAAAAACAAAAATTCAACTGTTAAGTGATCATAAACTGTACTTTGAACTTATACCTCAAATTTAAATCAATTCTAGTGTTTAATAAATCTTTAATTAACTAAAATAGATTCGATTCAAGAGTTAAATTCTTTTCAAAACAAATGTATAAAAAATTTGAGCTAGAAGTTCCAGAAACAATTCGGTTCATTAAAAATTATATTTATGTTTCTAGAAGCAATATATAGTTTTGTTAAAATCTTATACATGTAGAAAATTTAGTTTTATTTAAAATTCAGTCTTTTAATAATAAGCTATTGTACAAATATCTTGAAAACATTGTGATGAATATTAAATTTTCCATAGTAAGAAACTTAGCGTACAGCACATTTTTTTTTTCCCATCTAATATATATTTTCCCGTTTGAATTAACATCACAACATAGCTAATACCTAAAATTAAAGATTTCCTGTTAACAGAAAAAATAAAACCAAATCATATTTTTGAAACATTTATTCTGAATATCATAAACATACATATCAGACATTTCAAAATAAAACATTCACAATTTTGAAACAAGAATATTAAAAAAAAAGTATAATTTTTTAACTCTTACTGATGAAGGCATATCATTCTAAAAATCACTTATAAACATTATTATCTAATCCATACAATAGTCCAACTCCATCTCCTTTTGTACAATATAGCTTACGTTTTATTGTAATGTATAATGAGGTATCATTTATAATATAGGAAGTTCTAATACGTAAAAGTAAACAATCACATTTTTTACTTCTTTCAAATCAACAACGTTTTGTAAAGTTTCTTAATATGTGTGAAAATGCTTTTCAAACAGTGTTATTTCAAATAAATATGTTATTTGTGTATCTTATTATGTAGATAATTCTTTAATTTTTCGAAAGAGAAGCAAGTCATCTACACAACCAATTAATACAGCTTTATTTTGGGAATATACTGTACCATTATAGTATAAACTATTACATTTAAGAATTTCTGTTCGATATGTTAAACCAACGATTCTACATAGCAGTTCTTGATACTTTGAATTACGAACTTGGACACATTTAGATCCCAAAACATGTGTTATGCAAGGAATTTTAAATTTTTTTTACTAAACACATGTGCCATTTTTAATTGGTGTTAGTGAATTAAAATTTACTTCGACAGAGCTTGTCTCCTTATGATTATGAAAAAATATCAGTTTAACAAGATTTTTTTTAGAAATATCACAAGTGTTTTCAATGAAAGCAAAGCGGTATGGTCATATGAAAGAATAGCTTTTTTACATTACGTATAATTCAATAACATAAATCTAATTTAAACAATATGGATCAGTTCATAATTAAGTCAAAATATCCATTAGGCATTAGTTTGTAAGTACATTTAATTTTTATACATCATGTCGCATATTGTAAAGAAATTTTGAAATATAGAATAATAAAAAGTATTGAAATGGATTAACGTGTTTTCTTTTGCTAATTGATTTTGTTCATTTTGTAATTTCTGATCTAAAAAAATATTATAAAATTTACATGAAATTACTCTCTTAGATAGATTATTTACCTACATAAATATTTTGTAAACATGCCTATTTTAAGACATTCAAGCCATTTTAAAATTGAATATAAAAATAAAACTAAATTTATTCCAAATTGACAAACACTACCTTTAGTATTTGTTTATAAAAAAGTGCTTTTGGGGAGAAAATATATTTCATAGAGAAATTGCGATTATAGGTTAGCCTCCTTTAAAAGCAGAATTTAATGTGATTTTTGCACTTAGATATGGGTCATGATATACATTTTTTTTTACTTTTTTATGACTTATATTATGCTCTACTGCGACAGCCACTGCCATAATGTTTGATGTTTGCATATGTTGCTTAAAGGTTTCATTTTTTACCTGAATGAATCAAATAGTATGCCTTATTAGGTATCTAAGTAAATTGCATAAAAGCTTATAACACTATATTTTTTAAATAATCTTCCAAAATAAGGTAAACATTTATCCCTTCCACCATATAATCTAATTAGTTGTAAGTCATATATAGAAAAAAATTAATAATTTTACCAACATATGTCTACAAAAACAAACCGGTATGGTATGCGTTAATATCGGATTTCCCTATATCCTAGTTTTTTACATCTTGTACATGAATTTTATTTTGTTTAATATACATAATATTATCATATTTCTCGTTATTCAATTGCTTACATTCGGTAGGAAATAATCTGTGTGTAGTTATATATATCTAGACTTTTCTCGTTTAATTGTGTTGTTAAAATGTCGTTCGGTAAGCCTATGTAAACTTGCTCCTGGCGTTTGTTTGTATACTTCCGATATCAGTGTTAAATTATTTTTTGCTTTAAACAGATGTATTTTTGTACTGTTAACGGCCATTTCAGCTTTGTGTTTTGATTAAGCTTATTTGGTATTTCAAATTATTTCACGTTTTAAAATTGAAACGTATCATTAGATTGCGGCGGTTCGCCAAAAGGCAGATCATTCGTTGATTGTGGCTACTGCATAGCCATATCTGACTCTGGTGTCATCAAACATCACTCACCGATTGTGGAGACCGCCAAACAGATTCTACAGGCGCTGAGAGGCATTTCTCTCCAAAGGCAGTAACCCTTTTGTGCGCGCTCCTTCTCTTCTAAGAACTGATTCTCTTTCCGAGTTGACCTGTAACTTGATGCTCGCTCGGAGCTGGTTGTACATAGTTCAATGGTGTGTTATTAAAGAAATATCAAACGGTTTTGTTTGTGTCTGTATTTAAAGCAGCAGCCGCAGCAAGATCATCGGTCGATTCTAACGTGTTAAAAATAAATGCTCCAATATTATTCTAGTATTGTAATTATTCTAAACCTTCTGAAAAATAAACGTAAATACAAATGTTAAAGTGTAATTAAGCTTTTGTGAATTATAGTATATTTTATGTATAAACACTTTATATTTATCAGGCTGATTCTGTTTAAAAAATAAAGCAACATTGGATTAAACTATTTTCTCTTTTAATCAAAATGCATAATTAAGCTATAACAGTTACTTAATGATTTATGATTTAAACAGGTGCAATTTTGTACCCTGAATTAAAGTTTTTTCCATAATGTATTTCGTAAACAAAATTGATTAATTTAATCATAAGTTGATTATAATGTCTCAAAAAGGAATCAACAGTATTTTAGAAAAACATATGTAAATTCTATATGCAATTTCAAATTTAATAATAGCTAGTATTAAATTCTTTTTTTTTAAAGTTATATTTATTAATCAAATACAACTTTTACTTATATGTTTTAATGTAAAATGAAGCACAGAAAAAATTCTAACTATTATTAATAACAAGACACATACCAAAACTTATATCAGTGACAATCTGAATTTTAAAAATATCGATAAAATGTTAATTTTTAAAATTATAATTGAATATAAATGATACAGTCGGGGGTAAAAACAGAATTTTGAGGAAATAGAAAATTTTACTTTCTATAAATGTTGAGTACTGTTTACAGTCTGTTACTTTGCCTTATCGTGCAAATGTGATTCTGCAAATTCCTCTTACACCTAGAACTCAAAAGTATGTAGATTTTGTCCCACCATTTGGCTTTTACGTACCTAAAAATATGATGTTTGGGTTTGTATAAGTGCCCTATAAATTCTGTAAATTAATGGCCCAGGTTTTGAAATAGTTGGAGCAGTGTGCCTTACCTTATATAGAATATATAGCCATTTTTTCACAAAATTGGAAATGAAATATTGACATTGTACTAGAGAAGTTAAAAAGAGTGGGTTTGAGAGTGAAACCTTCAAAGTGCAACTTCGCGCAGAAGGAGGCTTTGAGCCTTGGACAAAAAGTCGGTTCGAGGAGAAAATCCCCGAGCAATTTGAAAACAAAAGCAATAAAATATTTCCCTCAGCTCACAACTAAAACACAAGCGTGGTCTTTCCTTGAATTAGTGGAGTGCTATGCTCTTATGTTCCTAATTATAGCGCTATAGCTTCTCCGCTAATCGACGCTTTGAAGGGAAAAATTAAGAAATTTTCGAAAGCAAAAAAAAAAAAAAAAAATTACAGTTCTTAACTGCGATAGTTTTTGATCTAAGACGTTTAAAGCATTACTTAGATGGGCAAAAATTTATCATAGAAACTGACCACAATCCATTCAAATATTTAAACAAAATAAGGAGTACGTTCAGTTAACAACCTTTTAACTTTGAAATCAGTCATAAACTAGGGAAGCTCCAAAGTAATGCTGTTGGATTAAGCAGACTAGAATAACACGTCATTAGTAGTTTCTTTTTTTTTTATTATTTTTTTTTTGTATGTATTTTTATTTGTAATTTGTAGATTAAATTATATCTCTTATGTCTCTTGGTAAAGTGTGTAACGGAAGACTGTTTATACAAGAAAAGTCATAAATCATGTTCATTTATGTATTCGGGTACGTCTTATTTTCTTCAAAATTAAATCCTCACGTCAATGAATTGATCTGCACTTTAATGAAAGGATTTTTAAAAAAATCTAAGATTAGAAAATTAGGTTGTTTTTTTTTTTCTCTTTTGATGTATTTATGGTTATATAATTTTGAATTCATGATTTTGTATTTATTACTGTGAAGTTGCTGCCCCGTCTTATCTCATTGGATGGACAAATTTTCTCTGTACATGTCCAGTGCAGTGCGGGACAGAAAATGCTATATCCAGTGAGATGGACAATTTAAGTGGGAAGGGAGTCGTAGCGTAGCCTATAGTTAACTCGCGTCAGAGACATCTGTAACGAAGCTTATAGATCATTTCCCATGAAAAGCATTTGTATTGAACTTTCGTTTTTGTTCCCTACTTCCTATTCAAATGTGTAATAAAAGTTTATTTCTCCAAAGCGGGCAATAAATGAGCCTCACCTGGGGACAGATACTATGGTGCATTCATGAACACATAACTCTGCTACAAAGATGTGGCAAGGATGATCCACCTGTGTTAGGAATTGTGAACTATGACATGGGGATTTAGGGCCTATCCGTTTGACGTCTGACATGTGGCACCTGCGTGCCCGTGAGTTAAACTAGATATTGTCGGATAAGAACGAATGGGGTTGGGGATCAGAGATGGAGGTTGTCTGGGAAAGTCATTAGCCGTCCAATCGGAAATGAAAATGAAACGTTGAGAAGTGAGACAGCCCTACCCTAGAATTTAAAAAGGACAAAGAAGAAGGATGAAAAAAGGAGAGGATCCGGGGCAAGGAGAGCGAAAGGCAATACCGCAAGGAGTTAGCAATAGATGTGGCAACTGAGACTATACCTTTTCTCTTGCGATTTCGATAAATTTTATCCCTTAGTGACTAAATATAAAAGGAATATTTTCCTAATCGTGATAATTTGTACGTGGTATTTTATTCGTGACATTGTGCAAAGAGTAACAAGTTGGAAACGCTTTGTAACATGAGTACAACTTATACAACTGTAAATAAAAGAAGTAATTCTACTTAAGCTGTGTGCTCTCTTCACGCTACCGAGCCATTCCACAAATTCTGGGATCACGACGCTTCTCTGACAAGTTGTGAGCGAGTCCTGATGCCACTAACCACCTACCGTGTAGAAGGGGATCCTGCATGTTAGATATGGTCAAGGTACCAAGTTCTCCAGTAGTGTGGAGTGGAAATTTTTAGAGGAAGATTCCAGCTCAGTTGCAAATCTCGTCACTTGACCGAAATTACGAGGTCCATTAACAATATAACTTTAGAGTTGCTACTACATACGACGTTAATAAATATTCATATTCAGATGTGGGAAGGAAGAAATATTTATATATTCTACCATAATTTAAGTATTAAAATTTTTATAATTACACTTCTCTAAAATCAAATCAACGGATCACACAAAATACTCGTATAGCAAAGTTGAATTAATACCACTTTTTCGTTGCATCTACGTTCTTATTATCTTTGTTGAATAACATTTCAAAAAAATTCTTTATGACTTTCTTCCACTTAAATAAATAATTATTTTCGATTCTTCCTTTTTACCACAAATTTATATTTTTTATAAATGTTATTTGAAAAACGTTTTACTCTTCAACAAATGGATATAAAACAAGTATTCTCCTGAGAAACATCTTATTTATTATAATGCACAAAATTCTACATTCAGCTTCAGTTTTCAAAGGAAGAGAATCTAAAAAACTGTTTTCCTTCCCGCTTCTGAAATGTTCGCAGCTAGATAACTGCGACTTCAGTAAAGTTGGAAAAAATGAACGTGTGAAATGTCGACACGAAATATGAAACAGGATATGTTATGCCTTTGCAGTGCTTCCATCCAAATACTTCCATCTATTTTATCACGGCTTCTGTACCTAAGAACTTAATTTTGCGCAATCATTGATTTGTTTCGTGGATTTTAACTATAAATTCACAACCTCTTTTTTGACTTACGTCTCCCCTCTCTAAAACAATTACTCACTGTCCACTTTTTCAGAAAAAAAAAAGCCCTGACTCACATTCTTGAAATCAATGCGAAGTGAAACGAAAGAAAGAAAGTAATCGAGCAGAAACATTCCTTTTTTATAACCTTTCAAATGTAATATTTCAAGTACTAATTTAGCTTTGAAAAGAAAAGGAGGATAACTCATGGTGACGTATCAAGGGAGCCTTAATTTTGTCATGACCTGTCAAAAATTTTAAAAAAAGCTTTGTTGATCGAGCCTTGACATGTGCATACAAGCAGTGGTGCTTCGTGTGTTACATTGCACATGCTGTGACTCGTTTATGTAATTGCTTAAAATGTGTTAGGAACTAGTAGTGTAACCAGGGGGAGAGTGTAAATGGACATATGCACACACATCCTCAGGAATTTTTCTCAAAACTGCAAAGCTTCGGAAAAATTCCTTTATCACTATTACAGATGTTCTAAACTTTAAAAACGAAAAAAAAAAAAAACCCACCTTTGTTTTCTTCTTATTCTTACATTTTTTCATCACGAAGAGAAAATAGGTTTAATGTACCGTGTTTGTAGACAAAGAGAGGGGGTGCATCCCTATAAAAGATATTCTCCCCATTGGTTTCCTGAGAAAGAATTTGCAGCGGCATTCTTTTCTTTTTCAGGTAATGATATATGAGCGCTTTAAACAGGTCTTCGAAAAGTGTCCATCTCAGCATATGACACAATCATCCACGAACGGCAGTCTCGGCTTTTGTAAACGAATAGTAGTCAGGAAATAATTATTTTATTTGCTCAAACTGTGAAGTTAATTTTATTATTTCGCATTTGCTTGAATCTTTCTCTTAATTTTTTGATTTGATAATGAGTAAGAGGAAATAGCAAACGCTTTGTTAAATCCTTAGGACAATTAATTAATCAGGCCTTTCTAAAGTTCATTGTCACTCATGGTAAATCTCGTACATCAAGGGAAAAAATATCACCACCAGACAATTTAAGAATCATTGCACAAGGATGTAAACAAACTGTAACAGACATTTTTGATTCTACCAACGTTCCACAGGCAAAAGAAAAGAGGGATAGAAAAAAAGTTAGTGCTATCACAAAAACAATAATTTTCGGTTGCAGAAAATGGAGTTCCTTTTATAGGTCATTGCGATTATGGACAAATTAACGTAACAGATGAAAGCAAGAGACATAACCATCAAGATGGGAATCTCCGTCAACTGCTTAAATACCGAACTAATGCAGGAGATGAAATGCTGAGAGAACCTTTAAAATCATCTGCTAGTAATGTATTATATATATTTAGCCAAAAATACAAAACGAACTTTTACATGCGGGCAACGAAATAATTTTAAGAAAAAATTGATTGGAAAAGTAGATTTAAGTAAATGTTGTTTCAATTACAGTGGATGACAGGGTCGATCGTATGAGGGTGCAGTGGATGCTGTGCTCCGGGGCTTCGCGATTGATGGGCCCCAACATGATTAAGAACTAAACTAATGTACTCTTGCACAAGAAAATTTTACAATATTTCTATCGTTGTCAGTATCACGAAAAGTTTATTTTTTTCGTAAATATTATTATAGTAGATCAATAAATCTCAACAATCTCTTTAAACTTATTCTTGATGATTATTATTATTTGATATATATTTATTATCTTGATCGTTATTATTATTTGATTCGGGGAACTCCCGAATATCCCCACCAAGACTGAACGTTTTAGTCAAGCATGTGTGCAGAACGTACTAGTTATGTTAAACAGAGAAAAAGAAATTGAAAAAAAAAAATTGTAATTTTCCTGGAACTATTAATTTATTAGCAGAAACAAAATCACACATTAAATAAACATGCATTAATAATACATGTTAGTGTTCGTAATTTTTTTTTATTTTATTTTACAAATAATTTAGGGTCACAAATGTTTTCTTGCATCCAGGCCCATTTATAGAGATGACCTTCTCTAGCAGATGAAACCACAAATATTTTTTTTTCAAATGGCAAGTATATTTGTGTAAGATTTGCAAAAAGTGAGGACAACAAATCCTTATTAATTATTCTGCAGATTTGTCTGATAGTATATTAGTATTTTGACTACAGAATATCTGCTATGGAAAAATAAATTATTGGCACAACTGATTAGATTGACTATTAAAGAAACTTTACATTAGTTCAAACCAGATAAAAAATGTTAGGCAACTTGTCCTTTGTAACATGTTCGGTGGCCGGTGGTTTCCCGACTCCAAGTAGGGGGAAGAGAGTACATTACCTTGATGCTGCAGCGTTGTTTGAACTCTGGGTTAGTAGGTCCGAAGATTGCGCTCCTACCAACCAGGCTGAAAAGACATCTTTTCTGGCTGGTTAAGTAAAGTGTTTTTAACTTCTGAGATTGTTGTTGACGAGTGTCGCTGCAAACTCAAAACATAACTTACATTGATCTGAAATCCAAAATGATAATGCATGTAATAAACAAAAAAACTCGTTTTAATTGTAATATGTCTGAACATTTCTCGTTTCTGTCCCAATCACTCTTAGTAGCAAAGCTATAATGTACAAATACCTACTTTTAATGTAGACTGAACCTGCTTGAAAGGCACTTGGAACAATTTATTGAAACATGTGTCCGATAATTTCTAGACTTTTAACGTTTCCGGGTGGGGGGATTGGCAGTTGGTCATAAACGCTTCCTACACTTGCGCCTTGGATCAAAAACGCCTCTTTAGATAGCTTGAACGCCCAAAACTTGAAATATTATTGCTTTTAACAAATGATTATGTTGTACTAATATGTTATCCGATGAATAAATAGAATATTAAATGAACTAAAATAAATAATGTTTGAGCTTTTTTTTTACTAAACATTAATATTTTAATTAATTCCAGATCATTAAAAATGAAAAACAAAATAGTCAGTGCATGGAGAAAACAATAGAACTACTCCGGTAAAAAAAAAAAAGGGAAGGGAGGGAGAGAGATTAGGAATGAAAATGTGTTTAAATGATTTAAAACACTTAATCGCACAAGCCTCCGTGGCGCAAACGGCTAGCGCGTTCGGCTGTTAACCAAAAGGTTGGTGGTTCAAGCCCACCCGGGGGCGATTTCGTTTTTTCTATTTCATAAGTTGAATGAAATACGCAAATTAGAAATTCAAAGAAAATTGAAACTAATTCTAATGCAAATAGATTATCTTTTTCACTTCCAGCTCGCTATGAACTTTTTGAGCAGTTCGTCTTATACCATTACGGAAATCAAATTTCATGATATATGATTTACAACATTCACAATTCTGAAAATGTTTAACGAATCAAAAACTTCATGTTAAATATGTGAGATGGAATAAATCTAATTTTTTGAACATTGCATTCTGTACTGAAAAGTACAATTTATATTTTATATTGTGTGTAAAAATTGAATCAATATATTTTTTTTTACAATGGGATATATTCTTATGAAAATATTTTGAAATTTAATTCAATTTCCGTATACATAATTAATATATTGCAATTAATAATAATAATCTTAGCGATATTTTAAAATTTCTAACGGTGCTTAAAAACTTTAAATAATGAATATAAAATTTATCGAAATACTAAATTATATTAAATGATATTAAGTAGAGAAACATTAAATTTCTTCATGCTGATTAATTTCGAAATTAATTCATTGGGGTTTTTTTTCCAGTTATTATAATAAGGATATATTATCATAACATTTTTTGTCAATTTGGTATGTATATTATAATAGAGAGTGCGTATAACATAAAGAAATGTCAATTGTAACTTCAACTAAATAAAATTATATTTACAATAACCATACTGTTTTAACTGCAATTTGAATACGCTGTTGATATATGTTACATTTTGATATCAAAGCCACAAAGTTTGTAACATTTGAATAGGGGAAAATAAATAAACAAATAAATAAAAAGATTTCCAATAGTTTGAAGATCTGAAATAATCCATTATACGCGAACAAAAAAATATCCATTTTGCTTATTCTAAAAAAAAAATTATTTCAAATTTAAAAAAAAAAAAAAAATATTTGGAAATTCTATATTGAAATCTTTGAAATAAATTTTAAATAAAAATTGATCTGTACGTTCAGTTAATCTTTTAACATTTTTCGGACAATTAAATGGGGGGGAGGATATTAATTTCCCCTTTTGCGTAATTTTATAGTTAAACTAATTATGATTAATGCGATCTCTGTGATTTGTAACAAAAAATAATATTAAATTTGGATATACTGTGTTAATGGATCTCAAGTTAACTTTCATCAGCGGATTAAAAATTAAAACAAACTAATTAATATTGAATAAAAATATTAACAAGAAAAATATCATTTTGCACCGTTTAAAGGGGGAGGGAGATTCAAATTATGAAAGTATTTTGTTCAGAAGAGACTCAAAAATTATTGAAAATTCGAACGTTTATAAGTAATTATTATATTTAATTTAAACTTGTTCAATAAATACGCATTCTCTCTCTCTCTCTCTCTCCCCCCCAATTAAATACAAAATGTATTTCTGATTTTGTACACTATAATCGTAAGCAGACTGGAGATTGAAGGTACTAAAATAATAACAATAGGTTTAAATATAGGTTAAGTACTATTAAAATATCGGTTTTCTTTATACGGGGATGAAATATACTACGTTCATGTTTCAAATCATGTTTTGTGAGAATTTTAAAAATATGAAGAAATTCCGAAAATGAAGTATAGCAATCATTTCCATTTTCTTCACACAGAACTTCATTTCACCATCATTTTCAAAGTGGTCACCCATTTGGATGAATAGTAAATAAATACATTAAATTTGTATGAAAATTTTTATTAACCACCAAAATGTTGTTGAAATACAGTATTTAAAATGTTTGGTAAAATTTTACGTAGAACAAAGTTTTTTTTTTTTTTTTTTGCAGTACACAAAATTTATTCAACAGAAGTAATATTGAAATGTTTATTGCGGTAAATGCATCAAATTTAAGAACAATCTGAGACAAATGTTAATCAAAACACATATGAATAGCGACAGGAATTTCTGTTATTTTGGATGAATTGCTCTTTCTTGTTCTGATTTCTTTATAAATAATTTTCCTTAACTCAGATGTTCATTAAATTCTTACAGAAAAATCTCAAAAGTATTCAAAGGAATTTAACACTACAAAACTACCTTGCACGTACACCTAGATTATATATATATATATATATATATAAACAACGGTATTGTAGTACCTCTTTTCCTTGGTGTCAGATAAGAAGGTAATTTTCTTTTAAATCTATCTAGAACAAAAACTCACGTAAGAATTTATAACCATTAAAATCTGTAAACTTAATTAAAATCTGTAGGTGTGAAACAGATAATTTTTTAAAATCTTTTCTCCCCTAATTTTTCAGTGTGGTGAAAAGAAGGGAATGTGAATATTCAACATTTCATTGCATTCTTTGAAAATTTGGATATATTTTTTTAAATATCTTGCACACAGACTTGTGCAGGATAGTGGAATTCAACATAATATTCATAAAAATCAATAATTGTGACCTTGATGGCCAGTTTGTCTGATGAACACCATAGTTTGATCATAATACATGGCTCAGATTGATAGAAAACAATTTGATAATGTGATCGTTTTTCATTTTGCCAGGCGAAATATATTAAAAATTTCAATAAGCCCACAATCACTTAACGTTTTATAATCAATCTCCACAAACAAATATATATATTCACTTTACTGAAAAACTAGTATAAAATAACAAAAATTGCAGATTTATATGATAGTATTATTTACTATTTTGTATTTTATACTAATTATTTAATCTGGAAAACAAGAGAATGCCTATTATATTATATCAACATCTTTTCATTTTTCATTTCGTTTTCCGAACTTTGATTTCTTTTTGCATAGTTAAGCAGAAGTAAGTATGGGTACATTCTAAAAGGGTAATATAGTATTGCAGCAGTATCACAAGACAAGTTCAACAATAAATCTCTACATTAGTATGATTAAGATCTTATATTTCTTATATTAATCAGAGAAGAACATTTTTGACAATTGTCAGCCTTAAACCTCTTTTCAAGATTTTTTTCAATACAATTTATGCTGTCAGTTACTGAACTAACATGACCATTCAGCAAAACAATCGTTTCTATGATTCAAAAATTACAAACGATCGAAATAAATACCCCTTCTCACCTTCTTCTTTAATAACTACTTGATTTTTATTAGAACTCCAAAACTTTTATAACTTCGAATATTTCATATAGCTACAGTCTTGTTAATTTGAAAACACATATGTGTATGAACAACAATCTCAAATGTATACGCCTCGTTTTTTTTTTTTTATTTTTTTAAATGAAACGAGAAATGGTTAGTTTATTTCATCCGTATTTTTGATATGATTTAAAAGAGAATGCTTTGAGAGCTTTTCAATCCACTGATTAAAAAGCAAAAACGCTTATCAACAGCTTCAACCGCTCTAACACCTAAAAAAGAAACACGATAGAATGCGTATGCGTGCTGTCTGCCCACCTAGAGCACTTCTCGCCAAACCGTTTAACTGTGTTGCTTATCGCCAAGCGTTCTGTGTGGGGAGAAATCAACTAAAATAAAACATACTTAAATAAAATAATCTTTACATTGAAAAAATCGAGTTCTTTTTGCAGAAGATAAAACACATACTTTGTGAACAACAGAAGTGCCCTTAAGGTTGTTTTATTTTTCATTCAGACAATGTGGCGCATCGTATGCCATTTGTCATTGATGGTAAGAGGTGAAACTAAGTAAAGTTTTGTCGACTGCACAGAATATTTTTAAAGTAGTACCGTTGAAATATAGTTTAAAAATTCAACATATATTCTGGATGGAGTTTAATAATGTTCGAGAAGCTTATCTTGATATATATTAAATCAATAATTCAATAAGTTCAGTAATCATATATATATAAAGTGATAATTTTCTTCTTTAATAGAAGGGGGAAGACACAATTTTTTCATTCAGTTTTTTTTCTATGAATTTATTATTTTTTGCATATTTTTTAAATTTAAAAACGTTATTAGCTTAGATTTTTAAAATTCAAAAAAGTTTGAAAAAGTGTTCGTTTTTAAGTTCTTTAGTTTTGCACATTCAATCTATATTTTGGATATTAGCTTATATTGGGTAGTGATGAGCAAAACAACAATGTAAAAGGTAAAAATTACATTTTCTTAGATTTTAAATTAATTCTTTAAATATGTTTTTGTGGTTTTGTATTATTTTTAAGATTATTATTTATTTATTAAGATTATTTATTTGTATTATTTTAAGGTTATTTATTCAGTGGTTTTAATATATTTGCTTACTTTTTTCCTTATTGGAATTTCTATTAGTTTCTGAAATTAAGATTATTCCTGTTTTATACCTTAATTGACAATGTAATTATTGTAATAATTTAATTTTGTTTAATTATTTTGATTATTTACTGCATTTCTCATTTAATTTTGATTTTAGTTTTAATAAATTTTTAAAATTTATATATATATATATATATAAATTTTTTTTTTCCCATTTCGAGTAACTGATATCTATCTTGAAGCTTTTTATTCGTTTGAAGATTATTCTACCTTTCTACTCATATATTTGACTTTTCATTTCTTTGAATTTTTGTAAGTAATTTTTATATTTTGATTTGTGGATAATTTTTAGAATAATAGATTTCATTTTTGCAATTTTTATCACTGAACTTTTCTGCATCTTTTTATCATTGAACTCTTTTGTTCTTTGGATTTCCTAATTCAACCTACCAAGTCGCATAGTTGGAAGGTTGGTACCCTGAAATTAGTTTAACCCCGCTTATTTGGTCCTCAACCCAAAATTGCTTTTTGACTTGCTGGGTTCCATATTTTCATTTATTTTTACATTTCTCTCTGGCATTTCGTCTGGCATTTTAAATATTTTAAATTGTTCTTTCATAAATTTTCAGGATATATATATATATATATATATATATATATA
>BMAW01047437.1:181468-312259 GCA_019974015.1 Nephila pilipes
ATATATATATATATATATATATATATATATATATATACATGCAAGCATGCAAATCAACGACAGGGAGATAACAGTATGGTTTGTAGAGTGAATAATCAGAATGCAATAAGAGAACAATTTAAAATGTTTAAGCACATTGTTAGACAGATATAAGAAATCAAATAAAAAATAGATCAGAAAAACATGTATCATTGCAATTTCTTGTCGCAACAGCCTTTTTGACTGTCCAATCTCCAAAAAATACTTGAATTTTCAAGTAAATTATTAATTCTTCTTTCTTGCATTGACTTTAAATAACCATGATACAATTCCATAACATTTTTTGTACAAGTATACACATAATTCTTTTAATGTTTCTTGTTAATAATGCATAATTATATTTGTGACGCATTGTTTAAATTAAAATGGACAGCCAAAACCCTCTTATATCGCTTTTGAAATTATCATTACAGATACTAGACCATTTTTACCCTAACTTTCAATTAAAACTATTTTTCATAAGAAGTTGGGCAGATTTTCATGATTTGGAACTTTGATTAGCATATGATCACACAAACCACGCTTACAAAGACACACCAGGTAAAAGGCGAAATGAAAATCTATAATTTTAGATCAAATAGAAAGAGCGTAAATTTTTCTTCAGAAAAAAAAAAAGGATTTGCAGAAAGGATTTATGGCTTTTTGATTAGTTCAATGACATCTTAACGCCAGAGATTAATGTGATACAGAATACAAGTTCATTAAAAAGGAAGATATCTTGCTCCATTTTTTAATCATGGTGCGTCTCTCTTTCCAACATTGAATAGAAAAACACGCGGAAAAAAAAAAACAATTTCGCACTCGTTGATATTTTACGAAATAAATCGATAAAGATTCAAGCCGCTCTGTGCCTCGTGTCGACTAATTATTTTTGACACTGATTATCATCTATAATTTGTAATAAAACATGAGGAAAGAAGGTATATTTCATGCCTTTCGGGTTTCTTACTAACATGTTCACTCATGCCTATCCAAGGAGCAGGTGTAGAATGTGATATTTTCTTTCTTTCTCTCTTTTTTTAATGTCACTTCGTTTAACAGAAGAAAACGCTATATTATTAGCAATACAGTAATATTTCGCTAAGGCAAGTATATTGTATTATAGCAAAAAATAATTCCTCGTATATGTGAAGATTATGTAACCGATAGAATGTGCAATACATATTTTGGGAGTACCTTCCTCTAATCTTAAAACAGTCAAGATTTAAAAATATTAATGCCATTATGATTTCACAATGGTATAGATCAGGGTTGGCAAACTGTGACATGCGGAAAAGAATCCGGTACAGGTATTAATTATTTTTGTTGCGAAAAGAATTTACTGTTATGTATAACAGCGTTTCTCGGATCTTATTGTAAATGCTAAAGGCATTTCCATTCTTGAAAATCCATTTTACTGTACGATGTATGAGTTTTCGCTACATAAGTAAGGAAATAATCTACAAAATGCTGATACACCTAAAATGGTGTTTTAAAAGAATTAGCCTATTTCTATAAGTATCTTCCGAAAGATAAATGTAGTAAATCAAATCATATTCTCGGAGTTTGATATCTGTATTTGAGAACATAAAACTATCAAAGAACATTTTCGAAAATGAAGAGTGAAAAGTCTCAATTTAGATCTATATTAACAGATAAGCATTTGGAAACCCGACCCACGTTTGCTTTGCATTCATGTTTTTGACTCTTTTAAATAAATTATATTAATACAAATGTCTTTTTTTTTCTCTTTTCTTTTTTTAAAAAAAGAAACAAACTCTACCCTTGATTCAGAGTTCCTCAGGGCTAGCTACACCTCTGCGTCTGTGCAATGTGTGATAATGCGTAATATCAAAATGCCAGAAACTTCAGTAAATAGGGTAAAAATAAACCATGATTGACTGCTACTTCATTCTTCATAAATGTGCATCAGAATATCGACGAGATATTATATGTATGCTATCTCCACATATCCTTATGCATTGGTATTTCGTGAGAAGCCCTGTATAATAGTAATAATATAACCCAAGTTTTGCTAAGGAAGCTACTGCGGTTTACAGAACTATTATATATCATATTTATTAAAAATTTAATATTTTCGTTGAATGAATTTGATGATTAAATGAAGCAAATCATTATAATTATTTGATTTTGTTTCCTGAAAGAATCTAACTCAATTACGTAGTAACATTTTAAGCATCTAAAAGAAAAAAATCTTTATTACCCCTGTGTTATGATTTTCTATAAAGATCCATTTGCATACCATTACGAAAAGCAAACAACAGATTTCTGGAGGAATCATCGTAGAATGAAATAACAAATATATACAAAGGCGTTTATATCGATAATGCTACCAGTTCTTCTTATTGTGCTTTTTTTACATCAAAGATTATAATAATAAATATAAAAGTAAGAAAGTAATTTTTTTCAAACAAAATGGATGCAATGGAAGAGGGACTCAAAAAAATTATCTTACGAATTTTAGATATTAAAAAAAAAACATTATTATGAATGTGCAAGAAATAAAAAGAGTGTTTGAATAAAATTACTCATTTATACGATGTATAAATATTTATTTTACTTTAATACAATTAAAAACACAAAGTTCCCTGTAAAAACTTAAATTTGGCTTTTTCTCTTGTTTAGTTACTTTTGTAATTCACTGAACAAACATTATTCTCTAATTATGTAAAATACACTCGGTTATTATACAAAAATTATTCGGTTATTATATTCTGTAAACATTATACAAAATTTAACTGATTTATCCAAGGATAGATAATGGTTAAGCCCATAATCGAAAGACTTCTCTTAAAATTTAAGATGGTTGGTGTTTAGGTATCCCTCAAATCTAATGAAATATGTTACATATTCAAAAAAAAAGTATGACCATACTAGTTCAAGCTTGAAAATTTAATTATCTACAACATAAATAACAAGTTACATAAAAATTTATTAGCAAACACATACTTAGAGCGTTAGCAGAGTAATAAAATTTAAAGCTGATAAAAAATATATTAAGAATTCGTGATTTTAATATGTAATTCAAATAAATTGTTTTCTTGTTAATTTTCAAGTAATATTCATTTACAGGTTTTATTTTCTACTAACTGAATTTTTTCTCTTTGTTTATAAGAATGACCAAAGATTTTGAACAATGCATTATTCTGAAGCGTTCTCATTTATTTATTTTGAAATAGATTTTTTCTTCCTTTCGTTTTTTCACCGAAAGTTTTGAAAAATGCCTTATTAATCACACAGAACCCTGAAAATACCTAACATTCAATCCAATTATTTTAAAATACTTCGATTTGTGATAAAGCGTTTCAAATTGCCCTTATAATAAAGTTATGCCGACAATGATTAAAGAGATACTGTAGCAATTATTGAGTCAAAAATTATATCAAAAGCAAATTCATCATAGCGAAAGATTAAAGCAAAGTACAGTGACGACATAAAACACATCAAATTTTTAATTCAAAATTTACGATGGAGAGAGAGAGATCATTTTGAGCTTCGAAGTTGGGAGAATTGTCTGCCTTAGCGCAAATAAAATATTTTAATCAAAGAAAACGTGATATGATGTAATATTGCAATGTTTTCCGTACCCGGAAAATCGGTGGAACTAACAACTCATTTGTACGAAAATTACAGAAATTTTTTTGAAAACTGAAATTAAATTAAAATGAGCATTCGCAAGTGCAAGAAATAAGAGACGTTGACAGGTAAGTCAATTTATGGTGGAATGTATATTTTCATTTAATTACATAATCACTTATTGCATAGAGAAGTATGTATTTAATATTATGGAATCATCACAAGGCTTCACTGATCCCAAACTAGATGTATTTCTGATCGCAATGTAAATCCTATGTTAGAAATTAAGCATATTTCTGCAATTAGGTTCTTGCAAACTAGAAAAGTTTTTATAGCGATTACGAGTACACAAGGTAGAATTTAAACCAATATAAATTTTGTTCTGAGATGGGGTATCTGGGAATATTTTAATGAAACTAATTTTAAGGTGTTCTATGTTTACTTATGTATATTTTAGGAATGCTTTATTAGAATATATTTTCTCTTGAATGCATTAAAGACAAATTCACTCATTTCTATAGAATTTGAAAGATAATTTTCAATAATAGGAAGTTTTCCTAAATTAGAATGAGTATAAGATTTAGCGATAGAGAAATTGATAATATCAGAAAATATTTTCTTTTTCAGGAATTGACTTGTGAAAATTCATGATAATTGCTTTTTGAGTAAAACTATTGATGTTTTACTTTCGAAGGTAATTTTTAATTTTTCTTTGAATTTTATTAAACAAGAAAACATTTTCTTCTTCCAATCATTTTAGTTTTCATAAAAATGAATTAAAATCTTATTGTAATGTAAAAGGATTTTGAGTACATATTTCTCATAAAAATATAATTCTACTTTTACAGTTATAGAGATTGAAGACTTTATTTATAGACTAAAAGCAATGCACTATATATTTTCTGCTCCTTTCTCGTATCATTTGGTTTAAATGTACATTTTAAGTAGCGTAATGTTCCGCTATTTCTTTTTTCTTCTGAAATTATTAATTAGATTCACTTATCAGCACAGTCATTAGAAAATTCTAATCAATAACTCAACTTGAATTTATTAAGATTTCAAATAAGTCAAAAAGAAAAATAAATATTTAATCAAGCTTGCGGATTTCCTTTCTTATCCACGTCTGAATTTGATGCTGATGTGACTAATGACTTATCAGCAATGTACAAAACAGATTCGAGTCCTTAGTAGAGCATTACATGAGTGTTTGTATCACTGCCCCTTTACATATCATTTACATGCTCTCTCCTAAAGCTCCTTACTAAGCGCAGGTATGATATATTAGATGTCTCATATAGAAAAACAATCTGAACTCACTTTTATTCCACATAAGTCTCATTTCATTCACTGAGAAAGATTTTTCAATTCAAACAAGATCTCACAAAAGTTCCGAATTGAAGAGAAAATCATGGTAGAGTCCCGCTATAGTAGAATTAAGTCCATTTTACGATTTTCGAAGATCCGTGGAAAAGAATAATTTTCATTCAATTCTTCAGGGATAAACAAGAACTTGGTAAATAAAAGAGTCAACGAGAAAGGTTGGAGGTCAACTGAATGATCAGGCATACAGAGAAGTTTTTTCTACTTGGACGCATTCTCCTTTCATGAAAACACGTAGATTTTTTTTTACAAATCATTATTGTTTTTATGTTTAATAGTATAAGGAGACGGAGGATATAATAGTATATATACACACAGCTAAAAACTTTAAAAGCTACTGCTTCAATATTAAAAAGCAAACTATTAACTTTTTTTATCTGCTTTTTATAGCTATATTTTGGAGTGAAAGCTTAGAAATAGGACTGCAGGATTTTATTATTACATAGGAATCAATTTCTATTCAATAAGTCTTTTTATATTTAAAAAAAATTATCATCAAAGCTGTTGAACAATCAGATTCATTTAGCAAAATATACAAACATAAAGTCTAAAGCATAGCTATAAAATTAATTGAAACAATGTATGATTTTAATTTATTGTGAAAAATATGAAAATTATTGGGGAGTAAGGAGTAATTACACATTGTTTAATTAATACGTACTAAATTATTAATTTCTTTATTTTGTTTAATTAATATACACATCACAAATTTAATACTTTTATTAATTAATATGATCAAAATTAAAAGAAGTATATTAATTAAAATTTAATAATAATGTATTTCCCTCTAATAAAATCATAACATACCAAAAAATATAAAATGAGTTAAAATTGCATAAATTTTATAAATAATTATTATTCAGAATCCACGTAAAAACAAATTTCAAATAGTTTGTTAATAATTTCAATTCTATTTGAAAGAAAAGAGAGAGAATATAATATTTATAAAAGAAATTTAGTCGTTTACAATTTCCAACCTATGACGTGGTTAATTTGTTCTAAAAATACTATCATATTTTTAATATTTACACCAAAGACTGATGAGGCAAATAGAATTGGTATTTTATCTCATTGCACTCGATCCTCATTTTTTTAACT
Organism: Nephila pilipes; assembly: GCA_019974015.1. Lineage (NCBI taxonomy): Eukaryota > Metazoa > Arthropoda > Arachnida > Araneae > Nephilidae > Nephila > Nephila pilipes. Next base: position 187,562 of record BMAW01047437.1, read on the forward strand.
CCTTTTATGAACTATCATAATTAGCAGCGACATACTAACATTTACCTAGATATAATATTCAATTACCAGCGATTATTTGCAAGCTGGGTCGTTGGTACATGTTATTTTTGACGCTTGTTGCGAAAAGATATTTCAGCTATCCTTATTCAAGGGCTTCCATTGCTAAAGGTTAAGTACCGTTGTAGAATTAATGATAAGCTTTTCCAGTATGAAATGGGTCTTATTCTTTTCCCTCTAGTCACAGCTGTTTCCTTTCTATATACAATCATCTTAACCACAATGGTTTTTAACTTCAATTTTCATATGCAATTGTCCTTTTACACGTGATCGACTCACAGAAAAAGAAAAAAAGACTTTGTTCTTTTAATTTCAATGTGAACGTAATATCTTTTAAAGAACAAAAAAGAAAGAATATTCGGAAATAAAGGCAGAAATACTACTAATTTCTGGTCAAAACGCAATGTCATATTAAAGGTTTGTAGCTCTATTAGGATCATACAATAATATTTGAACGAAATTCACAATTTTCGATTATTATTTGTATTTTCAGAAACTGCATCTTTATTTAAATATTATATAGGAAACAATTAACTTACTTTTCTTTTTCATTATTCTAATATTCAGGTACAAATATTTAGTCAGGTAAGTATGCTGAAATATAAATATATTATTGATAGCAAACACCCCTTTTTAAAAATGTTAGCCAGAAAAAAAAATTCAAATTCATCTTCTTACCTAATATTCTTAAGGTACAAAAATTAAATAAATTTGTAATAAAATTTCAAAGACATTTATTTTTTGGAAATTTTGAAATTAGTAAAGAAACAGAATAAATTTAAAGATTATTTTTATCAATTTTATTTAATGATATCTTATTTACTCTTCTTTTCTTTAAATTATTGTTTTATTACCTGCGAAGGGAAATTACGCTTGTTTAATTTTTTTTTTGTGGTATTAAATGAAATTTTACAGAAAGTTGTCTAAGTCACGCTATTTTGAAATGAAAGGAAAAAATTGACAAATTTATTAAAACTGAGTTTTTACTAATATTCTTTAAGAATTGAGCATGATAAATTCAGAACTGCATTCAAATAATTTTAAAAAATTTCCCTTAAATAATGTATCATTCTACAGGGCTGTAAATTACCTATTTCAAAAGAAAAAAAATCAATTTTTAAAACTTATTATACTCCATTCATCAGAGACAGTAGGATTCTAAAAGCAGGATGCTGTTGCATCTTAGATTTTTCCTCGCGGTTATATTTTCACATATATCACCGAAAATACAATTGAAATTCTATATAATATGAAATAAAAGGAAATTTGATTCGAATTAAATTGATTGTAAAGGCTATGTAAATAGTTACATTGCAGATGACAATCATCCCTCTTCATACGTAATCAAAATAATTTATTATTAAATTATTTAAATGTTATAAATAAAGATAATCCATTTTAGCTCATGCATTTCAGCACTGACATATGAGCTTCCGCTTCTCTTACTTTTTTTAAGAAACTTAAATCTATCTTTTTCGCATACAGTACTTTGCAGCACTATGTCTTACCAAAGAATCCCAATCAAATTTCTTAATGCAAATTAGCTTCACTTCACTGAATTCGTTTATCCCGTTAGGTTGACAAAGCAATGCCAATAGAAACTTGTCCTGCCAACATCTAGCAAAAAACGTCTTCTGTTCTCCTAATATCTTTATCTAAATGTATTACGAAGAACTCCTGACGTAATTACCACCATTCTCCTCCTGTAGCAGGCCGTCTATAAACTTCATATTATCTTGACAAGCGCAAAGAACTTTTCGATCTCCATGTGTGGTCTCAATAATCAGATCGGACGAGCATTTGACATATATTGCCTTCGCATATTTTAGCCCAGACACGCGTGGAACCCGAAATATATCTTCCTTTTTGTCTTTGGTAATTATAGTTAACATGTACGGCATTTAATTGTGATTGAAAAGGAGTAGATTATGCAGTAGTCGTTAGAGAAGACAATTTGTGCTTTTCATATTTATATTTCCTGGAAGAATGGTAAGTAATTCTAGAACAAAAGGAGTGGTCTAAAGAAATTATTTTGGTGCTGTGGAAATACGGTAGGAAATTGATATTTATATATGTTTTTATTTTACTCTTTAATATAATATGTTTGCTCATAAATATAACAAAATATCAAACTTAATGAAAATTAAACAGTTGCAAATATGTATCGTATTATGCTATAAGTAACATTTTTATTTACAATTATGATAAGAGTATCTTAGCTCGTTAGAATTTCAATGGTAATACTTATTTCGATGGTAGTACAAAAAAAATAGGCTTTATACTTTATTAATTATGATTATAATTATGATATGCGTTTCTTTGCTAAATAGGATTTCAAAATTAATATTTATTTCAAAACCTTATTATTTTTTTACATCTCGGTTGCTACCACTGTGTATTTATATCAAGGCCATTTGTTGATCGACTTCATGAGTTTCAACAATGGTAATGCAACGAGACTGAGATTTATCATATCTTTTACATTGCATAGCCGGCAGCCTTTCATTCTTTCACGCAATACACACAACTCACAGCTCTCCAGTAACCGACTCACCCATCATTCTACCACGGCTTTAATTTCTAACAGAGTTTGGTCTCATTTGCATTTAATATTCAAAAGATATTTACGCTTATGTATGATATCAATTCTTCATTCCTTAAGAAGTTTTTAATCGTGAATAAATTAACAATTTTGAATTATGTATTTGAAAATTACTATCACAGAAAATATAGCTGTTTTTCTATTTTTTTTCGTGAAATATAGTTCTAATTTCTGTGTACCATCTTCTCCCCTCCCTCCTTTTTTTTGTTCGCATAATGTTTTTATTTTAATCTCTTTACATTTTGGAACTTATTTTTCCTTTAAGTAGTTATTAACGACGTTATATAATTAATTGTGATAATATTACCAAATAAGAGTTACGCGCTCGCTGGCTCCCGTAGCCACATTTACCACTTAAAACTTAAATTCCAAGTTTTAAAAATTTATATAATTTTTAGAATTTATTTTTACCGATTTCAATTCAGTTTATTTTGTTTATTTATTTATTTATTTTTTTTTTTTGTATTTTATTAAGCATAAACACAAATGTAATAATTTCTTTACTAGCATTCAGCCGTCTTAAGAGAACAATTAAATATCCAGTGGGTCTCATGACGGATACTTTTCTGAGAAAATAACCAAATAGAATTCCATGAGGACTGATAACTAACTTGCAAGTATCTCAGGCAGTAAGTGTTTATTTATTTTCAGTTTTTAATACAATGGCAAAGAGAAAAGAATTCCCAATTTTATCTGAACCCTCATTTACTTATATATAATAACTGGCATTTTCCTCTCTGCCTAGTAATTTTTTTCAAGCACCATTCTGAATACTAATGAGATAAAATCTCCATAAAGGAGCGAATTTAATCCGAAATTATGCATTAAACCTACAACAGTTGCATAAGTACCCGTATCTTCAACATTATTCATCTACATCCCTTTATGAGAAATTTTGTTCAGAACGTAAAATCCAACCGTTTTTCAGTTAATTTTCCAGATTTTACACAAGCACTTTCAATATATGTCTTTAAAAGAGATATAAAAAAAATTGAAATTTTCTTATCTTTAAATGCTGGCATCTGCTAGTGAGAAATAAGAAGAAAATGACAGTTTAATTTTATTTTTGGATAATAATTCGTCAGTAAAATTTCTAAGAATTTACGTAGGTGGAAGAAGTCATTTAATATTCTGTTTATCTCGCTTTTTATTTTTAATTTTTTTTTTTTTCTTTAGAGGAGGATTTACTGATGAATTGTAATTAAGTGTTATAAAAGCGAACCTATTGCTTCTTACTGTAAGCAGCTTTTTTCCCCGTCGTTCTTCCGGAATAATTCATCAGTCATGAAAAATCTTGAAGAAAAGTTAATTCTTAATTCAGTGATTCATTGTTCCCCGTAAATGATGTTCGTTGGACCACCGTATTTAAATGCGCGTTCAAGTCCAGCATTTCTGCCTATGCGCTTCTCTGACATGAACCTTTTCAACCAGATTTGACTAGGCATCTTTTTTTCATTTACGGAAAGCGTTTAATGTGCTTACAAAATGTGGGGTGGTCAGGGGCGTATTTTCCGAGGAAATGATGTCACATTTTAAATTATATTAATTAACGTATGAATTATTTGTTATACATGTGTGTGTGTGTTATGAATTTACTTGAGGACATTTAATAATTTCGTCGACTGTAGTTGTAAAAATTTTTTAATCAATGAAGAAGGCGAGTCAAATCTAAGTTCATGGTGGTGATTTTATTTGTTATTCATTATAAAGACGCTGTGTAAGGTCAGCCGGACGAGCAGAAGAAAAAAGAAAGTTTGCATTAGCATTTTAACCGCAGTGCCTCCTGCAATGGCAAGACGATAAGAAGTGCTCTATTTTTCAAAGTAAACCTTTTTAAAAAACGTCATGGAACACGTGGTACAGTATTAGGGATTCTGGGGAAATATCATAATAGTCTAGGAGTCTGAAGGGATTATTTTGACAAATTTACGATCGTGGGAGAAAGGGATTAGACAAATTTTATAAGTACGTGATCTAATAAATAAGAGGATAATTTGGAAGGAGATCAGGAAATAAGAATGAACTCTTTACTTTTGCATTAGGAAATGGGATGGAATATATAATTAAGAGAAATTATTGAATGTTAAATCATTACATATATATGATTTAATTTTATATATATATATGTGTGTGTGTGTATGTATATATATATATATATATATAATATTATAACTATATAACAATAATTAGCTACATAAACAATATACAAAAATAATTATGTATGAGCAATTAATAATCAACACCTGTTTTGACATTTGTAAATTGTGTACTTACTTTTAGGTATATCTTGCATAAAATCTATGGATATGACATGTAATTCTAAAATTTTGCACAGTTCTTATAAATATAACATTTTATATGTTGAATAGAATTGTAAAATTTGAATTTCAATCAATTTAAAAAACTTAAAATTTTTCAATCGAAATTTCCTTAAATTTTTACACAAATACCTACAATTCGCGAGTGTTTCTTAGAAAAATTTATTTTCACTGTATAGCAAACCGCCTCATTTTATAATATGGAAAATTTCAGCAGTATGAATAAAGTAAATTCTGAGGAAAGCTTACCAGAATCATAAAAAATCACAATTTAAACACCATTACAAATATATTTCTGTATGACCCGACGCATTTTTCAATAATTTTAAATTGTTAAGTTCTAGCACTTCATTTGTTAAATTTTCATAAGTAATAAATCCGTGGAATCAGCGAAGTGCCTTTTATTTATTTACATCAAAGTGAAAAAAAAAATACAAAATTTTAAACATTTTAAGGTCTTAATTACTTTAAAGTATAATTACTAATAACGATTTCAATCATTAAAACTGAATACACTTTATAAAAATTTCTCATGTATTTTAATGAGATTTGATGCGTGATTAGCATGATCCTGAATTTAATAGCATATTATCTTTTAAACTGAAGCATCGCAAATACTGTTAATTTATATGTAAGTATATATCTTTTAATAATAATTTCTGTAATATACATAGTAAATACATACTTATTAGATCAATACCATGTCATATGTTGTTTTTTTTCCCCCTTGAAGTTCCTTGTTTTTAAATATCGAGGATATATCCATGAAATATCGAGCTTCTGAAACTTTTCGGTTATTTTAGCAATTTTTTTGACTTTTCGAAATCTGTTTTTTGAATTACTAAACCAGAATAAAGGATGATTCCTTTTAGACCGTTCACATTTGAGAATCTATTCCTTAGTTTTTTGATTTATTGCCGTACTGAGAAGAAATGGATGAAAAGAATTTAATGTCAAATTATTGTTAATAATTCATACCTATTATCTACTATTAAATAATTTAAGATGTCTATATTTAAAAAGTTTTGAAAGGACTTTTACAGATAACTTTTAAAAAGTTTTGTGTCACTATCATCTGGATCCTATTTATATAATTTGCTTTTATTTCAAGAGATATGATCAAACATATTTGTAATATGCTAAGAAGAAAAAAACCGTTTTCATTCTGCATAATTTTAAAGATTTCCATATTCTCTATTAAGGATTTTTCTACTGTGAAATATTCCTTATCTATCTATATAGTCCCTTCAGCTTCAATAAGTCACATGCACATCAAGTCTTTAGTATATTGCTATATATTTAATAATTTGCAGAGTGTAAAATATCAAGATTGTCAGCAAATCACTGTAAAATAAAAACAAAAATGCACAGATTTCCTTCAAAACTCAATGCTTTTTTCTGAAAGCGTGGAATTGGAGGTTTCTGTAAGAATCTTCAAATATATTTCGTAAATACTTTCAAACATAGTTTATTTATAATTTCTTATACTTACCATTATAAATTAAACTAAATATCAAATAGATAAATAAGACACTAAAAAAATATAACTTATGATTTATTTTTATGGTTACATGTTATAATTTTATATGAATAATTTTTTTTTATGTTTAATATTCTGGCATCAGATATTTGCTCCGAAACATTGGGGGATATTTTTCTACCTCGAGGAGGGTGAGAGAGAAGTTGACCTTGTGAGACGGAGGCTGGGTCGAACCCTGGACTAGAGAGTCCAAAGAAAAGTTCACCGATCGCTTTTGCTACGCTCCTACTAACCAGGCTAGAAAAGACTTCTCATTCTGGCTAGTCATTTTTTGTGAAACAGCATTCAAAAATACGAGTAGAACAAATATTAACAGTTGAAGCTACCTAAGACATCATACCGCAAAATACCATCATAGTTAACGAACTCTTCTGGAATAAATTTTAACAACACAAGTATTAATACTGACCAAACGAACCTTTCGTAACACTCAACGCTCCCAAATTCCGAACTACATTATCGGTTTCATCATAAATATTTAATCCAGTTTTTCTATTGTTTAACTCTTTTCTTGTTTTAGTTTCAACAACTTATTGAAAGATCAATTAATTAGAGTTTCTTCTAAAGTTTTTATACACTTATCTTAGTTCCTTTTTTATTAAAATTTTTTATGAGGTTACTGCATTGCTTAAATTGTTTCCATGCACGCAAATTTTTCATTTCTACATTTCCGTCTATAGCGTATTCATATTTGTTCAAAAACTGTGGGGATTTTTAGGGTTCCCTGGATAGTTTTCTAACACCAGCTTTCGAAGTGTTACACAGGTTTGAGCATTTAACAGTTTAGCCCAGCGTTGCTCATTTTTTAATACGAATTTCATCTCCTTCTAAGGCTGGATTAATTTGTTTTTCTACCCAAGATCATTTTTTTTTATACTCCTCTGAAGCAAATACATTCGCTTTAAAAACTATATATTAATTAATGATTAAGAAACCTTTTCCAATTCTATCCCTTTTAAGTTACTTTTCTTTTCTTATATTAATTCATGCAAATTGCATAATTCAACCATGTCCTTCTTTACTTAATTTTCCTCAACTCTATTAAACAACTTAGAAACTGATGCTCTCAAAGCGGAACACTTCCCTTTTAATCTGTGTAATTGTTCAGACCCTTCGTCAGTACAAAAATGTACCTAAGACTGCAAGTATTAAATCAATGACATCTAATACATCAAAATTTAAATAAAATATGTTCATGCTTTTACCTTAATTCTTAGGATCTGGATGTTGCCTTAATTCTTTCTATACGTATCTGTTGTGCATCAGAGTTTGCTCGCAAAGGCCACTCGAATGGGAATGTACAAAAGAAGATTTGGCCCTGCCTAACCTAACATCTTTCATCTCGAAATATCATGTTTGGGTTGGTGCTAGGGATCCCAATCCAAATGAGAAGATAAAAAAGGAAAAAATACGCCCACGTAGTCACCTAATTCCGTCTCTCATAACTGGAAAATGGTGCGAAATCGCACAGCTAACAAGGCAACGCTCGAGCGCTTGAACAGTATCCATTACTTCGTAAATCACTTGCATATTGAAATTGATGGGATTTTTCTTTTAAATTATCATTTCTTTGAGCATATTACTACTATTTTAAATCTGCCTTTAAATTGGAAAATTTAATTTAGATTTTTGAAATTGATAACCGGCGAATGCCTTTGGAGTCGTGACCCACAGACTGGGAACCAATGGCGAAGACGCTTATATTCTGTGTTAATAAGTTGACTGGAGCGCTTGACACTTTATCTCCATTTTGGATATTTTGAGATTGAATAACATTTTCCATACCCTAAGCGATTATCACGTTTCTGATTTAAATAAAGTTTATTGAGAAATTCTTAAATTTTATAGTGTCCATACCATCCGTCCTTCTGCAGATCCTTTGGCGCTTCCACTGCAACTGTCAGTCAAATTTCAACCCTCAGTTCGAGCATCGTTACTTGTCCCTCAAATGCCGTTTTTTCTCCGGAACACACAAAAGAACCTTGTACGGGGGTCACAAGAGGAAAGGAAGTAAAAAGCGCTATCGCATTGTAGTATCACTGATAAGAAATGAGACCACACACACAAAATCACTGATGAGTAAGTGGTTGACTGTCGGTTGCGAGAGGTGTTCTTCCTCTTAATTTATTTGTTTTTCCCTGAGCTTTTTTTTTTTTATAGGGAATGTTCAAATTAATGGAATGCTGTATGTACTATAATAATTTTTAATTTAGGCTTAAACTCAGAGTACGTGTGATGCAAGTTTTGACTCTGGATTTTGCGTCAGGGAACAATCTACTCCAGAATTCGTCAGCCAGCGAAAACTCTGAGCATATAAGTAAACACTGGAAAACAAAATTATAAACAAATCTACTAAAAGAAATCCTATTTATTTATTTTAAAACGGAACACATGAATTAATTCGAGAATGTCCTAGAGTCCATTTTGAATATTTTATTTGCTACTACACTACGACAACAAGATGCTGAATCTAACAATATCAGCATACGAAGAATTCAAACTATAAAATTACAATTTTTAACAATATTTAAGCCATTACAGAACGGAAATAGAACAAGTAATAAAAAAAAACATTATATGAATAATATAATAAAACAGACTAAAGTAATTAATCCAGAATTTCCATCAGTAAGCACTATCTGTTAAGAAGTCAAGTTCCCATGTACTAAACATTCGGCAAAATATGTGGCGCAATATGATCATATGATATAACAGATGAGAGCTAACATTGTTGACCCAATTACATCTACAATGGATCCCTAAATGAACTTAAGAGCTATGCTGTTCACATTATCCAGAATTTAAACGTCAATAAGGTTTTAAATATCTGCGTTAAAAAAAATCCGAAACTTATCAAATATATTAATAACTTAACAATGATTATTAAGTATGTGTATTGTATTTTATTGTGAAGCCCCCTGATCACCCAAAATCGACTTTTCTTAAAGTGTTTTTCAAAAAAGGCTTTTAACATCAAATGAGAAAGTTCAATAATAAAGAATTTTTATTTAAAATTACATTTTTTTTTTTTTCAATTTCAATCGCGTCATTTTCATAACAAATTTAATTCCTTCCTTAATTTAAGTACATATTTTTAAGACATTAGATTTACAAAAATGTTGACACATCAAGGCCTTTTCAACTATCAGCAACACTTATGAGTCTTTTTCCAAGATATTACTCATATAATTCCAAATATAATTTGTTTTTAATATTAACTGTACGTTTTATTTTCAGTTGAAGAAATTTTCCAAAAGATTAAAAATTTAGTTTAATTTTATGTAGCTTTGAAGCAATAAGACGACTATTAATGACAAACAAACTTTATAAATTTTAGAGCCCCGTTCAGATTATTTAAAAAACATTTGAGCTGGTACTTCATTCTCTTAACTTTCGCAAACCAGGTCCCTAAGAGGCTTATAATTTTTAGGTAGATTCGGGTACTATGACCCCAAGCGATCTTTTTCTTTCCCATGGGTTTTCTGTCTTCGGTAAACAAACGTGACGCACCCCCAGGATATCCTAGCGATCCTTCTCCATATTCGACTTTCTTTCTTGTCAACCCTTTTAGCTTTCTTTCCTATTTTTCAAACGTCAGACCACAGTTGCACCTTGTTTGGTGTATCATGGCACCATCTGGCTCTTGCGCCATTAAACTACTCCATCACCCGCACTCACTTCAGAAACCAGGACTCGAGCTCACGACTAGATCATAGAGGTCCGTCTTCGGAGGGAGGCATATTCTCGCAATTTTATAGCATTTTATCTCAATTGCATGAACAAATAAATCCGACAAAAAAAATATTTTTAGTCTGAAATAAAAAAAAAAAAATTAAACTGGTCATAAAACAATCGTTATAGTTAATATATTATAGACAAGAAGTTTGATTGCAAAGTGATGGAGGGTATTTTTAATCCGATTTTCCTAATTTATGTTGCACCTGCAAGCTACATGTATCCTCTACGTAATGCATTTGTTTCCTTTGTCCTCAGCTGAGTGCTGAAGAAGATGGCGTTCCACAAGGTAATGAGATTGAAGCCGCGAGGAGTATCTAATTTTGCACCTTTTCTCTCTCTCAAAGATAAAAAAGCAACTTAGGGGAAATCGTTTTCATTTTGACGACCAAGTGAAAGTTGCTATTAAAACCTAGAGTTTACAACAACCCCCGGAATTCTTACCCAACGGGTTTTTCCGACTTTTAACGTCTTTGCGCAAGCGCATGGAAAGGGATAGGAGCTCTGTTAAAAAGTGAACGGTGCATTACATATAGGAGCTTTTGGGTATCATTAGAATTGTGAAAATTGGGTTGCAAATAAAAATGTTATGGCTACAGAGGCCAATCACGCTTCGTATTTAAGATGGATTCCCATTGGAAAGCGCAATTAACCCTTTACAGGTATAATGAGAATTCAACTAAATACTGCCATTTTATCGAAAATCTAAGAATAGTAATTAAATAAAAATAAAAATAGCAAGAAGAGAAAAATAAATACATTGATCGAAAGAACATCTGTATTCTTTTAATGTAAAACTTGGGGGAAAAAAAGATATTATTACAAATCAATAGGCACATTGTTCCACTACAATAACATTACAGGACATAATATTTACCAATTTTGTTAACAATAACTAATTATCTTTAAAAGCCCCTTGGAACTTAATTGGAAATGAACTCTAAGTGAGCTTGCACACGAAATCTTATTACTAATGTTATGAAATCGAAGAATATCGTGACCCAAGATTGGTCTAATGATTCATAAATAATTGCTGAAATTGCGTGTTTTAACATGTGTTTTAAGACATTCCTAAATAAAGATTCTTCGGTACAAAAAAGGAAAAACCCTCATGTAGGAAAAAATCAAACGCTTCAAATTTATAAGTTGTTTTAATGTATCTTAATATCATTGTACTATAATAATAATAAATAAAAAAAAGCTATATCCTAAAAAATCTCAATTTATATTCCAAATGAATTTTTCTCTCATTTTAAAAAAAGTCGTCAAACTATAAAAAAAATATCCTAATTTTATAAAAAACAAAGAAGGTTGCTTAACAATAATGGAAAAAAACATATATTTTCAATTAACAGTTTTAAACAATTTTTCATAACTTATTTCAACTTGCAAATGTTTAGAATTGTTACATTTTGAACATTTAATTTGCACTTTTATGCTATTGTATCTACTGGTACAATTACATTCATTAAGTAATTATTCCTTTTAATAATTTTTTTTAGAAATGTTAATTTTCTACAATTACATTACGTTTTGCTGGAGCATGGAAGAACTTTTCTCACTTTTTTCCAGTATTTCTCTGAATTTCATAAAAAAGGAATGCTGTATGCACATATTTTGCATATTTGAATTTTAATTTGCTTAATAACTATGCGAATTTATCTAAATTGTGTAGTACCGGTACAACGGATTTGACGTTGGGTTCGCAGATACAGTTCATTTGCCAATTTTAATAAGTCACTGATCATCGCAATTTAATTGATAATCATTCCAATTATCATACACGAAGTAAAATCTAACTGAAATTACACATGCAACACTTCTTCATGTATTAGTGAAGTTTTTAATCATTAATAATTTATTATTACTTTTAATAATAACCACATTTTACGTGATTCTCCAAAACCAGAAAACCATCACTCACTTATTGCATTAAAAAAAATTCAACAATACCTTGCAAAATGGACACATATTTGTATGAAAAATGAAATATTGATTGATACATTAAGTGAAAAACTTTAAAAGAATGATATTTGTGAAAAAATACTTCTTTTCAATGAATATTAGTATTTGTATATTTATTTTACATCCATAGTCAACACTTTATATTATATATAATTCACACATTTACATACTTAATGTTTCAAATAAATCATATTTTACTTTTTTATATTTATAACTTCTTCAGAGATTATTAATGACAGAGTATATATATATATATATATATTTTATTAAATGGCATGTTACGAGGTTAGTATGTAGAAAATTGGGAGAAAAAAAAAAAAAAAAAAAGAAAAAACGCTGTAGTCTTTAAAGATATTTTGAAAATGTTTATTTACAAATAAGACAAATTGCACTGCATGAATTCAATAATTAATATTACATACACTCACATCGGCATCAGATATCACTTTATTACAGGAAAAAAAAAAAGTTTGTTCCTGAAAATATCTCAAAATTACAGAGTAGTTAATCGCAAAAACGCTGAGATCACATAAAAATAAATACAAGATGAAAACAAAATAATCATTTTAATTACAAAATGTATTCATATACGAACAACGGCATATTATCACAGTCGATCCACACATACCAAGCAATTGAAAATAAGATTTTTTTTCGTGAAATTTTCATCAAAAATGGCTGGTTTGGATAAATTTTGGAGGAAATAAAATTATAAATAATAAAAATTACTTTACCTCATTTAAAGGATGATGTTAGAACCACATATTCCGCAGCAATAAATATGTATATTTTTTAATAAAAAGTAACTCTACATCTAAAAAATTTCAGTTGTTTTTTTTTTGCATCATAAAAGGGGTGCATTTCTTCTAACTTTAATTTAGAGAGAAAAAGAATTGAAGATTACTGAGATATATCCGGAAATATACAAATTCTGCAATGTTTCATTTTCTAAATTTACATTCCTTGACAACTTTCGCTCTAAAAAAAAATAATTAATTTGTTGAATTTTAAAGTTAGAAAATACAGGAAAATTCATTTTCATGTTTGGAATATGATTAAGTTTTCAAACGTTACGGAATCACAGCAGTTCAAACTGATGATTTGACCCTGAAATGCAATCTAAATCATATTTCGCAGTCATGCAACAAAGCGTTAAAATATGTTTTTGAAAAACATTGATGAAATATACCGAAAACCAATTATATATTGCTTTTAAACAATTTTTAAAGAAATGTGTTCTTGCTTTAAGTTTAAAATATGTAATTAAAAACATTATTGCTTGTGTAATTTTAAGTACTATACTTTTCTTTTTTTAATTCAAAGCTTTCTAAGCATTGCATATGAGATAAACTATATTATAACTTCCTTCTTGTGACGAAGTATACGTTACTTGATTATAACTTGATGTAATAAATCAGAACAAGAAACAGAAACAACGGTAAAAGCTCAATAAAGAATTGTGAACAATGTTTCAAAAATTCGCTTCAAGCTACTTCAGCATTAAAAATATATTCCGCTTTTTTTCTAAATTTAAAAATTAAAACCATGCCATTTTTGATGACAATTTTCTTGTGCATAAAATTACAATATAATTTATAAATTATCCTATTTTTGGCTTTTGTTTGTACATTTACAAAATTACCAGACAAGATCACAAATTCAACATACATTGATTCGAACCTCCTTCTAAAGCTTTCCTTCGAACTTTCTTCCATTCTGTAATTCTAGGAATACAGTCCAGACTTGGATTTCCAAGTACCCATTTCCCCAGAAACAAATATTCACCAGATCCAGCTTTTGTGCCACATTTTAAAGGCCTCTGTAAAACAACATAGTTTGATGGTACCTCAGATTCTGGAATGTCATTTAATAGCCATGGAAATTTTTGTAAACCATTCATCCTATGCGTTTTTGATATCCGAACTGTTAATTCTGTTATACGCAGTGGCTGATTGTGAAACAAATCGATCACTTTGCCTTGTAACACTAAAAATGAAGAAGAAAAAGTTTCAATATGGAGAATTTGATATCATTTAAATGTTACACAAAAAACTATTGAGTTATTTTTTTCTTTACATAATCTTGATGAAGTTTCAAATCAATATTCTCATTAAATAACATGATATATCAAGCTTAATGAATTACCTTTCAGAATCCAGTATCACCGTAAATTTCCGATAATTGCATGTGGCAATAAATATATCTTTAATCGACAAAAAAGCATTAAAATGCCAATGTCGTTATGTACAGTTATATTGCGTGACGAATTCTGGGATTATACCAGTTAATGGGAACATGCGGCATTTTCAGATGCATGTTTTGCAGTAGAGTAAATAAATATTAATAATTAATTGCAAATCAAATACTTAACACTTTTTATAGTGATATATATATATATATATTCACTCGTTGTTTTTAAAAGGTAAGAAAAAAATATATTTTTGAAATGGCACAATTTTCTGTTATAAAAACATGAAAACTTTACATAATAAATCATCTGAAAATAATTAAAAAAAAAATGAATATTGTGGTTTCTGATTAATTTGACCTATAGGACATATAATAAAAAATATTGTAAATATAATTACCGAAATCACTTGAACAATAATGATGGAGTAGCTGCTGTTCTGAACACGGCTGGCACTCTGGAAGTAAAAAAAAAAAAAAAAAAAAAAATACGTGATTAAGAAAAATATTGATTCACCTAAATTTCGCAAATTTTAAAAACGTTACTTAATTTAACGCATTTTGAAAGCGGAAACAATTAGTTAATAAAACTAAAACACAAAAATGAAAATTTATGAAATGTTCAGTTTTTTGGGGGGGAAGAAGAAAGTATGGGGGAAGAAAGAGAGAGGAAAAGAAAAAAAACTTTTTGCAAAAGATAAATTTCAAAATTTACGAACATAATTAGTGACAAAATGATGCATGCAATAATTTTTAAATTATAATTTAAGGCTTAGATAACCAATATAAAAACTAAAAATAATAAAAAACATTCACATTACACAAAGGATCTCCTAATCCAGAAAAAGGCCTGATTCTCAGATTATGCAAAACTTGTTGAATTTTAAATAGTAAAGATGAAAGAGAAAAATCATAATCAAAAATAATTAAAACAGCCTTTTATTCATTGTTTTACTTCCTTTTTCATGTATTTTTCATTCATTCATTAGGCTTAAAGCAAATGAAATATTAGTATCAATTAATGGAAAATATACATGCGTATTCCTTTTGTAAAATTTAACAGAAAAATCAACAAGTGTAATACATTATAATGAAGTAAATCAATCAAACAAAAACCGTATGAAACTAATATTTGCTATCGTTTATAAATAAGTGATCAATAGATGATTTTGTTACATGACTATTAATAAACAAAATAATCGAAATAAAGAAGTAACAAGAAACATATATGCAAATGAATATTTAATTTTTTATTTAAAAAAATTACCGTTATTATAAATATAAAAACTTTTGATATAATAATATTCGTAGCAGGAAACAAAAAAAGTAAATAAAACGGGAGAATCGGAGAATTACTCTACTTTTTAAAACTATATATTCGCCTACAACATAGTAAGCAATGATGAATCACAATATTTACTTTAAAGGATGCAAAGTACAGAAACTTTAAACGCTTCCATAAAAGTGAAATATTTAAAAAATAAATAAATAAAAGAAAGAAAAGGAAATGAATACATTTATAAAAAAAATTAAAAAAAAATAAATAAATAAATAACATTCAAAAGAGGCAAGATCCTTTTCTTTCTCTCTCTTTTTGGCAAAAACCTTTATTCGTATTGAAATTTGGCATGATTAAATGTGATACGGAATGTTCACAATATAGAGGTTTCCATTAAGCTTAATTCTGTCCTCTAAGAAAAGTTCTTTTTCAGATTTGATAATAATTAGTTTCTGGGTCTCTTTCAAACTGACATTATGAAATTTAAGTTTTTAACGTTACATACAAAGAACAAAAATTAAAAACAGTATAATATTTAGGTAGTTACGTCTTACTGAAGAAAATCAGTTTCAAAATGGAAACCAAAGGAAAACTATAACATTATTTACTTTTTTAAAAAATATATATTTGAAATAAATGGCAATAAAAATAACACTTATAATTTTGTTATCAGTTAACGAATGCATTTCATACCATATCATTTCAATATGTTTCTAAAATGTTCAAAGGTAAAAGATATTCATGCATTTTGTTGTTGAAATGTGGACTTATCAATCATATTATTTTTTGACTCCTTTTCGACTTCGGCCGAGCAATATAAAATTTAATACCATGTTACCGGCCTTTTCGGAATACTTTTATTAACTTCTAACCATAATATCGTATTATAACCATGGGTGCCATGTTGTGCTCTCGATTAGGGTTAACAGGGATTAAGTGAACACTATCCAAATAACGAATCCCTTGCTAGATTTAATTGTTTATTTAGATTTTACACTAAAGGACACAACAAGTTTAAGGGTAAACATAAGTCTCGGAGGCAGATCACCACGCTTATATGTTGGCTCCTTCGCATGGATTGCTCGGAATTCGAGCCCCAGTTGAGCGCTTGAGCACAAGGCGGTTACAGTAGTACAATACAGAATTTCTTAATTTCAGGTTCAAAGTGAAGGATTTTAAGAATAATTCAGTTTTTATTTGTAAGAGTTCGCAGATAGTAGTGGGTGATATTTTTTTTATCTGATTTTTTTTTCTCATGGCTTGCACACAATTTGATGATTCTGTTTTGAATGAATATAGTAATTTCCTCTCTGAAAGTGTTAACTTTAATTTTATTCAGGCCATAATTTCAATAAAATGGATAAAAAATAATGACCTTCCTCAAATCTTAAGCCTTCATTTTATAAAAAGCTATGCAACAATAAGATACAAAAGAAAAAAAGTAAGAATGCATTTATCAAATTAAAAAATCATAGTGACAAAACAATAATATGTACTGATTTTTCAAGAAAGGGCAATTTCTTTTTGCACCTCTAGCATAATTTTTTCTCCACATTCTAACCATTACTCACAAAAATAACTGATATCTTTTCCCTTCACATTTTTAGCAAACCAACACAAATTAAAAGGGTGGTCTTAACGACATAATTGCAACTTAAAGTATTTCGCGGCAGTAACTAAACGTTCTTTTAATTAATCAATCCAAGATTACCCAAGAACAGAACTGGGATTATACCATGAGAGGAGGGGAAAAAACGCTTTTTCAATCTGGTTTCTTTCATCCTCATCCAAAGAAGTTCCAACGACTAAAAGCGAAGGCCTCACATTTCTCTTTTCCCCATCTTTTTTGGCAACGTATAACCCCCCCCCCTTTTCTTTCTCAAACACATTTCTCAACCACCACCCTTTTCATAGCACACCCTTTTTCCAGGTTCACGTTTCCCTTCTAAAGACGATGGGCCTTTTCATCGTTCACCCCCTCTTGAGTTGCGAAAGGGAAGATAGAAAAAATAAATCGTTTGGTTAAAAGAGAAAATGACGTGACATTTAACAGACGTTCGAATTTTCAAATGTGACGGGGTTCTTTCCTTAGCATGAGGCGTCAGATCGTCCTAGTTTTAAGGAACGTATTGAAACTGCGAACAAGGCGCTCTTTCACAATGCAGCTGTTAACTTTCGAATTACATTCAACACGTGCAGCATGAATATCAAATAATTTAGATATAAATAATAAAAGAGAATCCAAAATGTACCATCTCTTTGATATAATGCAGTGCTTTTTAAATATCATTTATAAGAAAAACTCCGAAGATACTGAAATATATTAGAATAATCATTTGATTACCGAAACGAAATACTCTCAGTGCAATTTTTCAGAAAAAAAAATGTGACGACACAAAACAGTTCAAATAAAGCAGTGATGTAGCTCTTAAATAAAACAAACTCATCGGCATTGCAGGATCAGGAAAAATGAACAATTTCATTACTACGATTTTTTTTACTATGCAAAAAAAATTGAATGAAATTATTTTAGAAAACCTGATATAGTTTCAACGAGAAAAATCTTAGAAGTTTCAGCTAATTTTACTGTCGTAGAGAATATTTTCACAAGAATAAATAAATTATAGAACAAAAATTGTGCATGATCAAACAAACAACTCAGAAAAATCATCGCAGGACCAATGATTATTGATTTGAGCTGCTGCTAATTTTTGAAAACAAAATATGAAATGCATTTAAGATATGTAATCTCATATGAAATATGTCATGTTTCGCATTAAATTATGAATCACAAATAAAATTATTAAAACAAATAACTAAAACTAATTTTTGGCAATAAAATTATTTAAATTTTTTTTATATATAAAAACGTTATTTTAAATAATTTTACACTATATTTATCTTTTTCTTTAAAACTCATGAATTGTAATTTATTTTGAAAGTGTGGGCTAACAGAAACTAGATTTACTTCTCAATTCAGCCATATGAAGTTTTATTCATTTTAGTTGACTACCACGTATTATGAATTCTCATGACCAGAATAACTTTATTTATCAGATTGTAAATTATCTAAATTGCTTCAATAAAAAGTTTCATATGCAAGAATTGATAATATATGTTAATCGAATTGTCCATTCTCATTTTTATGAAATATGTCATAATTTCATCCAAATGTTTCTTTATTACTCTGATTCTAAATTCAAAACTTCACTCGGAGAAACAAAACTGCTCGCGCCAAACGACTTAATTTCTATATCGAAGATAAAATTTAGAACGCTTTAATTCATTTTGAAAACCGTGAATTTCCTTAGACAGAGTATTTACGTAGCAATAAAAGCAGCACGACGACTATTGGCAACAGACACAGTATACCTGAACCATGATCAAATGACGTAATTTGATTTTGAAGAATGATTCTTTTCCCTAAGTTATTCTTAATTTCAAATCATATTTATATTAATGTATTTCTTTAACAAAATTAAATCAAATGTTCAGCTAAGAAAGGGATTTGCAGGATTATTATCAAATAGAAGGGGGGGGGAATCACTCGAGAGAAATGAAAACGGGTATGGAACAATTATATATATAATAATAATAATGACAATTTTGTGAACAATTTCACTTTTGAAATTTTCAACTAATCTTAAATTTTATCAACATCAGATCAGCGATAATCAAGACAAACATGTAATTGTTTAAAAAATGACTTAAAATTTCTTAATAATAAGTTCTTCATGTAAGTAATTATTTAAATTAGTAAAAATGTCTATTCTCAATTTAAATAATCCTTTCTTCATAAAAATTCTCATTGTTGCTAGATACAAATCATCATCAAGAAAACCATCAAATCATTCCAGAACACAATTATTTTACATATATTACTACAAGTAAAAATCTCGAGAATTGAGATGGTCAAATTCATTTAAAAAGTGCATAAAATGACAAAAACTGACGACATAAAAATGCATTTCTTAAATCTGGGATCGATGCTTCGGTATTATATATGTAAGATAACGTGTGTGTCTTAGAAGCATAAAAAAAAAAAAAAAAATCTGGGCCCTGATTATAATGTTCACCCATACTATTCACAAAGGATTGAAAAACAGCACACCGCACTTCACATATCCTCCCTGTTAAGATGAAACAGGTTCCCCTTTGCATGTTCGGGGAGAGGGGCAAAAGAGATCTAGGGTCACCGCCATTTCCTAAGTCCAGCTTTCTCTTTTGATACTGTGTTTGCGGTTACAAAATGAGTGTGCAATTACTATTCCCGCCAAACACTGAGGATGGGAGGGGGAAGCAGCAGAGATGTAAATAAATAATGACAGGCTGCGTGTATGTTTTCAAAAACGCTGCAAACCAAGACGCTATTTTTCTTCCCCCTCAAAGAGCGATGCATTTTGCTATGAAATAAAATGCTGAGATGAGATGATTCTAGCCTTCATTATTCCTTCAACATACTTTTATTAAGTCATTTGTATACTGATAAATAATCACACAAAAAGAACAATGCAGAAACAAAATTCCGTATCATTTCTGAAAAAGTAGATGAAATAGAGAAATTCAACACTCGTCTAGTTTTCATGCACTTGTCTAGTTTTTATCACGTTCCTTACTATTTTATGAGAGAATACCTATCTTCCTACAACCCTCCTCTTCTTTATTAATTAGTTGCAAACATATATGTGTATTTTTTTTTGTTTCATTTAAATCCTAAAGTCGTTTTCTTCAAAAATCAAATCTCATTGTTTAATATCACTCACTTCTAAGACTATTTTAGTGTACTTTTTTTTTACTTAATGGACAAAAAGAAATTGAAACAAACAACTTCCAAAGATTAGTTTGTTTGAGAAAAAAATATGGTGAAGAGCAGATTTTCTTTTCTTGACTGTATCTAATAAATATAATATTTCCTTAAAAATAATTTCTCTATTGCACATTTTCCAATAAAAACGAAAACATGAAAATAAAATTTCCATTTATCAACTACAAATTAAATTTAGCACACTTTAAAATTTTTGTAAATTCTTTTTTCCCACGAATTTTTTTTTTACTAATTGTGATTAACTTAACGTGTTTTAATATATATTACTATAAAGTAACTAGGGAAGATGAAATTCTAATAACAGTGTTATAATTTAATTTTGAAATTTCAAATGAAAAAAAAAATTAGTATACTTTTTTCAGAGATTTTTTACAAAATAATATATACCAAAATACAGTTGCATTAATTGACAGCAGCTTAACAAATATCATAAAATGTAAACACGAAATATTTGTTTCATTTAACCGATAATCATTATAAAGCACAACTTGTATCAAGTATGAAAAAATTAAACACGTTAATGTGCATACAAGTAAGATACATCGAGTTTCCTTCCGTATAATTTTTTTTAAATGGATTCGTAATTTTTACTGCCGAAATCACAAGAATTAAAAAGGGAGAATAATTTTTAAGTCAAATAATCGTCATTTGCAATACGATTGGTTAGCAACTAATCAGTTTCATTTTAAAAAATTTAAGCTTCTGAAAAATTAATTACAATAGCGAAAGATATTGCGATATATTTCAAATTATTATCTAACCCAGTTGTGGTGGTAATTTTTTGTAAAATTTTCCCACATGTATTTTTATAATATCAGTTTAGTTTAGTTTTTATTAACGTCGCACAGAAGCAACACGAGGGCTATTGGCGATGGACCTCGTAATTTTGAACCACGGTCAAGTGACGCTTTATAATATGAAGATAAATAACTAATTGAAAATTTTCATGTTAATGTTAAACTTTAAAAAGAGGAAACAATTATTGTGCACTTTACGTATCAAGAACGGAAAAAATAAAAGATATATCTCTTTATTCGAATGAGCAGGTACTTCTGCTTACCTAGAGCACACTTATAATTTGACAAATTTCGCATTTAATTAATTTGTCTATTATCTAGCAATATCTTTCGCAGACCTAGACAAATCAAGATTTAAATTCATTCTAAACCTTTCATTCAACATGAAAAATTAAACAACTGCATCAAAATAATAAGAATAAAAGTGTAAAATTAATGCGTCCCCAACCAAAGTGGAAAACGCGATCAGGCGCAAGTGAAATAATGGAGGATAAAGACTACCCAACGAGAAAAACACCCCTCCCAAGGCCGGGGGAAAGAACACCTCCACCCCCAGTTGTGGGTGGAGAAAGCCAAGTGGGCACTCCATGAATCCAGTTATTTCAGCGTTTACCCTCACTTCGAGGTCGACGACTGGTTTGAATTATTATTTCTTAACAAATCCCCCAGCTTGAGCTCAAAATTGCTATCTCTGGACGAGAACACTCTCTTTTCTTAGGTTCAAGAGAAAGACATGCAAAGCATTCTTGGAGAGTTGGTTGCATTTGTCTAATACTATTTACTTGATTTTAAATAACTGGGGAACGGGACACTTTATTTTTCGTTATAAATATTTTTTTTAAATAAAAAAAATTGCAAGGTTTTTAAAATCAATCTTTTTGACATGATAAATTAATTTTATATGTTATACGAGTTCACATCCGTATACAATGTATCAACTTGAATACATTGTATACATTAAATTAAAAAATTTTACTAGGGAAAGTGAAACATTGCTGTTAATTTGCAATAGCAATAAAGAAATAAAAATTAATTTGAATATATCTGTATATTAAGTAATTAATTTTTTTCTGTATCTACAAAGGAAAGGCCAAATACCACTGTTTATTTTTCAATTACTTCTTCTGTTCCTCAGTACAAACTAAAAATTAAGAAAACAAACATATCAAATAGTGAATATATTTTACTCCATCCTACATAAATTTTTTCTGTTTGCGGTAAACAAAAATTAACTTGAGAACTGAATATAATCAAGAATTAAAAAACTGTGAATGTCCTCAATTTTTGTAATTTTACCACTTAATTCAATTTTTGTGAGTAATTCAATTTTTGTAATTCTCCATTTTATATATATAAAAAAAAAATTACGTTACATCATAAAAGAGTAACAAACAAAGCTTTAAATATTTGACCAATGGACTAATCTTCTTGTAAGAAATACAACCAAAATTGGTGTTTCAGTTGTTTTTCCGAAAATGCTATACATTTTTCTTTTAGAATTTTTCTCCTTATGCTACTCATGGGACGACTAGATTTTTATCGAAATACTGAATTTAAAAGAGGAGTGTTTTTTTCTGAGCCAAAATTCGGTCCATTAGTACATACTTCAATAAATTGAACACTTTTTAACGCTTTTAAAGTCATTGGTAAAGAATTAAGTGCAAGAACTTTGTTGAAAATAACCTTCATTTTGGTACGATCAGAAGAAATTTTGATGCAATTTCAGAATCTGGCATACGTGTTAATACAATTTTGATAAACAAATACTGTGTGTTAATTCTATAGTTTTTCAATACAAAACCTTAAGAGTGATTCACAGCTACAGAATATTTTTTGAGAAGATCGAGAATCATTGTTTTTGAAATTGTACAATGACGAAATATTTTTTTTCCTTTCAAAAAAGTAAATAAATAAAATTTATTGATGTTTTTTGCTAAGTGGCTACTTTTATATTTTTAAAATATTGTTCTGTGTTCTTTTACAGAATGAAGAACTATAATAATCGAACACTTTTTCGACTACGCAAAACAGTAGATTGTACAAAACAGAATAATTCAGTATATTTAGGAGAGTGATTGTTTATCAACGTCACACTGAGAAGCAACATGAGGCCAAATGACGTCATAATTTTGAACCACGGTCAAGCGACAAGGACGACACCTGAACTGGTACTTCCCGGTCCAAACTTCCACACCACGCTAACGGGAGGACATGGGACCTCAAACTGATTTAACTTGCATCAAATCTACTACACAGCGGATCTTGCGTGAAATCAGGTTTCGAACGTACGATTTAACGAAAACTATGCCGTCAATGGCGATGACCATTAATCTACAGTGGCCATCTAATTAAGAGAGCGCATAATTTTATTTTATTCTAGTTTCATATTTGAAGAATTATTTTATTTATTAGGCTTTTTTCGTTTCCCTTTACAACTCAATCTCGTTACATATACGTATTCGGAGATAAGCAACATGTTGTGACTATCAAACTTACATGAAAGTAAAAGAAAAAATGAATATTATAAACAACTTCCCCCTTTTATAATAATACACTTTACATATTTTAATTAGACTGAAGTGAATATACAGGAATCAGGGAAAGAGGATTACGAATCCTGGACAAAAGCAATGAAAAATTCCACACTCCGAAGACATTCCTTTCAAAACTTAAAATTTAAATGATCAAAACCCTTACCATCAGCTAAGGATTTGTTCGATCTCCTTGGAATCTTTTTCAAGTGATAGCTGAATTCAGCAGTCGCTCGTCGTAGAAGATCTGAAATGGGATCGGCTTCCACATACAGAGTCACCTGACCCTCTTGAGAAGTTACGCATTTCACCAAGTCCACAGAGTCCTCTGAAATGAAGATTAAATGAAGTTTTTTCTTTCCGGCTAGGTAAATACGGGCACCGGATGACCCCTTCGATCTCCTGATGCAAGCACTGAAAGGACTTCCGGCAGATCTGGATTGGAGAGCTATCCTCAAGGCGCCTTGAGGATAATGCCACCGGATTGTACCCTGGTTACAGCGAAGATATACGGGTTGTACACCTCTGGATAAAGCCATTTCCAAAGTGCCACTATAAAAAAATAGGTTGAATTAAGCAGATATCTATATTGTTAGAAAACAATATTCATTTGGAAGTTAATACTCAAACTAAGGCTTGTACATTTATCTAGGTTCAAATTATCCCTTTGTTCTTCCCCCTACATAAATATATTACTTCCGTGTCAAGTAGCTGTACCAAATAATATAGTTTCTTTTTTTTTTTTACTTTTATCTCCGAAAAGTTTCCACAACAAAAAAGTGATACTTAACATTATATCTAATATATACTCGTATATTTCAGTCTGTTAGGTTTGTCCTTTATATAAATCTACACAGTTGATTGTATCACTCCAAACTTTTTAAGATACTTCGCTGATGCGTGGAAAGAGCCGTAAGTAGTGTATTTCAGTCAAAAAAAAAAAAAAAAAATTCTAAATTTATTTTTGGGAGTATTTTTCTACCTTCCCTACTTTTTTCACCATTTTACGTTTTTTTCGTCGCAGAGTCGGATAATTTTTTCTGCTTAAAAGATGTGACTTTTAACGAGTTTCTCAACGCAATTGGATTTTTTTTTAAAAAAAAAATGGATTAAACAATAACAGAACTTTAGATTTGTTTCAGGCCAAATATAATACAAAATTGAATATTTTATTGTTGTTTTTATGCAAAACCATTATAAAATGTCGGAGATGTTTTAACGGCTTCAAAAAAAAAAAAAAAAAAAAATAGGAAAGTAACATTAAGCGGACATATATATAATGAGTACTTTTTTTTACTCATAGAAACTCACGGTGAGTCAGTTTTTGGCTATTTCGTCATTGTTTCCCCTAACTAAGGAAAATTATTGTACCTCTTCGCATAGTTCTGACGCATCACACATACACGAATGAGCATTTTTGCCTGCGGATAACTTATTCGTCATTGTTTTATTTTAAAAATTCGTCTGTGCAAAGAACGGGCACTCCATCTTGTGGGTGAATAAAATTCTAAACAAGCAATCAGTTTGAAAGCAGATAGAGTATTATTTTGGATTTTTTCAACTTTGGTTCATATCCCCCCACCAAAAAAATAAATAAATAAAAAAAGAAGCAACATGAATTCCAGTTTCAATTCCATTTTCGGATTCAACCATCACACTTTATATTCTGAGGTTTAAAACAAAAATCTAAATACAGAAGCCTCAAAATATGTAATTACGGTCGTTCATGCAACTATAGCATGAACCTCAAGATTCTACCACTAGGTGAAGTTAACATTTATTGCAAGTATAACTCGCGAAAGAATTTAAATAATTTTTTTAAAAAAATTTTGTTACATGTATACGAAAATTTATGATACACATTTCTTAACTGAATGAATTTTGGAGGGAATAATCAGAAAAACGAAAACAATCAATTAGGAAAAATATTATATATCATAGTTTATATTTGCGTTCAAAAAATGACGTTGACCGCTTATTGTAATAATTATTAATATTTTAAACAAAGCCTCTACGGTTTGAATGACAGTGGCTGTTAGATCAAGTGCCTTAGGGATATAGACATTTCTGTGGGGGTAAATATATGAACGGGGCTAAGCGAGTTTTAAAAAGATTCGGTAAAATGGATATGCTCTGATGACAACGAAGCATTCAGATAATCAATTCCTTATGTTGTTAGGGTACCCTTGTAGTGATTTTTCCTGATATTATAGATGTCACTGGTCTGTAATTCAGGGTTTCGTTAGAAGTTGGCTGAAAAGTCTGTTCTTAGCCAGAGTTTGTTGTCGTAGAAGTAACAAATTTGATCCTTTATAAGAATAATATATGATTACCCAAAAAAGTTTTTAAAATTTTATGTCACCCGTACATAATAATGTGAAGCATAATTTTTTTTAATTAAATTTAAACAAGTTAGATTTATTTATCAACTTTTAAGTCAAACAAGTTTCTGTCAACGAAGCATCCGAGCAATTTCAGCAACTACAGACATCAAATTTATATAGACAGTTAGACAGAAAGTTTAGACATCATGTTGTTTGGTGTACTCTGACAACTAATACACTGCCGCGATAGCCGAGCTCATGGCCAGTATTGTTTCTATAGTCGATTCCTGATGCCAATAAAACCCGTCGTGTAGTGGAGGTGAGATACACGTTAAATCTCTTGAAGTTCAAAGTTCTCACGTTGGTGCGGGAAGTTTGACAAGTGGGATTCAGCTCACGTGTCATCCTCATCATTTGACAGAGGTTCAAAATTACGAGGCCCGTCGCCAAGATCCCTCGTGTTGCTTCTAAAAAGTACGTTAATAAGCAATCAATCAATTTGACCGCCAGCATAACTACAAATCCTATTGTTGCGGAAGATGAGTACACTTTAAAAAGTGTAATAGTTTAAAATTGAGAGAAGTAAAATTATCATAATGAGGAGCTGATGATTGTTCATAAAATAGTAGTGAAGACGCAAATAAAATATTCAAGAAGTACAAGTAAACCCCATAATACACGATTGTTACGTTCCTAAAAAAGTGCCGTACTATCCAACTAGTTATTGCGCATTGTACTACTTATTGCTATCATACGAAGCAAATAACTAACACAAAAAAAGTGTTATATTCCAAAAATTAGAAAAAAGTACTGTTTAATTTTGATAATTCGGCAAAGTATATTTTTAAGTAATTTTCATCACAAAAGTGTTATATGAGTCTGTATATTAAATAAAGATTCCTTTTTTATTTTTGTTTTAATGATATGAAATGTCGTTTAAAGGTATTTTCATTATTTCCTTTGACATAATACAGACTAAAAATTCATTAATATTCATAATTATTTCACAAAAATGAAAAATATAATTATCAGTTCTAAAGAAAAGACTGAATAATACGCTACTGGAGCGCACGCGAAAACACTTAAGTTTTAAGAAGTACTGCTATTGCGCAAGAACAAAATGAACTTTATAAATTCTGTTAAAATTCAAAATTCTACAGGGAAGTTTGATATGACATCCATGCTAAAATTATCAAAGTACAAAAAATTTCTAATGAGAAATCTTGAGCAATTAAAAGAACTTTTATTTCGTTTATATGAGGTTTTTATTTAATTTTCAAACCGTGTTCTAAGATGCCGTATTGTACGAGAATTTTGTCTATTTCACAAAATGAGTTATACCAACACCTCCTTACATTCGTAGGTGCTCTGTTACAGTGGCTTTATCTGTACTTTCGCTTAAAATTCTCATCTTATCAAAAAGGAGAAGTCAGGTAAATAGATTAACGAGGATAAAGAAATTAGTTAGCTGTAAATCCATTTACAAAAAAGAAATTATTTATGCACATTTTTAACAGTATAAAGAACTTAATTTTAAAATTTCCAAGTAAATTAATACAAATTAAGTTGTCAATAATATTTTCTTATCTGATGCACAAAAAAGTACTCCAATTTTAAACTGAAAAAGGGGGGGGGAGTAATATGGAGAGATAATTTAAGTCCCATAATATTCATTACCTTTAGAAACAAACAAAATTGATTCGAAATACATTTCCAAAAAAAAAAAAAAAATCTTATAATGTTTCTTTTTAGCATTAAAATCAATAAATGTTTTAATGTTTCGTGTACAGTAATATTTATTACCTAGTTATGAATGAATAACAGCAAAGTAATAAGTTTTAAGGGAAGTAAAACAATATTAATATCATGTTCCCATTCGCTACAACGCAGTCATGATACTTTCCATGAAAAAATAAAACAAAATCGGTTACATTGCGATTTTTTTTTTCTCTCTTTTTGCATTTCAAGAGTTACATAGATTTAAATTATTACAACAAAAATTTGATGCGTAAATGCATGGCTTTCAAGAGGAATGCAAATTAGAAATTGTTATTTACACAGACTTATTAACAGAGTATATTATTTTCTAAAGTCATTCGCTCGAAAATAGCCAAATATTTTTGTCCTCGACTTTAAATAATAATAATAAAAAAATACACAATAAAATCATAACTGCTAATATCCCAGGTGCGACTACTCATTTCTAAAAATGAATGAAAGCCTTTTTCAAAGCAAACCACTTAACAGCCTACCAGCGGAAAAATATTCAGTACCACACGTCGAGATTACCATTTATAACCTGCAAACTGCAGGTCCACACTCAGGAATTCTTTACAATTCAGAACCGTAGTAATATATTGAACACTATTTCTTCCCCTACTACAGACATTGAATTGCAAAGATGTGGGGATGTAAACTAGGCTGTCTCCTTGGGGTCTGCATGTTTTTGTGGCCTATTATGGTGTCCCGGTGCATAGGTCTTATAATTGGTGGTCTTTAGAAATAGAACCCCGAATTGAAGGAACAGGAGTGTTGTCGTTGTTATATGGCATGGTGTGAATGATTTTGCGGGTGAGTGATTCTTTTTAAGACTTTTTCTTCAAGTGGAACTGTGTCAAACAAGAAAAGATATCAGAATTTGTTCCACGCACAAGTAGGACTTTGAGAAAATATGATAAAACTTTTACCTATTTTAAATCTAAGCAAGCCGACAAATGTGCATTGTGCTATAGTCTGTAGTTGAAGCGGGAAGTTTTTGGAATGAGGCGAAGTATTTCCCAGCTATTCGTAACTAAATATGAAAATAATTAAAAAAATTTAAATTACGAATAAAAGTTTGCCTGAATTATTGAGTTCCTTAATGTTTATTTGTACTTATTTTTTCTTCTATTATATAGAATGTATTTTATGTATGATGATCACGAAATGTCCCGGGTTCCTATAATAATAATGCCGTCAAAAAATAAACAGAAAAATGTTATGCTATAATTCTTGAAATTTTTAAAATGTAATTATATTTGCTTTATTTCCATATTTCACTTAAACATGAAAAAAAAAATCGATAAAAATACATTACATTTCTGTTGAATTTGAAAATAAAATATACAAAACTATATTACTTACGAGAAAGATTAAACTTTCAAAAATAAATTACATCATCAAGTAAATAAATTTGTTATTTAAAAAAAAAAAAAAAAAAAAAACAGCTGCAAAAAATTTTCAAATCTTACTTTTGTAAGATTTGTGATTGTTCAAGATTATCATCAGATTAAAGTGTATGTCTTGTTCTTTCTAAAATCATAAGACAACATTTGGAAAAAATAAAAGAATAAAGCAAATTTTCATGTATCTTAACAATAAGACCCATTCTCTTTGTCCTCGTCCTTTTCTTTTTAAAAAAATAAAAAAACACATTTTTCCACACACAAAATCAAGAATTAGTTAAACTGTAGCAAATTTTTATTCAGATTTTCGTAAATAATTATATAACTTTTCTTATTCCAAAACCTTATTTCTAAAATTATTAAGAAAATTAAAAAACTCGATTCCCATATCCTTACGAATTAATACATTCAATTTTAGAGTACCTATTAATTTAGCCTTATATATATATATATATATATGAGAGAGAGAGATCTTTATTTTTAAATTAACTGCTTAAAGAGAAAAATCGAGGACAAAAAATTAGAAATTTTCTAATCCTGCTCACGAATCCTACTAAATTGGGCGTAGTTAGTTTTCGGATAAAGAGGGGGGAAGGGTAACTTTGTTCTACAGTTATGCGAAGAATGTTACAATTTTGAACCATGTTCAAATGATGTGGACAAAATCACTAGCTTGTACACTGCACCTAGGGAATACTTTGAGGTCCAGTTACTTTTAGCTTACTGCAGCCATCATTATTGTTCATAATTGAATTGGGACCTTCGGGATCGCTGGGGATCATAATCTGATACAAAACTCTTGACACTGGTCAATATAATACCTCTATTTGATTTTTTTAACACATTATACACATGTTAAGAAATATACCAATTTTTTTTCTATGTTTTGTAAAGGAACGTGCTTTTAATATTTTTACCATCAAATCCAATTATTTAATTTAATAACGTGTCACAACGTATCGAAGAAGGAATATTTTGAAACAGATAGAGGATAAAAAAAAACGATTTGAAAAATAAATCCTTGATGCACTGATCTAACTCAAACAATTAATAATCATAAAAATTATTCGTTACAAAATTACATTTAATAAATATTCATTTGCATTTTTATAATATTTTCTGAGCTGAAACTATTTCTTTTACTTACTTAAAACTCGATGAAATAATAAAACTGTATGAGCAGCGCACCAGTCATCTAAATTCCTAGAATATTTCCAAGGAATAACGTGATTTTCGAACATTTCAATTCTAAAATGATCGATTAAGTCTAAACACTTATAAATTTTACGAGTTAGTAGTTTATTATTATTTTTTTTTTATCACAGTGTCATTTTTTAATTTTTAATAAAATGACTCATTTTTGTAATTTAAAGATTGAACTTTACATTTCTGTTGACAGAAAAGAAATAATCACTTTTCATTAATTTACTATCCAAGTTAAGAATGCAAAACTAACATATTTTTTGTCCTACATTTAGGGAAGTCATTAACAGATTAAATGTAAAATACTGAATATAATTCATATCTGTAACGTAAGCGAATTTCTAAACATTCTTGGAATCACATTTTTAACATTTGAATAGCAGCATCTATATATTTGCATAAGTTGTATTTTAGGTCTAAGACAAAATTGTCATCTCATCACTTTTCAAAATTTTTTATCGTACAGCTTTGCGTTTATGTTTGTGATGCCTGCTTTCACTAGTAATAAACTTAACTTTCAAAAATTTGTCATAATAAATTTCCTTCAATTTTTTTTATTGGATTGAAATACAACGTATATAAAAATTGATACATTTTATTGCAGCAATAATTACATTAAGCTTATAATATATTCAATTTAATAATTTATCATTTGCATTAATTTAAATATCTGAAAAGTATATTGTTGTCCACTTCAATATTTAATCCTTTGTTTTAATTCTAACAATTAATTGAATAATTTAATAATTATATTTTTTAAAAAAAAAAAGTTAGCACCTTTGGTGGCAAAATCTGTTCTTCGCGACGCATTGCATAGAACAATTTATTATTATTATTATTTTAGGACAATTTAGTAGGTACGAAGAAATGAAATCAATTATTTTCGCACCAAATATCGAATAATCGGAGAAGTAAGTCGAAGTTTTT
Organism: Nephila pilipes; assembly: GCA_019974015.1. Lineage (NCBI taxonomy): Eukaryota > Metazoa > Arthropoda > Arachnida > Araneae > Nephilidae > Nephila > Nephila pilipes. The sequence continues at coordinate 219,016 of BMAW01047437.1, forward strand.
TTTTAAATTTTTGTATAGGATGTGTAGAATTATTTTGAAAATGTTTCGAGATTTGTCTCAAATATTACGACGATTGTTTTTATTTTCTTTTGATATCAAACATATTTGCTAATTTCTTTAGATCTGAATAAAAGATATACCAGAGGAGTTAATAGTATCACTTATTAAACAAGAGGCAGGATCGCTATTAGTATTAATTTGGTTTGTTTCAGCTTTTTTTTTTTTTTTTTTTTTTTTTGCTTTCTGTGCTCTACCCAGACGTCGGTGGATGGAAGGGCAGGCCGTTTGAAACTTATAAGAGTTTTCGGGTATTCAGAAAAATCGGTAGCACGGGATTCACCGCAATTGCAGCATTTGGCTTAAAATTTTTCAGCCTCAAAGTGCAGTGATTATCACACTTGACACAGCGAAGATTTTCGAAACAAAATTTAAAGAGATAAAAAAAATGATTGACAATGATCCCACTGATTCAGTGTTACATGCTTGTGCAGGCAAAATTGGTTCAATTTTGATAGGGAATGAGCCTTAATTAATAATATTGCATATATTTTTATTTTGCGGGATTTGGGGAAGTTCACATAGAAAGAGAGGAAGTTTTTACAATTCTCTCTCTCGATTTCTTGTTAAAACCGTAAATATTTAGATATTTTGTCTGTTTCATCTGTTTGTAATTTGCGGATTACCGCTTCAAGAATTATTTTTTTTGTAGGAAGTTAAAATGCGTATCAAACTAATTTTTTCCCCATCAACATGCTTTCGAATAAGTTGATGAAATTTTATGATGGAAGGAAAAATTTTCAGATCGAGTCAAATCATTTTGTTGGTAATATTTTCTTTAGTAAGATTTTTCATATTATTGATAAAAAATTTACATTATTTTCATTAGCGATTGTGATGGGCCGAATTTTGACTGGAGCATAGTTTCATCAATATACTTCGATGATCTGCCTCTTATCCGCCCTTTCTCAATAACCAATAGGAAACCTCTCTCTGGCGTCATTTTACAGAAAGTCTAAAATCCATCCGAAAGCAAAGCCAATAAAGGGGTACGATCCTGTTACGAGCTTGAAGACCCCTGGAAAACTCGCTATCAACAGTCTTATTTTCTCAAAGATACTTGCCCTGTAAGACTCGCCAATCTGCGTGCTGGTTCATCATGACGAGGACAATAACTATCAAATAGGAAATTGTTTTAACATCTCTTAATAAACATCATGATTAATTGAAAAAAGGTGATCGCACTAGATGTTACACGATGGCTATTGGTAACGAGCCTCGAAAATTTTTTGAATTCTAGCAAAGTGACCAGGGAGACACTTGGTTGGTGTCTCATTATTTAAACTTTTGCACAATTTTGAGTGAGGACACCAATTACTAAGATAGACGGGTGGGACTCGATTTGAATATCGTAATTCGAAATTCTTGACTACGACCAAAAAGGCTGTTCCTCAACTCTTTCAATTATTTTAAAATTCCATGGTATCAATCATCCTAACATATTTAATGAGAATCATTCTATTCGCAACAGTATCAAAAGCGTTTTAGTTCATAATAATGGTATTTTCAGAGTAGATATTTAACATTTATTAATCCTTTATATTTAGTTTACATTATTACTTTGTATACGATCCAAAATAATTTATTTTCAGGTTACGTGTTCCCCCACTCCTAATTTAAGACATATTCATTTAGGTGTAATTCGGCTTTTATGACGATGAAAGATGAATAAGAGTACTCGTTTATTAAGAGTATATTAAGAGTACTCGTTTCCTCAGATTCTAAGTGGATCTTTTTTCAAGAAATTCCCTAAATATTTAATTCTTTTTGAAATATAAATAAATTTCATGCATAAAAGTATGTGGTTTTCACCGAGTTCATCAATCTTCATGAATGGAAATTTTTTATATATCCATCAAAAATATGGATTAAAAATAGTTTTGCTTTCCACAAGAAATTTCAATGAAACGAATAATAAAAATCTGCTCGTTCCATCGAACAATATAATGAGTAATAACAATTAAATCTCATTTGTAAATAAAAGTTAAAAGAAAAAGAACTGTCTTGTAATGATGAATATTAATACAACAAATTTATAGCATTGTTGTGAATTATTTTAGTACATTATCAAAAAAAGAAGAAAAAAGACAACGATTATTATTTCGACTGCCAAATTTTATCTTTATTCTCAAAAAATAAATAGAGGCGAATAAATTTTTTTTTCCCTTTAGATTTTCTATTAGGGAAGGGAAAAAAATCGTATTCTCATTGAAAAATTATTAATAATAGTATTGTTATTAGTGCCGGGGGAAAGTATAAATGAAATGAAACATGAATAATCAAATATAAAAGAATATTTCGCGAAATTTCACCGGAATATTTAAATTAGTTAAAATTCTGCATGATTGTATTAGTGGAACCATAGACAGTGTACACATTCCTTTAGCCATGATACAAATAAATTACTGGATTAGTAAATAAATTACTGGATTAGTAAATAAATTACTAATTATTAGTAAAAACTTCTCAGAATTAGACTTTCAAAAAATATTTTAATTCCTACGTTTGCAAAAACAGCATTACTCGTCAATAGCAGATTTTTCAGAAATACTTCGTGGTGAGAAAGTCCTTATATATGAGTAACTATCTTTTATTAAATGTTTATGAATTAGTTTATGCAAGTCTGTAGTGATGGCCCATTTCCTACTAAGGCATGCTTATTTAGCAATGTACCGTTAAAGCCGTTTTTGTCCGAAGAACCGGAACAAAACTCGGAACCTAATTTCAGACAAAGTCTCCATTTTCATATAATTTCTTGACGTCGTAACACATATATCCATGCATTAACTGTCCTCTTTGAAATTTAGAAACATTCCATTAATGTACAATTTTTTTATTTTATTTATTTAAAAATATATGATAAAAACCCAAGTTAGTATTAAAGTATTGAACAGGGATCGGTGCGATGAGATGAGTGAGAACCGCGTTCCGGGTTTCCATATATAATAATGCACCACACCTCATCTACATAGTATTCAGTGTACAGATAGAAAATTTATTTAATTAATCTGGTTACATATTCTCTACAAATTTCTAGTGCTATGTGAAGTATAGTCATTCAGTGAGATTCCAGACATTCAATGAGAAACGCATCCCAGTTTTTCATAAATTATAAAATGCACCATACTACATAGTATTAAGTGCAAAATTCGAAATTTTGCTTAATCACTCTGGTTACATATTCTACGCAAATCTTCAGTGCTACGTGATGTGTACATATTATATATAATTAAGAGAAAGAAAAATACACAAAATAATTATCTCCAAATTTTAATAATAAAAATGAAACAATAAAAATGCATTAATAAAAAGTATAACATTTATCGAAGATCTTTGGTCAAAGCTTTGAAATAAAGAATAAAACTCAAAAACATTGATAGAAATTCAGTGAGATGATGATTGGTCAACTTTGAATGATATTTCGACTTCGAGACCTTCATTGTGGAGTTCAAAGTTTCACAACAATATATAATACCCCTAAAATTAGAATTAGACGTCAAGCAGCTTTCTTTAACTGCGAACTTTTTCATTGTAAACAGTTATGACAGAGTAATAAAAAAATGCATTTAATTTTTCCGTAGGAGAGCTTCACTTGCTTCCCCTTGGTATAGAAGATAAAATAAAAAGTACATCCTTACGCAAAAAAAAAAAAAAAAAAAAAAAAAAAAAAATTGGTTGGTTGGTTTGCGCAGAAATGAGAAGGAAGAAAAATAAAATATATGCTCATTGAAAATAGTGAAGTTAGAATATAATTTTAATTCTGGAGCATTTTTTCAATGCAAAAAAGTGTTCCGATTGGATCCTATTTTTACATTTTATACTTAAACACCCCATCCATCAGTTTGATATGATTAATATTTCTAAATGGTCTATGTAACATTTTTGCTTCGCAAAATGATAGGTCAAATAGATTACTCTGATACTTCCCAAATACTTTTATCAATGCAGACTTGCATTCTTTCCCAGTACTTGACGTGGGCCAAAAGTGTACTTACATATTGGTCACGGCCTTGTGTCAAGAGTTTGTATGTCAGCAGGGCTCTCAATCCATACGAAAGACAGATGTATTACAATCAAACCGTATCGAACTGGTTTTAGATCGTCAATAAGGTTAGAATATGCCCGACGAATCTTCATGAAGGATGTTCCTACGAGTATAAATTTTATAATTCCCAGCTGTGGCAAATTGAGGAATCTTTTCCTGAAAATTCATGCATCGATTAATACCAACAGATGTTATTTATTTGAATTGTCAAGTTTTGAGACTCTTATTTACCTAATAATTAAGATTTACGAGCTTCTCTTCTTTTGATAGGTGTACAAGAGACGTGTTCAATCATAGAATTCTTTTTCAATTCAATTGTAATTTTCTGGAGTAGTTAACAGAAGAACACCTGTAAATCTTTTCCTAGTACATGTCACTTTTCACCCCTCCCTGCGGTCCCTTTACTATCCAAACCCGTCTTTCATATTCCGACGGGGAAAGAAAGAAAGAATAGACAATTCACCCCTGTGTGTCCCTATATTACCCTGGCAGAAGCTCACAACAGAGGTTTAGAGGTGGGCACGAATTCTTTCATTCAAATCTTTTGTCATCGAAAAGTAGAATTTAATTTTACTGCCTTTTTCTACACAGGTAATAACTCAAGATTTAAGGAAGAGTTGTGCAGGTGGCAGCAATAATCCGGCGCGTGTTAAAACTTAAAAATGTGGTTTCATCTAGAATATGGAGATTTAGAAATACGAGCTCAACAAATACGAACTCGTGATCACAAAGTGTGTGATTATTTAAAAATAGCAGATAGACAATGTTTGGGAATTATTGATGAGATATAGATGGTAGAAACATTTTACAACATTCAAATTGTGTCATTGCTGTTGATTTAGGGTTTCATTTAACTTGAGAATAATATACAGCATCTCATAATATCAAAAAAAAAAAAAAAAGTATTGGAAAAAATGAAATCTAAAGAGAAACTATTTTATTTTTTATACTATGTCGGTGAAAAGACCAGGAATTTCTTCAAAGAATATGACTAATATCAATTCATATAATTTATGATTCTTAAAAAATTCCCAACACATGCTCTATTTAATGTAATAAAATGCAATTGATAAATAAAAATATCTCAAACATTTAACTTTCTTAGCCAAAAACATTGACAATCCGAAACACTTTTACAGTGAGTGTACCAATTTATTCATTGATAAAATTTAGGAATACCATGAGCAATGTTACTATCCCATTTTAAGGATGTTTAATAATCTTAGTCACTGGGCATCAAAATAGTTTAATGGTCTCGTTTGATTTAATGCTTGAATATAATTCTGAATTTTTTTAAATAAGAATTATAATTGAACAGCAAAGAAGTGAATTATGAAAATGTATAAATCAACAAACGTCCTGTTCGTCTATTTTTTTCTCACCCAAGTGCATACTATAGTTTAAGAATTGAAAAAAATATTAATACAATTATGTGTAATAAACCATTATCACTTAAATTAAAGAGCGAAAAATATGTAATTTAAATGTTATTGTAACACCCACATTTTACAACTGTTAATAAGCAAGCGCAATAAAATCACATACATTTAAAGTATTTAATATAATTTACTGAGATAACTTTATACAAGTAACAAAGAGCAAATTTCCTTTTTTGGCACATAAAAGTACTTAACAAATTTACAGTACTGTCATCATAACTGGAATTATTTATAAATTAAAAATTTTGTTTTATTTCAGTTTAAAAAAATAAATCTGAAGCTCTTTTTAAAATGTTTACAAGAAAGATACATAAAATGTTATCTCACAACTCACAAATATTAAACATAAATTGGCAGTATATATATATATATAAAGAGAATAATATAGGAAATTTAAAACAAGGGGGAAATGGCCAAATAATAATTTCTAATTGGAGGTAAACCATGTCATAAATATTATTTTGATAATCAGGATAAACACAGCTTGCTAGTAAAATCGGTTGCTGGTAAATCAAAGCCAGAAAAGAAAAAATTTCAAGTTTTGCAAAATTTGACTTCGAAAACAAATTTTATCTATAATAAACCTATTATACGAAATGCATAATATTCTTACCTTCCAGTCCAATCACAATTGTCTAAATTCGGCCTTCCAGCTTCACAGATAGATACAAGAAATAAAAGTATAATTGAAGGTAAAGTCAATTTCATGTTGATAACTATGTTTCAAACACATCTATGCACTTCTATATCATGTAACGAAATGTTGCGCATTTTTCACAAAAAAATTCATTTTAAAATGCAATAAACTCGATGAATAGTCAAAATTATGAAATCACTTATGGGTTGCTAAAATTTACATTTTGACTGCAATTAAACTAAGAAGTTTTGAAACAATTTCGAAGAAATACAACGAAAGCGGAAATTCATTCCAAATGAAATGTTTGCTCAATCTAACGGTGCAATGCAAATAAATCATTAACGATTTTGAATCATCAGGTGCGATATGATCGTATGTTTCCAGCGAACCGGAACTCACACTTCTCGTCGTGCTCGCAATGCATTATTGTAGAAGGACGAAGGGAAGATCAGCGAGCCAGAGGATCAAAAGAAAACGGGTTACTATAAAGTTAAATTTCATCGCCAAACGGACAGCTTTTCGATGCCAATGCTCGAACTGATGTACAGGCGCATGTATTTTATAAATTGTTGGATTGTTTTTTTGACAAAAATTAATTCAAAAGCAGTAATTTAAATGATTTATGTACTTATAATTTCTATGTATTAAACGTAACACGCAAGTTAGTAAAAATAAAAGGGGGGGAAGAAAATAAAGGGTTTTTTTTAATCTGATTGACATGTGATTTTTTTTCATTTTTATTTTTTTATAATATTGTCGACAAGACATTCCACAATTTTTGTCAAATATTAATTCATAATTTTGAAGAAAATTGTTTAATAAAGGATCACTTAACATAATAAGTAAGGAAATTAGTCAGTAGAAAAATTTTGAAAACTTTTACAGTATCTTAAAATGATTAATTTCCAAAATTATTTTAGAAGAAAAATTCATTCTAAAAAGTATTGTTTAATGATATACTACTGTACTTCTACATGATGAACTCATCTGTCTGTCTGTTATAATAAGGAAATAAACGACGACTTTTGTTAAATTTCTTTTAAATCTAAATAGCTTTAATAAGTGATAAATATCGTATTAAAATATTGAATTTATTTGAAAAACTTGTATATTATTAGAATTTATTAGAAAGATAAATTTAGCTTATTGGGATATATAAGAAATATTGTTAAAAATATGAAATGCATTATTTTTTTATGATGTGGTTCACAAGTATTTAAATTTTTTGTTTTGATTACAATTAAAATGGGGAAAATATAAAAAAGATCTTGGTACTTTTCTATTTCACCGGCGCAGGTCTGCATGGCAAGATTTGCGCCGACGAAATGGAAAAGTATCGAAATTCTTTAATCCATTTCTTCAACCTATTAAATTTCAAAATATCTTCCTTTTGTGAAGAAAATTATGCATTGCAAAATATCGCCTTAATATATATTCAAAAATATTTTTCGAAAAATATTCCAGCAAATCTTTAGAACTATGTATGTAACTGATTATACAAAGAATACTCAATATAATACCTGAAAGAAGTTCGTTACCTTTTAAAAGAATCCAAGTTCATCGCAAAACATTACAATTCTTAGAAGAGTCCGAGAACAGGGCCAGGAAATATCTTTTATATTAAAAAATCACACAATAATTTCAAAAATTATAATTTTATGAACAAATATGAAATGGGCAGTATTATATTAAAACTTCATTGAAAAATCATATTTCGAAAAGCCCTATTTCAAAATTTACATTATCAGTGTACTAATTTCACAAATGATGATAAGGAATTCTTAAAGTCTTTTGCCAACCCGCTTACAGTAGTATTGATTAAAGTGAAAAGGAGAAAATAGCTCGCGAGCGTATTTTTAGCTAAAATCGAATAAAATTATTACAATAAATGTCAAATTGACCCTTACGTTTTGAATAGAGCATTATAAAAGCGACTAAGACATCCCCCCCCCCCTGGTATGCTTTTTTACAGTAAAGGTCTTATTTAAATTATATAGTATTCAAAATGTGTAATAACTTTAAAAAAATATAGTAGTAAAATTAAATGAATTTCAATACAGTTTTCATACTATGAAAAATTTATAAAACTAAGTTTATTTTTAATACTTCAATGATGTAACAAAATTTTATATTAATAGCTCCACTTTCTTTTATAAATTAAAACCGGACATCCATTTAAAGTAATTTTATTCGTATAAGGAATGCGTTGTCCGTTTGTAATGCATTAATTGCAATTATAATGCATAAGTTATCAATGTAACCTCCAACACACATATAAGCGTAATAGGAGTATATAATTACATATAAATTTTCTAATTTCATCCTTAGATAATAAATACCCTTTCTAGAGTATAAATTTTGAATGTAACCTAAAATTCATTTGTAATCGAATTTAATTTCATTTTGCATAAAGCAAGATCTTATGTAGGCCGTACCAATTCCAATAATAAGCATTAAACTGACTAATAGAGCAATTTCGTTCAGGGAAGGTAGGGGGAAATAATCATTTTCTTTTCCAAGTACCTTCCATCCTTTTTTAAAACGTTTTTCTGAATTTCACTTGGTGTGTGTGTGTGTGTGTGTCATCAAATTTTCGATCGTTAATTTAACCAACTTCCCATCAATCTAGAGTTCTGAAACCTTGGGAATTGTTCTCACTCGCCTAACAATGCGATATTTAGACATTTGCGACAAGTTTTAGCTAGTATTTTCTTCAATAATGCAGTTTATCCCAACCACTTGGCGCGATTTCAAAAATTGGCACCAAAATTGGCGATTTTTTTTGTTTGGCTGAACGTTAAGTCCGTAAAACGGACCAGGGTAGCCACATTTGGCAAAATATTGCCAAATAATTCTTGTCACCAAGAGTGATTGGATTAAACTGCATTCCAACCATTTAATTTACCGGATGAATTAATTAATTTTAGTTACTTTTAACGTTTTTATGTATTTCACTTGGTGTGTTTTTCTGTGTGTGTGTATCAGTGTGTCATCCAATTTTCTATCGTTAAATTAACCAACTTCCCATCAAGCTAGAGCTCTGAAATTTCGGGAACCGTTCTTACTTGCCTAACAATGCAATATTTAGATATTTGCGACCAGTTTTTACTAATATTTCAATAATTTTTCTTAATAAACTTTGCCACTATATAAAAACGTTGTTTTTAAAAACGTTGGTTTTTATCTCGAATTATTAAAATTGAGTTATACGTTTTATTTATGTGAACACGTTTTTCCGCCTTTACGTGAAAAAAAATTGTTGTATAATGTTTAAACTTCTAATTAAGAAGAGAAATTACCATTACCTTATTTTCTATTAATAGTTCATACTTTCATAAGATATTGGACATAAGTTATGGGATCCCTTGTCTATCTACATTAACTTTAAATTTATTTGGCAACATCTTTGGAATCTTGCTCGTTTTGATGAAATTGCATATTATCTTGCAAAGGATTTTTCTTAGATCAGCAATAAAAAAGTTAATCTTTTCATTCACGTACTGAATGATAAATTATCATTAAATACCATTAGGCGTTATTGGAATGTACACTTTTCAAACGTACTCGCTACTTCTTTTTCAACATTTACTGTATTATTTAAAGGGTTATTCCAACGTTGCTTTTTTTTATCTCGAACTTTTTAATCTTCAGAAAGATAAGGGGAGTAAAACTTTTGATTGTGTGCTGGTTATATATTTTGCAGCATTTACTTTATTATTTCGAGGATTGTTTCGGAATTGCTTTTAACCTCGATTTTTTTTTACATCATCAGATGGATAAGAATGGTACATTTTTTTTCGAGTTTTTACTGCAAGTACGATAATAATTTTGCATTTAATATCGATAATAATATTCCGCCTACAATTTGAGAAGTTAGCCAGTTTTAGAAACATGGCCTTTTTTGTAGTTTATTTGAAATTTATGCCTTTCATAAAATAATGTTCAAGTATTGAGACGAATGAGACGAAATTGGAAAAAATTCTCGGTGCCAGAGAGAATTTCATTCATATGTCTACTTTGTGGGAAGCATGGTTTTCACACTTTCCATTAAAGTTAAATTAAAAAAAGTGGTCATTAAGATTTTTGCAAAAGATAAATTTTTTGAAACCGCCTGATTTTAAATGAAATAGAAAAAAAATTAGGATTTATCGATAATTGGATGATGCAAGTTTTTTTTAAAAAAATTTGTTATGAGCCTACCAATGTCCAAGAAATTAATAAGGACGGAATACAACTTGATTTTCCTCTTGTAGAATCTTTCTCTAACAACATGAGACGTCGATAATTTGCCAAATCTGGAAACGTTCTGCTTTCCCTGCACGAGCTCAGGCGGAGTCGCGAATGGCGCCAAATTTCATTGGTCCGAGACGTCAAAGCGGCACGTGCCCAATTTTCTGAGCGTGGAACATGATATCCTCTATCGCCTTGTTCCCTCCCACAGAATAAACGATTTTGAGAAACGAGTTTTACTTCAGTCTGCGTTCTTGGTGCTTTACGGTTTAGCAAAGGGTATGCTCTTTAGGGGATTATTATCTACTTCAAGTATGTCCTGTTTCTGGGCCTCATCTCAGTTCAGAAATTTATTTGATCATTTTTTTAACATCTGAAATTTTTAAGAGGGAACTTACCTTTAAGCTTTGGGAAATTATGATGGAGACAGTTTTACCATAATTTCACTGTTATCAAATGATGACAGTTAATTGATTTCTGAAAATCAAATATTTGTTCAATCATTTGTTTTAAAACAATGCACTTTATAAAAAAATAAAAATTATTTGTCAATTCTAATATATATATATGCAATTTAATATTTAAATGAGAATATTTATATTGAAAGAAAGAAAATAAGATGTGAAAAAAATGGTACTGTTTATTTCACCTTCCCATAAGAATGAAAAACTGGTAAAATATTTTAGTAGTTAATATTTCAAAATATACAAATAAAATATTTTTTTCATTCATCTAATGCGGCAGTTCTGGCCTTGTTAAACGTTCTTTCAACTCGAATTTTTTGTGGCTTCATTCAAGGACTGAATGTCAATGCATCATCCACATCGCGGAAATGCTACAATTTTCATTGAACATCTGTATATTGCTGCAGATGCTTTTAAAAAAAATAGTCCAACTAGTGCGAAACATAATCAGTTTCCATTACTTCATGAATACGCATATATTCTTTTTTTTTCTATGGTTTTCAATAGTTTCTACATCGTGAAACTCACCACTTGCCAAATAACATCGTAAAATAAGTTTTCTATGGATTAACACATCAATCAATAACTCCCGAGACTAACATTGAAAACAACATTTTTTTTGAAAATTTTTTTTTTATTCATCAACATAACACCTTTTGTTAATCACCTTTTAGGGTGATACAATCGTTCCAACGCTTTTCCAAATCTTTTTTTTTTTTTTTCCCGCAAGAAATCTTTTTTGTTGCGAGTAAATAGCGATAAACAGCTTTCTGAATCATCGACTCGTTGCTGTTTTTGTTCCATCGAAAGCAATCGCGGCACCCACTTGGAAAAAACCTTTTTCATGCTCAATTTTTCATGAAGGATAGTAAATACACTTCCATATGATATCTGTGTCATCTCAGCAATCTCACGGAGCTTCACTTTACGATCTTTCATTATAATTTTTGTCACTTCACTCACATTTTCCGGTGTAACGGCTTCCACAGGTCTACCCGAGCGTTCCGCGTCATTTGTGTCGGTACGACCACGTTTAAACTCGGCAAACCACCGACAAATCGTTGCTTTTGATGGACAAGAGTCCGGGTAACATTTTTCAATCCATTGTTTCGCTTGCACGGTGTTTTTACCCATTAAAAAACAATGTTTTATCAGAACACGAAACTCGGTTTTTTCCATTTTTTAAACAAACTACAAAACGACTTTACTCCAACCTCGATAACTCAGCTGTTTCTGGTCCGATCGACTTAAAATTTTGACACGTTTCAAGCAAAGGTTAGTACTCTAGAAGGACCTGGTTACTGGTTTACTACGAGCGCCATCTCTGGGTTAGTCTCGGGAGTTATTGATTGATGTGTTATAATTACATTTCATCGCAAACATCATCATCATCATCGGCATTCATCGTATTTCATCCTTTTAATAAAAAATTCCTGAGCAGTGTAGCTGGTATTTCTGCGACCTGGTGTGAACCCTAAATTCGCCGCATCGCTATAGAAATAAAAAATAATATCACGAATGCAATGCGCGAGTGTAAAATTAAATTACTTTTAGTTTAACATGTTAAAACAAGTAACTAACATTCTACGAGGGTCAAATCGTAAAATTATTGAAAAGTTAATAGTAAAAAACAAGCATTTGCCTAAAAATACAACTTATTCGACGAATATATATATATATTGTTAAACTATTCTTCCCACGCCATACAACACTTCCTTTACTCTTACTTTTTGTTAATATCTTTAGCGAATAATCATTTGCTATTAGTGTTACAGATGTCCTGATACAAAAAGAGATCAGGTTGTATGAACAACAACAATTCTTTATTTACACTCTTTATTCGCGGGTGTCATCTCGCTCGTTTACATCAACTCCGCTCTGAGACTCGGCTAGATCTACTCTGCTCTGAGGGGATCGAATGACATCCCATTACACCCCTAAACAAAAAACGCCCTCTACAAATGGGACTTTAAGCACAATTATATATATATTTCAAGAATAAATTTGATTTCACATTAACTAATAAATTTAGGAGCGTGAAATTTTATCTAAGAATAAAATAAACAATATCAACTCTCCCCCACTCTTCTAAATAACAAAAAAAGTTGAAGAAATTAAATATCAAATGTTCTCTGTCTTCTCTATGAGTTTTTCAAGGACAATGAGACAATCAAAACGGACACACTAATTGCTCGTCCGTATCGGAATTCAAAAAGTGTTTTTAATTTTCTTATTTTGAATAAAATATTTGATAATAAATGTAAGTACATTTGCTTAGATTAAATCCTTTAATTCTATATTGAACCACTTCCTCTTGTCCAAGCGCCTTGAAATTCTCATAAGTAACCTATGTTGCTTCTGTGAAGTCTAGATGACAATATAATTATCTGATTTAATGGTCATGGCCTGATCCTGCAGACAGGATATTAGCCAAATCGACCGCTCCTTCTCTCATACCCCCAAACTGCGCCGCCTGGAACCATGACCCAACCAATTTCATCGGCTGCTCTAGAAACCCTCTACATAAATCACTCACTCCTCCTAAGGCTAATGCAAGGGAGGAAAGAAAATACGAGAACTTAAAAGAAAAATAAAAGGAAACAACAAACCCAGGAAACTAACATCCAGCAAAACCTGCAGAAAGACTTTCCGCCACTCCCAGAACACGTTACTACGGATACCCTCATGTAAACCCGGCTGAAGTCCAACTACCTACCATGTCACAAAAAGAACCTTCCTCCTCTTTAACAGATACTCTAGAAAACCTTCGTAATCCTCAGGTAAAGGAAATATTTGAGAACCTTGACCAAGTTATCGCAATTCCTACCTCTAACTTATCCAAATACAAAAAAAATGAAAGCCATTCTCAAAATAGCAGCTGAAGACCTCGGTATTTAATGGTTAATACAAAAATTATCCAACTCGCCCTTCAAAATAGTTACTTGGAACTCTAATCGCATCCTCAGCAACCTGCCAGAATTTCAACAACTTATTATTGACAATAGCCCAGACATCATCGCCATTCAAGAAACCTTTCTGCAACCTTCAAATTTTCTTAATTTTGCTAACTATACCACATATCGCACCAACCGAGCTTCACATAGAGGAGGAGATACTGCAATTGTTGTCAAAAATGCAATAGCACATCACTGCCTGAGTATCCACACGACAACATTGGAGATAACCTTTATCAATCTGAAAAAAGAAAGATGGTACTCTCGTAACCAATAGTTCAGCTTATAGATCCCCCAGAAAAAAACAATTTTGTTCAGGACCTCATCAATATCTTTAGAAATAGACAACATTGTTTTATTATTGGTGACCTTAATGCCAGACACCAATCCTGGAGCCCCACTTCATGAAATAACCCAACAGGAAACATCCTTCTCCGTTTCAGCCAAAATTATGGTATAGACATTATTGCAGCCAACAAACCCACCTATTATCCGGTTAATCAGCACTACCAACCATCTACAATAGACCTTGGCCTAGCAAAAGGAATTCAAAACATTTCAGTCTGAACTTCCGAAAATCTTTCCAGCGATCACAATCTGGTCTACTTTCTCGTGGGCTTGGATAACATTACCCCATAACCTCAAAAACAAATTCTCCTAACTAATTGGTCAAATTCAAGCAAAATCTCTCTAATACTATGTATGGTAACCCGCCTATAAATGATTTAAACAAACTAGACTAATCAGTTGATAATTTTGCACTCAGCATTCAAACTGCTATTAATCAATCCAGTAAGGCAAAAATTATAGAACACCTTTATTTTAATATTCCCTTCCCTACTAGATTCAAAATTAGATCAAAAAACAGGCTACGAAAAATACGGCAGAATACACGTTATCCCCCCCATTAAAAATGAAATAAACAGGATACAGCGGGAAATCAAAAGAGAGATTTACCAATTTAAAAATGAAGCATGGGAAGCCCGCCTACAAACGGCTAATACCGAAGACCTTTCTCTCTATTAACTGGTCAAAACCACAAAAAATACCCCTTTTTCCATCCCCCCCCATTTATTGGTCCAAGAGGTCTCGTATTCGATTCTGAGGCTAAAACAGACCTCTTTGCAGATTCACTGGATAATTCTTTCCAGGAGAATGCAGAATTTTACGATGTCAATTTTATTGAAAAACAAGCTCTTAATATGCAAAATCTACTTGCTTCCAGTCATTACCTATGCAAGCCAAATTTGGAAAATTTCCACAAAAATAAATCTTAACATTCTTCAGATTGAACAAAATAAAATATTACGCTATATTGCAGATGCATCTATTTTTGTCAAAAGTACTCATCTTCATAAAGAACTTCAAATAGAACCCTTCCCCACCCGCATCTCAAATTTTGCATCTTCATTTTACAACGACATTTCAAGCCATAACAATCCAACTATCAATAGCCAAGCTCAATTTCAAACTCATACAGGAAAATATAAATATTCTTATAATGCATCCAAGTTAAAACCAACGTTTTGAAGCGACTCACTCTTTAATTATCTTTCTTTAAAAATTGAAATTTCCACAGTCACCCAGGGAAAAAAAACTTCTAATCCACTGATTTCCTCCAATTGGAGCCCGAGAATCAACCAATCAGGAAGTAGGCCTAAACCGCTCAACAATCAAGCTCCTGGACGATGTCTACCTGCCCCAACTTCGAGAACTCAAACCTCCCTTTCTCACTCCTCGTCCATACGAGAACTCAATCGTCGCCTTCTGCGACTTTTTTGTGACTTTTCATTTCATATTATATTACTCAAATCGAGTAAGAGAACTGTAAACTCAAACCGAGTAACCATTCTGTGAACTCGAAATAAATAGTTACATTGCCAAGTATCAACAAGAATGAACTCACGAAGTTCGCAGACACAATTTTTTTCAAAATAATCTATTGGAAGTTCCTTTTGAAAATGAAAATTATATGATGTGCACATTGTCACAAGGAGGAATATCAGACCTTACGTACTTTTCATAAAAAATTATTTATACTCAGAAATCGGTATGTATAACATAGTCAACAAATTTCTGAAAATTTAGACAAGGAAAAAAAACAAGGTTCATATAATCTTAATTTTTTTTAAGTTAGTCATGATGTGTTATCGGTTAATTTTAACATTTCTTTATTTCTATTTCTAATTAATTTTTTTAAAAGATATACTTATTTATTTCTTTTGTATTTACAAGAATCGCACTCTATATTAGCATCCGGAGACGCGAATTTGCTTAAACGACCTAAACCAGCTAATGATGAAAGTGTAATAAATGTGGAATCGGTTGATATGGGATTCATTTAAACTGTGCATTTGTATCATTATGCTCGTAACATTATGTATAGTTCAAATAAAAATTATTTTTACCTTAATGGATTTTTCACCGCATAAGGATTATAAAAGTTTAAAAAATAATTAGTATCTATGACAGTCAGATTTTCACTGAATGACTACCAATTTTATGTTTATTTACTCTATTTTAATGTATGTAAAGACCCTCTTTTAAGAAGAATTGAACCCAAAAATAGGAGCAGCGCTGGTGTGTGTATTATATATATATATATATATATATATATATATATATATATATATATATATATATATATATATATGTGTGTGTGTGTGTGTGTGTGTGTGTGTGTGTGCGTGTCTTACTTTCTTTATCGCTACATAGATGACTGAATTAATTTTGGAAAAAAAATTAACGAATTTAAACCAAATATTTCATTTTACCCTGATTCCCTCAAATTATTAAGAACTAATTTTAATTCCAATAGAGTAGAGTTTCTCGATCTTGATTTGCATATTGAAACTTATTAGTGATATATATGATAAAAGAAAGGGATTCAAATTCCATGTAGGATCCATTTCTTGAACAGTAATCCCTTTTAGAACAGCAATATATATCATATATCTATTTATGGAAATATTTAATTAAACTTTTTACTACGTAATACTGATCTAACCACACTTAATTTAAACAAGTTTAAGAGTACTAAAAAATTCTTCAGTAATTTTTTAGAGCATCTTTATCCCATATATTTCTTAAGCACGTATATACATCACAAATATAATAAACATCTTTTTGTGAATTCAAATGTACCAAATATTTTCAAATGTACCACACAACATTAGTTTTACAAAGTCTGTTTGTTAGAGAGGTCTTGTTCTGAATAATTTATTTACTTTTTCACACAGTTTGCACATTTTACACATTCTTTGGACCATTTTACTTTTTTATAACCGACTTATAACCAACCAACAGTTTGCATTTTTTTTACCTCTCAACTAATAACCAATCAATAGTTTGTATTTTTTTTTTACCTATCAACTAATAACGAACCAATATTTTGCATCTGTGTTGAATTTATAGAATGATGATGTTTTTTTTAGCCACCCAAGGGGCTATTGTTTTCGATAGGCTATAAATTGGCGTATCAGAATTTTTCTCTATTCTTTTACATTATGCATAGTGATTTTATAACCCTAATGTTAAATATAAACACTTGGCAATTTTAACCATAATAACTTCGATATTATTCAAATATCTCAATTTCACGGTTCTATCGATAGGTTTAATATTAAATTTTTCTATACTCTTTTACATATAATTTAACAATTTAACGCTTCCTTTCATTTTAAGCACATTTAGCTTTAAATGTATTCAATTTAACAATTAGTCGTTTGCTTTAATTGTACTTACATGTAGCTGATTTTATATTCAATTTAATAAATTATCTTTCGCTTCAATTTCAATTACATTCAGCTTGAAATAAGATCAGTGTAATAATTTACCGGTTGCTTTAATTTTAATTACAAGTAGCTTAAAATATATTCAATTTAGCAATTCAATGTTTCTTTTAATTTTAATTCCATTTAGCATAAAATATATGCAGTTTAATAATTAACCGTTTCTTTTCATTTAAGTTGCTTTTAGTTTAAAATGTATTCGGCTTAAAAATTAATCGTTTGCTTTCATTTTAAATAAATATAGCTTATAATACTGTCCATTTCAATATTTCATCGTTTACTTTAATTCTAATATTTAATTTAGTAACTTTTATAATTTTTTTTTAAAAGTTAGCTCCTTAGGTAGCTAAATCTGCTCTTTGCAAACATTGCATAGAAGATTTTTAGAAATTTTATTACTTTACTATTGAGAGTTTGATACCTACCTTGAAGCACTTCGTTAGTTTGAAGGTTTTACTTATCTAACTTATTAACTTAACTTTCATTTCTTTGAATTATTTGTAAATAATTTTTCATATTATTGATTCCTTACTACCAAGTCGCAAAAGGGAAAGTTTGGTACCACCAAACTAGTTTAACCTCGCTTATTGGTTAACAGACCGAAATTGCTTTATGACTTGCTGGTTCCATTTTTTTAAATTTATTTTTTATTTTGCTTCACCATTTCTTTTTGTCTTTTTAATATTTCACAAATTATTTTTTCGTAATATTTCAGTTTATAAGCACTACTGGCCATTAAAATTGCAACCCTAGGAAGGAATAATCTGACGAACATCAAAATAACATGAGAGGAGGAAGAGGTAGTGATATGCAAAATATTAGTATTTCAGCGCATTTAGAAGACGCATGAGGTAGAGACGAAATCCGAGGCACTGCATAAAAGAAAAGTTGTGTAGTGGATTTCTCATTCGGAAAGCACTTTGTTAGGTAGGAGTTTGATCAGAATATCTTGTTATGCCTCGAAAAAGAAGGAAAGCTTATCAGCAAGTGTCGAAATTCGATAGAGGCTGGAATCCTAAGAGTGGATTATCGTTCCGTGATATTGCCCGGCGTACTGGTCGAAATCCAACCACTGTCATACGAAAATGATCAAAGGGGGTTTGAAATTATGTTACCTATGTTTCATATAATATCACATTTTTTTTAATAGTTAAGAACTTTAACAAACCAGACACACTTTCAAAACAGAACACTTTCCAAAGCCTTGACAACACACAACACATAATTTAATACTTTTCAAAAACCTTCAAACCATTTATTTAAATTCCAAAACATGTTAAATTTTTAATTTCATAACAATTAAGAATCAAAAATAAACCAATAGCAATTTTAATTAAACATTAAGCAATGTTATTATCACAATTATCATCTTAAATCATTGTACCAACTTTCAAAATTGATTTCAAAATTTGTAATAATACTTCATAAAATAATTCACACATTATTATATTTCTTGTTTGTTAATTTGGTTTTAAGGTAAGTAAGAAAAATTTATTAAATTCCCAATATGCATATAAGTTTTACTAAAATATAAAATATATTTCACGAATCTCACTCAAAATATATGTAGTTGTTTATCCAAAATGTAGCTCAATTTAAATAAGAAGGAGCAATTTCATAACAACTTTTTAAGTGAACCTATATATATATATATATATATATATATATATATATATTAAGTATATTTGTCCTACCACAAAATACATGTAATATACTTTAAACAAGAAAAAGAAACATTTCTATACTTGCATAAGATGATTCAATTAAACTCTATTAATAAATATTTCAATTGTTAAAATTATTATATTTTAACGATTTGAAGCTCTGTGTTTTAAATTTTTTTCTTCCCGTGAATGTCGAATATCAATCACTGAATCTTTTTTCCTAACTGATGAAATATTTGAAGAACGGCTAAAACAAACATTCATGAAGAACTTCATATTTAGGCAGTGATGGGTAGGCCTTGATATTCCTTTTCGAGCATATACACACAATTTTTATTTTTTGTCGTGGTCAACAGCTCAAGCTTTTTAACTGATCCAATTAGAAATAGAGCACACTTAAAAGAAAATCAAAAATGTAGACGATTGAAGTTGAAACACGCGGCCATTATTTCTTCGAGACATAGGAGACGAAAGCTCTTCGACTCTGCGATGAACATTCAGTGGGTGGCGTCAATTTGAGTGGAAATGTCATCAAAGCTCTGGTGGCATCATCTGCGAGGTTTCAAGGTCCTTAGGCAATTAATTTTCTGAAGCAATGATTGAAATTCCTAGGTAATATTTTCCAATTAATTCCATTGCGGTTTTAGCATCGGGAATCCTACTGGCTTTGATGAAAGACATAACAAATTTGTTCAACGTTAGTAACACATTTTGAATGCATAGCCGAAATGAACAGTCATTTTTTTTATAATAACAATATTTATTGATTCTTGTGGATAGAGCGTTTCATACTAATGAACTTAGCCCGGCTTCGGTCATCAAAGCCGAAGCGGAAGACCATATGAAGATTACAGCAGAGGTGAGAAGAGAGGAGAGAATAAGAGAAAGAGAGTATCGTTGTGTTGTGGGTTATATAGCAAGGATTTTTCACAATAGACGTAACATAACACATGGTACAGGATTAGGGATTCTGGGGGAATTTGAAAATAGACAAGGGGTCTAGTAGGGATTATTTTGGCAGATTTATGATCGTGGAAAAAGGTATTTAACCAGTTTTATAAGGGAGTGATCTAATAAATAAAAAGATAATTTGGAATGAGATCAGGAAATAAGAATGAACTTTTTACTTTTGCATTAGGGAATGGGATAAAATACAAAATTAAATTATTATTGAGAGAAATTATTAAATTAAAGTTAAATCATTATATATATATATATATAACTGTAAGTGCAGGATACTTGGAAGTGCCGGATATTACTGCGGAGGGTTTTCAACAGTGTGAACTTGTAAGCTGATGAGCTGAACTTTGCTAATACAATTGGGAATGTTATTATTCATTTATTTTGTTCCAGTATTTGTGTCATTAAACTGTGCAAATGCTGTGTATTTGTTTGTACTGTAATTATCCAAGCTTTGCTACATCTTTGTTGTCCAGAAGATTTATGAATAAAGCCTCATTTGACGTTATTCACCGAAAAAATCATAAGAGTCAGTAAGAAATAAGACACAGTCCATACCATAGAGATTTACAAAAAAAATACAAAAAAATGAGCTAAGACATACAATTAATATTAAACTATAAAACAAAAAAAAATTAAAATTCAAAAGAAAAATCAAATTATATAAACAAAGAAAGCGGCGCACCATGAAGGAGTTTGCCCGATTGTGATGAATTGTCGTATGCAAAGACATTTGGATCGAGCACGCAAATGATTAAAATTTGGTATTCAATGAATAAATAGCGGGAGCTGCAGCGCATCGGAACTGCGCACTCAGCAGGTGTATATAAGAAACGATTCTCAATCTGATGGTCAAGTTTTCTGTTGCATTGCGATTTAGGATATCTTTCAACGACCAAAAAAATGCCTCGCCTTAGGATTAGAGCTCATTACGAGCAACTGTGAAAGTTTGAAAGAGATCATATCATTGGACTGAAAGAAACAGGTTGAGCAAATCGGAGAATCGCTCTTCATATGGGTCGAAGAGATGCGGTGGTTAGAAGATGCTGGGAATAAGTCTTTTTCTGCGCTGCTTTAATTTGAGATAAGGCTTTTTTGAGAATTCTATCTCTTAGTCCAACATCTTTTAATCTTCTGCTTTTTATTCTTGAATCTACAGAAACACCAGTATCATTCAAATAATTTCTGATGGCTGTTGATGACATTCTTCTATTTTTATGACATATTCTTTCTATTCTTCTGTCATCAACAGATGTGGTGCGCCTTTTTCTACCTTTCCCTGCTTTGTTTTTTTTTTTTATGAAATTTGTCTCCTGATATCGTAAATAAAACTTTTGGACTCCAGGTGTAGTCACTGAACCACTCACCTGTCTTACAATTTCAGCATAGAAAAAACCACTTTCTCGTAACACAATAATTTTTATAAGCATTCAAAATTAAAAAAAACATAAAAATTTCCAAAAGTGTCTACAATTTTGGCCACCACTGTATATATATATATATATATATATTATTTCACCAGAATTAATGAATATATGTTTGTAAACAACGGTGAAAAGTGTATATGGCGGAGTGGTTATTACATTTGCCTCACATGCAGAAGGTCTCAAGCTTGAAACTCGTGGGTGGTGCACATGCTTGTCTCGTGTGAGAGTGTCTGGTTAATCCAAAGATAATAATTATGTAGAATGGAAACTTACAAGTAAAAAATTTGTTGAGATCTCAAATATTTCTTGTTGGCATTTGAAGATTTTGAAAGCGAGATGTCATTTCAAGTGTTAAATTCATCGTCAGTGGCTCAAAATTACAAGACCTTTTCGCCGAATTGAGTGATCTTCTAGATGCCGTGTAGGTCAAAATTTGGTAGCTGAAAGTATTTATGAATGAATAATTTTTAGCTGATTTATATTCATTTGAAAACTGCGTTCTTTTTCATGGAAGGAAGGTAATTTTCATCCGCAGATATAAGATTCTCTCTATTCTTGAAGACTGATTTCAAATTTGAATTGAAAGTAGAAAGAGCCGTAATATGCTAGGTGGTTGAGTTCATTGCTGCTGCTGCTTTGGTATTTCTTAACCATAAAGGCTCATGGACTGTTATCCCTCCATTCAATATAAAAACAACTCTAATGGGCTTCAATTTTTGAACAAAAAGGTGTAACTTTACCACCTCTTTTTTGGCAACCGCCACCATGCAAATGAAGCAGATATATTTGGATATGTCAGCAATTCGTAAAATTCTCATTATACAAGACACTTTAGTATTTTTTTTATTGAGTTAATAGATGATAGGATGAACATAACTCTATAGAGATACTTTGCGTAAAAGGTCTTTTCTCGTAAATTCGTCTCATCTGCATGTGTTTTAAATGAGTCAGAATGGACTGAACTTTTATGTACTTCAGAAAAAAGCTACAGGAAGTGCGAAATATCTTCTCTTCAAATCTTCTCAATATCTTCTTTTATTGATATGTTAAAGAATGTAATGTAATTCAATGTAAAATTCAAGACATAGTAAATTCAAGAAAAGGTAAAATTCAAGACATAATAAACCCTATGGATGCTGAAACTGAGTTATTACTCACACCTTCAATGATTGTACAATCTTTTAAAAATTTCACTAAATTATGTGTTTGAATGCAAAGGTTTTTTTATAGCTATGTGACCAGTTGTACAGGGCGGGTTACATTTCTTCCATTAACTCTCAGCTCTCAGGATCTTATCTTCCCATCGCGTCCCTGATATAGGTTCCTCACTCTAGCTTTCTTCTACATGTGGCGTGGTCAGACGTCTTCTTGCAGAAGCACAATATCTCCAACTCGGATGTTAATGGCACTGTCCTTGTTTCGAACTTGATGGAAGGATCGTAGTTGAAGAATATATTCTTTCGACCATTTTTTCCAAAAGCAGTCGAGTAAGTCCTGCTGCTGCTTGTAGATTTTATTAAGCCTTGTGTTTCCTAACCTGGATGGAATGGCCGTTAGTTTTCGTCCCGTCAAGAAATGAGCTGGTGTTAAAGCTGCTGAGTTGTCATCGCTTTCCTCTTCGTATATTAATGGTCGACTATTCAGAGCGGCTTCTATTACAATGAGGACAGTAGACAGACTTTCCACGTCTAGAAGGGCTCGTCCGAGTACCTTTCGCAGACATTGTTTGACAATACCTATTAGGCGCTCCCACCAGCCTCCCCACCAAGCCGCGCGTGGGGCTATGAAACATGTTATGCCATTTTGAGCATAATATTGTTGAGTTTTAGCTGATGATAGAGTTTGCCATAACAGAATCAGTTCCTTATTTGCTGCATGAAAGGTAGTAGCATTGTCTGTGTAGATTGTGTTGGGCAATCCTCTGCGACCAACAAATCGCTGTAGTGCTAAGAGAAATTTGTCGATGGTGAGATCTGACACGAGTTCAATGTGAAATGCACGTGTTGTTGCACAAGTAAATAATGCTATGTAGGCTGTGTCTCTTGGTTTCAAACAGCGGATATTTACAGGTCCAGCAAAATCAATCCCTGTGATAGTAAATGGAGCAGATGGTACAACCCTTTCAGAAGGTAGAGGAGCTTCGATTTGCATTCCGCTTTGAAAAGCTTACAAGGTAGGCATTTGTGAAGTGCTTTCTTTATTGCTTGACGTCCTATTAAGATTAAAAAGGTAGAACGTAGCTCGGAGAGAACAATACACACACCTAAATGATGGAGACGTATGTGAGTATGCTGGATCAAAAGATGGACAAAAGGGTGATTTCCATCGAGTATTAAGGGATGTTGAGTATCAAAAGGAATGTCAGAGAATTGTAATCTTCCTCCAAGACGCAAATAATCATCTTTGAGAAAGGGGTTGAAACAAGAAATTTTGGATTTTTTTTGTAAAGGACGTCCCTCTTTTAAGGCATTAATTTCAGCTGAAAAGCATTGACGTTGCACAGTTTGTATCCAATAATTCTTAGCCTTCTCTATTTCATTACAATTCAGTTCGTGAATGTTACGTAGGTGGGATTTACAATTGTGCACAAAACGTAAAATCCAGGCAGTCACCCGAAGAAGTTTTGTATAGGAACTCTAACGAGATATATCTGTGATGGGTTCTGTGGTTGCAACGTAAAATGACCGAGACTCAATTTTCCGTGATTCAACTTCGACTGAAGGCTGTGAATGTGACGGAAAATCTTTGGTGGGCCAAGCATCTGAATCATGATTTAACCATTTTGGGCCATGCCACCAAGATTCCAAAGATGGTAGCTGAGATGGGAAGATACCACGAGTAAGATGATCTTCAGGGTTATCTGTACCTGTACAGTGTCGCCATTGTGAAGGAGTAGTGTATTGAAGGAATTCTGTTGTTCTGTTGCAAACAAATGTTTTCCAACGGTTGGGATCTCCCTTTATCCAACTTAAAGCTACAGTTGAATCGCTCCATAGCATGGCTGTGTATGAGTGCACGTTCGTTTCTCTGTAAAAGTATTGAAGTAGGCGAGTTCCTAGTAATGCGGCTAACAATTCAAGTCGCGGAAGAGTGATCTTTTTCACTGGGGCCAGTTTACTTCGACTACATATTAGATTGACCTCCGTAAAATTGTTAACTGTGTGACGCGCGTGCAAACAAGGACCATATGCATGTTTAGAAGCATCGCAAAACACATGGATGGGGACGTCGGAAGTTTCAGAAAACCAAATCCATTTTGGGATGCTTATATCCTTCTGACACTGTAACTTATTTATCCACTTATGCCCTTGTTGTGCTACAGGTGGAGGTAATAATTCATCCCATTTAATTCCACTAAGCCACGTTTCCTGGAATAAAATCTTCACAATGACAGTAACTGGAGAGAATAGGCCCAAGGGATAGTAAAATTTCGACATCAGCTTCAGTAGTAAACACTTTGTTACTGGTTCTTTAGATGCTTCGACAATCTTAGCCTGCACATCAATTTGAAAAACATCTTTGTCAGTATCCCATTTAACACCTAAAACCTGCGTAATCTCTCTAAATGGAACATTTTCTTGTTTCCATACACCTTGCAAAGCCTTCGAATTTGTCGTCCATTTGGCTAATGGTAGGCTGATATGCGATGTAAGCTGCAGCATTTCTCGATAAAGAGTAATAGCTTCAGTATCTGTAGATGTCCCTATTACAAAATCATCCATATATGTGTTATTCTCAATGTGTTTAGTTGCAGTAGGATATGTTTGCTTGTACATTGTAGCCAGTTCACAAAGAGAAGTGATAGTAAAAATGGACTTGAAGTGAGTCCGAATGGAAGTCGCGTGAATCGGTATGTTACGATTTCATCTGCTATGCAAAGGTTCCCATCAGAAGTATACTCCGTTTTGTACCAAAAAAATCGTGTTGCGTCTCTGTCTTCATCTGCTAGTATTAGCTGAAGAAATGCCTGACTTCCATCGCTAGTAATTGCTATTTTAGATAGTCGAAATCTCAATAACATGGCCAAGATGTCAGGTAGAAGATTTGGTCCGGCTTCGAGAGCATCGTTCAAAGATGGATGACCAAGAGAGTGAGAGGAAGCATCAAAAACTATACGCCACTTGATTTCTTCATTCGTAATCTTTTTTACAGCGTGATGGGGCAAATAAAATAATCGTACTTCATTTTGTGTATCTTTTAAGACGTCTTCGACTTGTTTTTCTATCAATAGAATCTTGCATCTGTTTAGCATACTTTTGTTTCAACTCTGTATTTGCGTGTATTCTTCTTGTACAAGAATTAAAACGGTGGATTGTGGTATCATAATTGCTCGAAGTAAGTTTAACTTCTGGTTTCCAAGGTAAATGAACAACTCGTCTACCATCAATGATTTTGAAAGATTGATGAAAGTTAGTCAAAAGTTCAGCATTGTGAGTGCTTAATCTTAATTTCTCTTGTATAGGTTGCATGCCAATGCTCTCTAAGTTCCAAAAATTTCGCACCATATTGTCTAATTCATGAAGGAAATTATCCACATTAATACTATGAACTGTAGGATTGAAAGAAACTGTTGCGTGTGATCGAGATCCACTAAATATCTATCCAAAACTTGATGGGACCAAGGCTAGGGAATCTGACAGCTTGACTGGAGCATCAGAATGCATGACGTTCCAATAGAAATCTGCACCAATAAGAATCTCAATTGGTAAGCTCGACAATGTATCATCTGGGTCAGCAAGCTTCATTCGCTTGCTTTTCGCAAGGCGTGAAACATCAGTTGGTGAAGACGGGTGTGATGCATACCTGTTGGAGCTTTCGAATGCAATAACGTTGACTTTTAGCTTTATCCCAGATGCTAGATAATTGAAATTGAACTGGCCGTCGCTTATGGCTAAAACTAGTTCAAACGCTTGAAGGTCTAAGGGTCCAGTTGAAATGACGGGAAGATTTAACGTATCCACAAGATCAGAAGAAATGAAGCTAGATTGACTTCCACCATCCAAAAGGCAACGTGTCAATTTTGTAATTCCATTTGGCCCAGTTATGAAAACTCGTGCTGTTTGTAAATGAACAAAATTGTAAGTGGATGTATCAATTTTGTTTGTTGATGTAGTCGCAGACTGCTCATTAGTTGGAGTTTTGCATATCGAAACATGGTGTTTTTTTCTGCATTTGGAACAGCGGTATTTCTCTTTGCGAAAACAATTCTTTTGTACGTGACCCCGATTAGTGCATAAAAACATCTGTTGGTAGCTTTTAATTTCTGTAAACGTGCGTCTATGTCCGTAACAGAGTTGCATTGTTGAGGCCAATGTCCAGAAGTTTCACAAAAAGGGCAAAAAGTTGAAATTTTTTTATCCTTACTAATTGGTCTAGAATGCACATTAAAATTCTCTAAGGAGGATTTTATAGGATAGCTTGGAACCAATGAACCTTTAATATTATTTGCAGTTATTGTTCCTTCTACCTCTTCTGATAAAAATTTCATTAATTTTGTTATGTCACTTTCCGCCAAATTTTCACGTTTAGCGTATACAACCCAATTACGACAGATTTCATGCGGAAAAGCACGAAGTATTTTCGGAGCCAAAATTCTCCCGTATGATTGTGTTTTTTCGCCTAAAGCACCCAAAGCTTGTAATCTTCTATTACAATCCATATACAACTCATTTAATGCTGATGGAGATGGATCTTTGATAGGTGTTAAATTTTCCAAGTAATCAAGATGAGCCTGTATTATTTTGTCTTTATTGCCATATTTTGATTTTAATACCTCTTTTGTCATTGTGTACGTATCTGAGGTTATACTAATCCCATCAACTAATCTTTTTACTTCTGCATCCAAATAACCCCGTAAAAACACATGTTTGTCAATCTGCGATAAACTTTCATTTTTATCAATACAATTTTCAAAACGCTCCCAAAAACTGTGAAATTCTTCAATTTCGCCATAAAAAGTATTTATATTTACTGTAGGTAACTTTACCATAACATTTGGCGGCGAAGCGTAATGTATGCTGCCTGATGTTGGCGAGCTGCCAATTCTGCTACAAGGCAAAATGGCCGCGCTTGTATTAGCTTTCTTTTTAGAATTAAACAATAGTAAATGGGCATTTTCTGAGTATTTTTCGCATTCTATGATGTCTTCGCTATATTCCTGATCATTTAAAAAATCGTGTATTTCATCATCAGCCAAGGTTAATTCGTTAAGTTTGATTTGTAAGCGTTCAGCGTTAAATTCTATATCGGCTTGTGTACTATTTGAATCATTTAATTTTGTCGACAGCTTCGTAATGGCGGTGCGAAGCGTTGTTCGCTTGCGTTTCAGAATAGAAAGTTTTTCTGTTGTACTCATCGTAATTCGGGTTCGTAACGAATAAAGTAATAAAACAAATAAAGTATGACTCACCCGAGTAGGTTCGGCACCAGATATTACAGTTTTGCAAGTATTAAATTAGACTGAATTGATCTTTATTGGCAGAGGTTTTTTCCATTACTACAGTTGCCAAGAAAGGGCAGTTAAACTTTACATTTAATCTCGTTCCCAACAGCTGGGCTTATGCATTTTAGATAGTTGTAATGCTCTTGCCTCGTAATCATCAAAGTTGGATCTTTTTTTAGATAAAAACAAAGATAACATCTCTAACTCCTCAATAGCGACAAGGAGATCAAGCTCTTCTCTCTGTAGTATATCACTGGTTTTGTTCACCCTTCGTCAGATTTCGTCTCAAATCACCGTTAACAAAGTGGTCTGAAAACCTTTTAGTGTTTTGTGGAACCGTTCAGCTGTGAAAGGTTTCTTCGTATTGTCTTTAATTAAATTTTCAAGGGAGTTCTTGATTTCGTTATAACTTGAAATTAGAACTCTGACGGCATCTGTCCTTGCACACTATCTAGTTCCACTCAAAGATTTCAACATAAGAAATTTATGTTCAGTTTTCAGCTTTTGTTCCTTGCTTCTTTGTTCATGGTCTTATAATACATTGAATCTATGAGTAGATGACGAAGAAAAAATTATAAAGTCTTGGTACAAAAGAAAAGAATACAGTAACTTCGGTTAAGGCTTTTTCAGCAGCAAAACAATCAGTTCGGTGTAAAGAATGGGCTTCACCTGGTAGGAAGACATTTTTTTTTCTCGTATTCTCGACTGAAGGCCTGAATACCCTTCCAACATATTTGAAGCAGTATCGTAACTTTGGCTCCGACAGTGTTTTAAATCTAATTCAAGTTCTTCAAGCAAGTTGAGAGCTGCTGCTTCCATACCTTGAGCTTTATGAGAGACGTCTGGTAGCTCTTGTACAAGGCGTTCATTGGCGCAGGCCTTGCTGACAGAAACGAATCGAAGAGTATCGATAGATTATCTGTTCAGGAGGGTAGGAGGGGAAACCAGTGTACTGTATCAGTATTTTGTCTGCTCCAGCAAACAATACCGTTGACTCATCATGAGTCAAGCGCACTACCCTGCCTACCCTTTCGCTCTACGCGCGCACACGCATAAACAAACATAACGCATACATGACTCACTAGGCGGTGGTACGTACGCTATAATTTTAATGTTTTTCTCTTTTTTCGCTCTCCAGTTTTTTGAGCCCCCAAATCTTTTGCACCCAAGGCATGTGCCTAAGAGGATAAGCGACCCTTCCTTACACTTCAGAGACACTTCTCTCGCGGAATGTAAAATACTTCTTAGAGTCTTTCGTATAAAGTTCAATATGCGTGTTTATTTTTGAAAAGTATTCACCGAAATGAATATTTATCCTTCTAGATGAATCATGTGCTTTTGAAGACTGTCCATGGTAAATTCGTTTGTTTACTGGGTACCTTGCAAGTATCTATATTTTTACAAAAACACATTTTCTTGGCAATATTATTGAAAGGATCAAGCTTGTCCTTGCAATTGAAATCACCATTACGGGAGAACGTGATTCTAAAAAATACTTTTAAAGAAAATCTGATTTTACTTCGACAACTAATATTATAGGAGGTCAAAAGAGTAAAAAAAACCACAGAGCACACATCAAAGGTTGTATGATGTCATATATTTTTTTTAGTAATTACAATCCTCGTAAAAGAACTACGTTCTTTTCATCCAATCAAAGCTCTTCATGTGTTCTCGGATCTCCCTTACGTTTTACTGGGATAAGAAATTTTAACTCAATACGTCTTAACGTCTTCTCAGAATCCAAAGATAAGATAGCGTATGAAGTCCCCTTGGTACTAAGTACAAATTCAACATTTTTACATTAATAAATTACATTGTTTTAGTACATTTTAAACTAAGAAACAGAAGTTATTAAGTGTAAAGAAAAAAAGGTATTCATGTGAATTGTAATATATCAAAATAATAAAATATCTCAAAGTATTAAGAAATTATAAGACAAAATTAAAAATTAAAAAAAAAAAAAGTTAGTTAAAATCAAAATAGAATGTTCATTACAGAGTTTTTCAAAATTTTGAAATATAGAGTGATTATGCTCATGTAAAAAGGTGAAGTTCACAGCTGTGCAGTTTCTTTTTAGTTGTAAAAATTATATAATCATATCATTACCTTACAATCTATACGTATGAGAGCTTTGAAAAAATGGCTGATATTTTCTATTCAACTTTATTGTTAGTGATTTAAAATCAGTTCCATTTTATGAAACAGAAAAAAAAATATAGAAAGAAGGAAATATTAATGAAATAAGTTTCGCACAACATTCAGATTGAATTGGTTAAAAAAATTGAATTATTTTCTATTTATTTAAAAAAAATTGAAAGAAAAGAAACATTATAGAAATTCTAATTTGATAATAAAATATTAACTATTTAAGTAGTTTTTCAATAAATTTACTATTGATCAATTTAATTATCTTATAATTTAAAGTTTTTATACGAAACAATTCAATCTAGTTTGCTCAGAATATATTAATTCAGTTAACTCATTTAACAAAGCGAAATGTTGTTTGAAAAGAAAGTATGAAAAAAGATTTTTTGACATAAGTATCATCTATAACAATTTTAGGGAAAAAATTATTAAATATTCCTAGAATATATATTTAAATAAGATAGGTAATCATAAAAATTACAGTGAATGCAAGGGGGGAAATAAAAGAGGAATTTTGAAAAGCTAAATTAAAATAATAAAAATAATAAATTTTTAAAAAGTAATCATCAAAAAAAATAATAATAATTAAAACCTTACAGAAAAAATTACTGGAAATATTTTAAAAAGCATAGTTATTCAATACTTCTTAAATTTCATATTAAACAAGATTGTGCTAGTCTTTAAAGAATGTAGAGAATGTAAAAATATGATATTAAATTTATATCATATTTATACATTGTGTAAAATTTTGTTTCTTTTAATGTATTCATTAACGTTTCTTAAAATGTTAAAGTTTGCAATAATAATGTTTACGTAAGAAGGTAAAGTCCACAAAACGCATTCAAAAGCGTTGTTTCATAAAAGCAGTCTCGTTTCAGTTGTATAAACAATGCTCATTTAGCTATCATACATTAAACGCGCACGAGAGTTGGGGAGGAGATGTAAAATTTATCATTATTTTTCAGAATTTAAGTAAAACTTTTGTGCACCAGAAAAAAAGAAACTAATGTCAAACTATTTATTTTTTATAATATATACTAAATAAAAATTTAACTTTTAAAATATACTAAATAAAAATTTATCTTTTAAAATATACTAAATAAAAATTTACAAGATTGTTGTTCTTATAGTAAGCAGTCAGATTCATTGCTTAAAAAAAAGGCTTTTAAATTCATTTTCTGCTCATATAAAATGCTTTAGAAAATAATTGTAGAAAATCTAATTTTTCATCCATATAATAACAGTATATAAATAACTTTATTGTTGATCGACATAATAATTTCATGAATTACAGTTCTTGTACCTAACAATTTAATCTAATTTATTTAGATTGAACTCAATCAATTAATTGAAACCAAAAAAAAAAAAAAGGTGTCTTAAATAATAATGTTCAATCTAAGAGTCTTGTGCAGGGGGAAAAAAATCAAAATATTTCTTCTAATTTATTCAGATTAAATAGTTATGTTAATTAAAAGGAAAAAAAGGGGCATAAAATAATAATATCAAATGCATCAGCCTATCACGGAAAAATAAAATAAATGATTCTAAATTGCTTAATTTATGTAAAATTTTTAATTAATTCTATCTAATTTTTTTATTATATTAATTATATATATATATATAGCTTACGCCTGAATATAACAAAATTATCGGTGCGAAGATAATAATACAATAAGAACAGAAAAAAAAACCAAAAACAACATGGGGGGGGCAGACCATGGTCCCTTATCGGTAGGTAGATAACATTCCAGTCGTAAGAAAAAATAATTCAAAATGCTAAGATAAGGAGAACAGCTTTGATCCTTTATCGAGTATGAAACTACTACGTTCCCAACAACAGAGTAGTAGAAAAGGAGATATGATGTCTCTTAAAACGGCGCTTACTGCATAGTGTACAAAACAACTTACGCTTAGTTCTTCAGAATAACATTATTAGCTTTTAACTATCATTTTATTTTACATTGAGAAGATAATAAAGTTTTGGAGTAACAACTTTTCGAAGAAAAAGAATTACTCCTATATATTTAGAATTTAAAAGAAATTATGATGAATATTGGACTAAATTTATGATTCAAAGTTGCTTTAATTAAAAAAATTCTAATTATTATTTAAAGTTTATAGATTACTATTCAAAGTTTATAATGGAAATTTTATTAAATATTATTAAGCACTCATCTATTTTTTAAAGTTTACTGAATATTTTTCAAGTTATAGAGTTACTGAATTTTAATTCATAGTGATGATTCTCATTCGGTTATAATTCATAGTTTTTTTTTCATAAGATTATAATTCATAATCAGTATTGTTATTGGTATTTAATTCTAAGTTTCTAAAACTACCAAAATTTTGCTATTCAGAGTTACGATTGGTAATAAAAGAGTTAAATAGAATTAATGAAACAAGCATATTTTACAAAATTCACTAATAAACATTTACACAATATTTTCGCTAGGATCATATGATTAATAAATATTTACACAATACATTCTCTTAAATTGCATAATTTCATTCCTTAATTAATCGAAAGCATTGATTAATATTGGTTTAAAAATAATATAAGGAAAAATTTCACGCATTCTATAAGAAATGATACAAAAACAATCAATTTTAATGATAACAAGTTCATCGAAGATGAGTTAAATTTGTTACATTTTTCGAGAAAATACTTGATGCGTTGCAAAAAAATGTAGGAAATAAATTTTTCCTTTTGAATGGGTACCAATTCGTGAATTACATAAACCGGAGAAAATAAATGCGTCTGCCAAAGTTGTTTTCATACTCCTCTACGATCGAGTTAACGAACTTGAAAGTCCTTACGAAATTTGACCACGCTACACAGCGGCCTTCACTTAATGCTGGATGACATGTGAACGGAGGCTACACAATAGACGTCATTTTCAGAGAGTGCATTGAATTGCAACCGTTTATGTAGCACCAGAGCTTGTCAATGATAACTGACAGTTAGGTCTGAAATAATTTCGTTTTTGAAAGGAAGACGCAGTTTGTTCGTAAGGGTTTGAAGGAGAGTTTTTATTTATTTATTTGGCTCATGGAGAAATGTTACGGACAAATTTTATATATTTTCTCAAATTTTGTACGAGTCTGGAAAATGTTAGATTTGTTGCTCAAATTTTTCGCCGGCTTGCAAAATTGGTTAGTTATTAATTATTTTACAGTAAGGGGCTGTGTGTGTGTGTGTGTGGCGTGTTAGAAGGAGTGTTTTTCCATTGGATGATATTTTAATCCTTTCTTTGTTTGGGTTGCATTTATTAAAATGAAGAAATTTGTATTGATTTATTCATCTGAAGAAAATTGTGTAACTTTTATACGTTACAACTACTTCCCATGCACTAAATAATAAGAATTGAATCACTTGTTTAGTTTTATTTTAGAAGTGCGTGGGGATTGAGGAGGCTATAATTTTGTAAATGTAAAACTTAGCAAATAACTCTTATAGATTTTCTTTTTCTTTTTATAATGTTTAATTTAAAGGAAAATTAAAATTATAAACATATGTAACACCATTGTGTGTGTGTTGTGTTGTATGTGTGTACTCACAATTCTAATGTAAAGGACTTATATTAGAGTTATGTATTTAACAACCGGGATCTCTCGGTGCTTGAACATAATATTAGAACGAATGATTTCTCAAAAAAAAAAAAAAAAAAAAAGAGTGAAACTAGTGATTGTTGAAAAACTGTATAAAAAGTAACTTACATCATATTAACTAGAAATTAGTCCTTTATTGTTTTACAAAATTATGCGGTTATAACATACGGCATTATGCGGTTATACATGCAAAATTATGACGAAAGTTTAAAATCCTGATCGAAATGAAAAAAAAAAAAATTGAAAAAAACAAAAATTTGTTCGCACAATTTATTTTCACTACGCAACCACTTAGATGCTTGTTACACCTACAAATCAACAAATGTTAATGATGTTTTTATGTATCATACTGTGTAAAACATACATCTTTGTGAAGGGTTACATATGTGACACAGTACGTATGTACAGAATTTTGTGCAGGGTTATAATGCACAGAATTAACATACATTTGGCAAATTAATTTTATTTATGCACTCTAATATTTTTAATTTTTAACTAAATAAAAACAAAAATGCAAAAAAATTGCAACTCATTTACCATACATTGTTGATTAAACACTGTAAAATTTTGATGAAGTTAATAGTTTTCTAACCAAAATTGTTTAAAAGTTTCTTTCAAAAGAAGAATTTGTACACTTCCTCAGCAAGATACCTAATGAGTTTGTTGTGTTGATGGTTAAAAGGATTATTTGCTCAATAGCTGTAAATAATTGTTAACTTCGTAAGATCTTTGCAGTCTGACATTTTACCTACATTGTTCTTGAAGTAATTGAGAATAGCACCTACTGTCCGGAAATGTTTTTTTTTATAAATGTATTATGATAATAATATATATTTTCCAAATTTAACTATTAAGGCAATAAGACGAAAAGAAGTGAACTATTAACATTTATATTGAACAATTTTTGTAAGAGGGGGAGGAGGAGAGAGATCTTTTTTATAAATAAATATGACTGAAAAAGATCCACAGTTTATCACCAATTACTTATACTTTATTTCAGCTTGAATTTCTGAAATAATGAGGAGTTATCTATAAGGTTTAAGTAAGTTTAATTTCAAAGAACAATTATGAGATTAATAGAATACACAGAGTTCAATCGTAATATGTTTATTTAGTAGAAATAAAATGTAAGTATAAAATTAGTTTATTTTTGACACGATAAAATAATATTTAAATTTTGTTCTACAACATTTATATTTATTAAATGTACTTACATAAGCTGTTAAATAATAATCGTTATATTGATTGCTTTTATAAATTTAATTTGAACATCTTCGAAAATAACATATGGCAACATTTCAGAGTGCCATCTCTGATAAATGTCTGGCAAATCTCCTCATTCTTTTTATTGTTTTACATTTTTATTCGCTATAATTTTTCCTCTATTATTTATTTGTTATTATTTTTTACTATTGTTATTTTCCTTATAAAATAATAAAGTTTACATCTTTAATCTCAAACACATTTAATTCTAGGAGAAAAGAAACTTAAGATTCTTACGCACACGTCCCCTTTCAAAAAAAAAAAAAAAAAAAAAGAGAGAGAGAGAGATAGTAAATAAATCGTAATAAATGAAGGGCAATAAATCATTTCCCTAAATAAATGAAGGACACTTTCAACTTTACAACT
This sequence comes from Nephila pilipes, assembly GCA_019974015.1. Classification (NCBI taxonomy): domain Eukaryota; kingdom Metazoa; phylum Arthropoda; class Arachnida; order Araneae; family Nephilidae; genus Nephila; species Nephila pilipes. The sequence continues at coordinate 254,509 of BMAW01047437.1, forward strand.
GGGATACTCCGTGATGTCCCCTCCCCATTACCCCAACTGACCTTTGTACATCGAGGCACAAAGTACCTTGTACTTAATTTATCGCGTTAGTGGGAAAATTCAGGCAGCACAACATGCCAAAAATCTTGGAATACTCAGCGCCATCTATGGATGTTAGTCAGCTTTTTTTTAATTGACCGGTAACGTTCTTAAATAAAACAAACTAGAGAAACAGCGATGTAGCATAGGAGATGCAGAGGGGGCAATGGCCACAGGCGGAGCAGATGTAGGTGGAGGCGGAGAGTGACCGAGCTTTAAATACTGTCTGCAGTATCGGGCCATGATCAATAGAAAAAGTAATTGTATTGTTATCGGGACTGCGTAGGTACTTATGCAGAATTTCAAGACCATTGGACAAGTGGATGTTGTTGAAATGAGAGTTATACGATTTGATCCAAACAAATTAAGAGCTAGTCAAATATTTTATTCAAAATAAAATAAATATCGCTTTTTAAATTTCGAAACTGACACGGCCTGTTGCGTTGCGCTCCTGCCATGCAACAAATGAAATTAGAGTGTCCTTTTTGATTTTTGAATTTTTGTCTTATTGTCCATGAACAATTCATAGATGTGAGGTAAGCAGGTTACATTTAATTTCTTACAATAATTTTTTGTCATTTAGAAGAATGGTGCTGCGTTGATATGTTTTATTTGAAGTTTCACGAATACCTAAATCTGTTAGTTATTGTAAAATCAATTTTTTTTTTATTTTATACGATTCGTCGAATATATAAGAGTGTTAAGGTAAATGTTTTCTAGGATTATTTTTAAACTTTTCATGATTTTGCTGTTTTACCTACGTAGAACGTTATTTATTCGTTTTAACTTATTAAATGATAAGTAACTTTATTTTAATTACATGCAATGAGTTCGTGATAATATAATATTTTATTTCTATACGGAGACTAAATTTAGTTGAGGTGGATTGACAAATTTAAAGTTCGCACCTTGTGGCAGAAATCCACGGCACTGAAGAGAAATGCCAGGAATTTGCTTGGAATACGAATTTGGATATATACAAAAATAAACTGATGTAGTTTTGTAAAACAGTGAATTTTTTCCGATGGGAGAAAGTTTCAAATCTTCTTTCCACCAAGCATTTGAAAATTTTGGTGTAAAAATAAAACTGCTTTAGATCCAAAACGTATACTCCCAACTCTCAAGTATAGTGCTTGAAATGTTATGGTTTTTTGGGGGGAGAGGGTATACGGCTTCTAATTGAATAGAAAATTTTGGTTTTATTGGCACTACAATGGCAATTTTTGTAACATATATTGATGTGTTGCGATATAACTTACTAAGCAATGCTAGGAAATTAGGCTCAGAGCAAACTTTTCTCTTTCAGTATGTTAACGACTCAAAGCTTGTCAGTGAAATAATAAGCCAAAAAATGCTTTTGATCGTGTCAACCCCTGGAGTGGAATAAAAAAATTTCACCCTGTTAACCCAGAAAGCGATGTTGATAGGCTTAAAAAAATTTTTTTTAAGGAGATTAAGAGCAAGCAGATGTAGTAATTTTTTTTTTTAAAAAAAAACAGGAAATTTGGGTTAACTCTGGTGGAAGCAGCAGTCCCTTAGTCCACTTCGGATGTACACCAGGAGCATTACAACAATATATTGTATTGGTGGATCGAGTTAGCATTAACATTATCTATCGACAGTTTTAAAATACTAGCTTATTTAAAGTAATATGCTTTCGCTAAATATCCCTTCAATTTAAAAACTTTTTGTGCGTTTGCAATGAATAAAATATTTGCGTGTTGTAGATGTGGAGAGCAAGATTTTATTAAGGTCATGTGACTAAGGCTCAAAATTTCGAGGCTGCATGTTTAGCAGACTTTGTGTCTAGCAGAAATTAGTAAAATAGAAAATAAGCGCAACAAAATAAAGCTATTTAACAGTAAAATTCATTTGCATAACAATAAAATATGATAATCCTATGCTCAAATAGCGTCAAATAAAATTATTTTAATTATTTCATACTTTTTTTTACTATCAAATGATTTTAGAGAGGACAAACTCAATGCAAACTCTACTCTTAGTACACTGTATTTTTAAACTAACTTTAATAAAATATATAGGTATTTCATTATTTAAATTAAAATTATAATTTTTCATTGGTTTAATAACTTCCATTATTTATTTTAACAGAAAAAACCTCTCTGATCTTGCTTGCACTTCGATCTATTATCATGTCAGAAATTTGATAATCTAGACTGACAGCCTAAGAATAAAATGAGTCTCCAGACTTCGAGGATGTGTCTTTTATTTACTCGTGTTCTAACAAATATTCAGGGTCGTTTTCTCCCCCTTTCTAACCCTCCGTAGTTCATTCCATTTCTAGAGGGGTCACTATTTCATTTCTCCACCCCAACAATTTGTGACAGGGTAACAAAAGAGAAAGGAGTCCTTTCTTTTCGGATTATAAAGAGAAGGGGCTTTTTCGCATACGCCACTCGCACTCAATGCATAGAAACTGGTCAGTCTGCCTTGCCCAAAAAAATAAGAAAATATTTTCGGAAATTTATGTTTTGTAGTGACTTGTGTAAGGTGTTTGCTAGTACTTCTAGCTAAGATTTTTTTTTTATTCCTGTTGCTTTACGTATAAAGAAGTTGATTTAGGAAAGTTCTGCTGTGTGTGTGTGTATTTTGAATATTAATTCTTAGAGTAGTGTCTTTGACTCGGATCAATGCTTACTTTACAAACTTTTCTAGGTATTCACCTAGATTTAGGTACAATACTCACTTTTCACTTTGACACGTTCTTCTGCCGGATTAGCAATTTCGCAGGATTTTCGAGCGTCGATATAGTTTCAACGGAGAGCTCGGTATAAAAACTTAAAACTATTAAAAAATCTATTTAATATACTTCGGTTCATTCTAAACCTGTGTCGACGATATAAATATCTAGCAAAGTATTTCGTAACTCTAACAACTGCAAAATTATATTCAAACATTGAACATTAATTAAATTAAATATCTCTATTCATAAAAATCCCAGCACAGGACAAAAATTGATATCATACAAGATTTGTTAAAACAAGTCATGACAATCTACTCTCCAATCATCGGCTTACGCTTGTTAGTTTTATTAGCACTTGAAGAACACTTACGGGGCTTCAAGAATATTTTATTGTACAGTACACCTTATGTACACAAATGTAATATTGTGAAAACGTTTCATTACGTAAAATTTATTATAATTGTCGCTTTTAAACTAAATTCAGAGAATCTAAAAGTGCATGTTACAGATTAATATACTATTTTAAAATTGTACTAAGTAAAGCGTACATGATTAGATTATGTGCAAACTTGATTGAAATCCTCTATAATCATATACCTTTTCATTTGTTACCCCATTTTCGAAATTTGTATCTGAAAAGCAATGATTGTCCTTATATACGAACACTATTTACTTTTTGTTATATTCCTATCTTTCCCCACTAGCTTCTTGCAATCTCAACGCGTAATTAATGGTGATCAACCAATGAGAAAATTTCATGTGATTAAGACTGATCAAGGCTTTAATGGTAGGTTCCGTTTCATCCAAATGAAAGTAGCTAAAGTAGCTACGCATCTTCCTTATTTCTGATTAAATAACTAATTTTTTCGAATCTTAGAATTTTTTAAAATACCATCGAAGTTTCTCGTTCATTAGTTCAATTATACTGAGATTATTTTTGAATGAGAATCAGGTGCATTTCAGCAAATGTTAATAAGTATTGTACTGCAATGACAAATAAGAGGTTAAACACAGTGAAACAGTACTAATTTTATTTTACGAGAAATTAATTGAACAAAGATATTTAAAGGAACCAACTGAACTACTTTTGTCATGTGGGTCCCTTTTATTCGGCCTAAGCATAACAGAAGGGAAAAATATTTTACAAGAAAAAAATGTTACATAATATATCTGAAATATCTCTACCAATTTGTGCTTATTGATTTCTACACGTATTTCGTATAAGGAGTAGTTGTGACTTTATACATTACATTTTAGTAGCTTGAAAGCAATTGAATCAATTAGATGGCAGCACATCGAACTGTATTTCATTGACACTAGTCAAAAGTTTGAGATCTAATACCAGTAAGTTATTTTGTAGTCTTGCATCATTCATTAAAAAAAATTAACATTAAAATTGAATTAATTACACATTTAATTTTTCACATAAAACAGCTGATATATGAAACTTGTTAAAAATACTTTTGAATTTTTTATTTCGATATTATTTTTCTACTTGGTAACTTTACCTACATAATTGAAATTACACTTTATATTCATTTTTCCTTCATTTAGAATAAAAAGCTTATCTTTAAGCGTATTAATTAAATTCAATTTTATTTATAATATGATTTTTTATTTGAGGTAGTATTAAAATCTTATAAATAAAAAACTATAATTAGACAACTACACACACACACACACACACACACACACACACACACACACACACATACACATATACATGTGCTTGCGTGATTATACAATAATTATATATTTCAATTACTAATTTAATACGAATTTATACTGACTTCTATGAATATCGATTGATTGATTCAAATCTTTGGATTTTTTCAAAAGTAATTTAATTAATGATCGTAAAAATTTTCACGGTGTATCTACGATCTGCTCCATTGCACGACTGTAGAACACAGACTTTGAGTGCAGTAATTTCAATAGCAATAATAATAACATATTTGAATAATTGATTTGAAAGGAATTTAATATTTTTATATATGTATACCAACTAACTATACCTTGGATTTTTTTTTTCAAAAGCAATTTAATTTATGACTTAAAAAAAATTCTGGACACATCTGCGATCAACCCCATGTCACCTACGAGGTCTGGCTATTAAACAATGATAATGCCACTGCAACTGAAGAATTTTAGCATGCGCCAAACACTAGCGACCGACAGCTGTTTAGAGTGAAGCCTTCTGTTTCGAATACAGTGCCTCACGTTTCTGTATGCGAATCTGTATACCCGTAGCCTTCATTCGCATTTGAGTTTTTTTTTTCTTTCGCCAGAAAAATAATGAGTGAGTAACGCATTGTTGTGAAATTTAACATGAAGCTTGGAAAAATCGTTACTGAAACTTATAATTTATTGAAAGAAGTGTATGGCAATGAATGTGCATCGTGTACACATATTTTTGAGTGGTTTAAGCGTTGTCATGATTGCCCAGAAGACGTTGAAGATTATTCACTCCCGGGTTGCCCTTTACCGTCAAAAACGGATGACAATATTGAAAAAATAGGTAATCTGGTTCAATCTGAGCTAAAGTATTCGCGCGATTGCTGAGATTGTGGGAATTGACAAAGAATTCGTTCGACAATTTGTTCCATGAAAACAAAGCGCCGGCTCATTCCACATTGTCAATCAAGAGGTTTCTAGCCAAGTACAACATTCCAATGTTAGACCATCTGCCTTATTCGCCGTATCTTGAGTCAAGCGAATTCAATTTGTTTCTAAGGTGAAATCTGCATTAAAGTCGTTGAAGCTGTGAAAGAGAAAATGATACGCGTCCTGAAGGAACTGACAGAAGACTTTCAACACTGTTTCGAACAATGGAAGATTCGCATGGAACGTTGTAAGGATAGTGGAAGAGTGTATATTGAAGGTAATATAAGTAAATATGTATAATATTAAAATAATGGTTTTACAGAGTCAATCTCGTTATTTAATAGCCATACCTTGTAACAGTGCTGCGTCACATATATTTAACATCATCAATAAAATTTGAGATAAACCTCTGTATAAATCAAAATATTTCCTTAAATTATGTACAAAAGACTTCGAAATAAATGTTCATATATCATATGCCTACAAAAAGAAAACGGGTTGACTTTTTTTCTACTTATTTTATCCGATTCATCCATCTGGTGAAATAACTCGCTTTCTTTGTACTTCTTGATGGAGGAGGGGATATCTTGCTTATATAGTCATCCATTTCAATAAAAAGTTATTCTAATCCTATAAAATATGAAAGCAGTTTTCAATACCGTAAAATATCCCAGTTTACGAAGATATTGATAAATATTTTTCGAAAAAAGGGGATAAAGGGGAAGAAAAATTCCCCTCTTGCAGGCGCCGAAACTTTTCTTTTTGAATAAACTCTGTACCATAAGTAATAGGATTATGGAACCGACTACTATGCTTGCAACATAGCCTAGAGGGGAACAGCAGCCCTTTCATACCCGCGATCCTACTTTTGAAAGCAGTGTTGGAGATAAGGAGTAAAACACCTATTCTATTCAGAGAAAAGGTGATAACTGGTTATTCCTCTACTGAGTGTAGATTAGTAGGGTCCGTAGTAAATGCTTTCAATATTCGCAGTGTTACTTTCCATGACAAAAGGGAATAAGACAATATAGGCGATGACTATTGACCTTAAACACAAGCTTTCAATGACCACTGCCTCAACAAGAAAAAAAAAGTGGGGAAATTGCGGGATTATTTAAAGAATTTCTCATAATGGTGTCTTTAAAATGAAGTGTTGCATACAGTGAAAAACGCTTAACACGAAACTGAGGAAATCGAAATATTTTTTTCGTGTTAAAGAATTTCGTGTTAAATGAATATATGGATGATGGGAGTGGGTGGGGAATCACAAAGGTTTTCGATTTTATTCATTCGATTTCCTGCTATATACAAGGTGTGGCTATAAATAACGAGACTCACGCTGTAAAACATTTTATTTTTACTTCATACATATTTAATTATTATCACCTTTTACATACACCTCTCCTCTATCCCTATAACGTTCCATGTCTATATTCTAATGTTCGCAACTGTGCTGGAAGTCCTCTTCTGTCAGCTCCTTCGGGACGTGTGCCGCTTTCTCTTTCACAGCTTCAACAGACTCAACTATTGTTCCTTTTAATACAGATTTCACCCTAGGAAACAAATAGAAAGTGACTTGGTTCAAGATCCGGCAAATAAAGCAGATGATTTAACACTGGGATGCTGTACTTAGCCTAGAAACCTCTTGTAAGACAATGCGGAATTGACTCTTGTCCTTCCACCATTCGGGTCGTCATTTCCTTATTCTTTCACGGAGTTCAGCAAGATCGTGAAGGTAGTAATGTCAATTAATAGTTTGACCTTCAGGAACCCAGTGAAGGTACACAACCTCATGAAAATATTTAAAAAACAACCATCATTACTTTGAATTTTGATTTGCCCATTCAAGCTTTTTAGGTTCTTGGTGAAAATGGTGCATGGATTAGCATATTCAGTTCATGGATTGGCACTTCGTTCCAGGATCATAATTAAAAATCACGTTTCATCACACGTTAGTATCATTTCCAATAAATTTGGGACATTTTCAATGATATTCAAAATGTCAGTATAAAAAATTTTGCGAGTTTCTTGATGTTCAAACGTGAGAATCTTTAGATACCATTTTGGAACACACATTTTCATGTTAAAATTGGTTTATAAATTTGCCCTACGGATTATTTGTCGATTCTTACAGCTTCAGCAATTGCCTGAATACTCAACCGATGGTCAAATCGAACCAATTACCGTTTTTTTTTCAATATTGTTATCCATTTTCGATGGAAAAGGGTTACCTGGAAGAGAATAATCTTGAACGTCTTCTCGGCCATCTTGAAAACGTTTAAACCGTTCAAAAAAACCCTGATTCATTATGCACATTCACTGCCATATACTTCTTACAATAAATTATAAGTTTCAGTAACGGTTTTTCAAAGCTTCATGTTAAATTTCACAACAATGCGTTACTCACTCATCATTTTTCTGGCGGAAAAAAAAAAAAAAAAAAAAAAAAAAAAATCGAGGAAAATATATGAATATATGCGGATTATTTCTTTATTTTAAATACTCTAATTGAGAATAAAAGAACTGTTTCGAAACAAGAAATTTTTGTCACTTGAACGGTGTGACCAAATTAACACCCGCTAATTTGGGTGTTACTAAATCTAAAGATAAAATTTAACAGATATTTTTATTGGTCTGACTATTATAAAGATTTAGTAAAGTTTCGAAAAACTTGTGATGAGTGTCAGAGGGCTGGGAAATCAAACGATCAAAAGAAAGCTCCCTTAAAATTATTTCCGATTATTCAAGAGGTTTTTACTAAATTAAATATTATTGCATGTGAACCTCTCCCAATGACTTCTAATGGAAATACGAGGGTCAGTCAAAGGTTAGTTGCACTGCTTAAGAAAACAAAATTTTGCAATAACATTATTTGTATTTTAAAGTTCCATTCAAAATCTAATTTGCAACGCAATTACATCCGTTATTTAAGCATTTGTTGCGACGTGGTACAAGTTTTTCAATACTTTCTGCAAAGAAATACCGTCCAATGTCCGATAATCTTTCATGGGTTGTACCTCATCATCAGAGTTGTATTGTTGCTTTGAAAGTTCTCTCAAGGGAACAAAAACATGGAATTCACAAGGTGAAAGGTCTGGGCTATAAGGAAGGTTGTCCCACACCTCTCACCTAACATTTTTTAGAAGCATGCACGATTTTTTTCTTTATGCTGCAAGCGGGCAGGGATTTGTTGTTGTTAATGGTCTTAACTAGCGTGCTCAGCATCGTCAACATGTGTACGTCCGTTCTCAAACATGTTGCGCCACTTCGTGATAGCTTGCCGTGATATGGCATTTTCACCATACACTTCACGCAACTGCCAATAAATTTCAGTGCAGTTTCACCATTTTATCCACAAACGAATCACCGCACACATTTCCAATTTGGACGCCATTTGCTGCTGTCGAGATATGTTTACAACTGAATATCAGAAAAATTAAAAAAACATGAAGGCGCTACTTCATACTTTAAAGATAAATGTTCGTAGTCTTGCCCCACAGTTTTATCAAAATAGACTTTGACTGAAAATTTTTACTAGTTTTCTGATTGACCTACTTAGATATTTTATCACAGTCATACGTATGTTTTTCAATATCTTTAGTCATATGGGATTTCTCCGCGAAATATAATGCGACTAAGGCTCTTATTTTACTACTGCTCTGACTACAGAGCCTTTTGAAAGGTTTGGCATTCAAGTCAGATACAGTTCCCTATATCAACCGTTCAACTGCAGTGTAACCCAGTTGAACGGTTTGTGTTTCAAACGGTTGTGTGTGCAAACTTTTTTGCAACCCAGTTGATGTGACTTTTACAATTTACATTTTTAAGTATTTATTTACATTTATTTACATTTTTTATATTATGTTTAGAGTCGGGATCATAATGAGAAAAACATCTTCCGTCAATTCTTTTAGCATTACGGACAGTAATACATGAAAGTATGGGGTATATACCATCGGAGCTAGTGTATGGAGAAAATCTGCATAATCCTGAAACGTTAGTTAAACATTGAATGAAACCGGATGAAGAGAATGATCTTGTAATTGAATATATATTTAAATTAATTAATTGGTTGAAACGATGTCAAGTGTGGCTCTAACTAAAATGGAGGAGAGGCAACTTAAGTGAAAAACATGTTACGATAAAAATACCGTAAAACGCGAATTCATAAGGAGAAAAAAAAAAATCGAAAATGAATACCCAGACGTACCCATTTTGAAATGAATATGTTTGTATCAAATTTGAAAGTATGTTGTTATCGAATGTAAAACATTACATGTATTCAAAAAAAGAAAAAAAAAAAAATGGAAATCAATGTGCTGGTATCCATTCGTGAATGGTAAGTTTGTTCTTTAAATTGCATTTTCTCAAAAGTGTAAATTTCAACACAAAAGGAACATTTCTAAAAAACCTACTTATCTTATAGCTTTGAAACTTGGTGCATGTATTACTAGTATGTAAAGGATGAGAGATTTTGTCAAAAAAATTTTAGAGGTTGAAATGTACACAAATTTTCTTTGTTTTTTAACTTTTCATGTGTTACTCCTTATAATAATTTTTTAAAAAAACCTAATTGAAATTTCAAAAAAGCACTCACTAAAATAATAACTATTCAATAAATGAACACAAAAAATTAGTAATTCTACAACCAGTCAATTTTTTAAAAATGTTCCTTAAACTTGGTCTTTTTTAACAACACAGAGATAGGGAAAAGGCTGTGAGAAGTGACCCCCTAAAAGAAAGAAGAAAGGCTTGAATTTGAAATTGACCTGTGCAGAATACCGAGCCATTCATCTTGAACTGTTATCCGTTAATCGCGACTGAAAGCTTCCTCCTTGGTTTGAGAAGGTTCATAGCACGCAGAAGCAGACCGTCATTTACTCGGATAATGAGACCAATTTTAGAGGTGCTTGTCAACTATTGAAGAAAATAGATTTCAAAAAATTGAAGAACATAGAAGGTTTAAATCCGATTTCGTGGAAATTAATTCCTCCTCGTGCTCTTTGGTAGGGAGTTTTTGGGAGAGCCTAATTCGACTTAAAGATGAGGATTTTCGGGAAAACCCTTGGAAAAAATCATTTAATGAGGAAGAAATATATTCTGTTCTTTACGATTGAAACAGCTTTGTTAGTTCTTAGACTTTGACTTATGTTTCGGGGGATGTCGAGGACTTGGAACCCCTAAAACTCCAGCAATGTTTTTGCAGGGCATTAGAGAAATCGGCACATCAGAGCTGGATCAAATAGATGAACATAAGTTGAAGAAGTGATTACCATACAGAAAAAGGATTTGAAAGAAAATGTTCTGATTTGAGCATTTAGGTCAATTGAAAGAGATAAAAATTGTAGAAAGAGAAGCTACTTTAAAAGAAGGAGAATATTTTTTCCGTAGAAGAAAACCACACCAAAAGACTTAATTGGAATTTGGAAAAGATATTGAAGCTCTACTCTAGCAAAGACAACAGGGTTAGAATAGCTCTAGTTAGGACAAAACACGGTCCAGAGCAGAAATTATACCCACTATAGGTGAAAGAGATAGACATACCTGTCCTACTAACTTTCTTTTACTTTAAGATACTAATGAAGATGATTCTTTATCCAGTAATTTAGACTCGTTTCCGTATAGAAACCAGACGGTGGCAACATCTTTGATTACAGTCCTGTTCCAGTGTTCCTAATAGTGGAGCAGGACTGAAGATGAAATTCGAGCCACTGCAATCAAGAAATGTGGATCTATTCTTTGTTAAACCAGATGGACCTCAAAGACTCAACGGAAGACTTCTAAAACAACGAAAATGACTTTTTATTATTGAGGTTTTCCTTGACTATTCAAAACTCAATGTGGGGAGTGTCGCGAAAGGCGTTCTAGGGTTGGGATTTTTTTTTTTTTTTTTTGTAATTTACTTTGAGTTACACTGAAAGGCAAACTATTTTTCCTTTTTTTGGTTATTATTTGAGTAATGACTATATTAGGTAACTATATTAGAAATGTTTACGAAACCTCTGCGTTCGTTTTTGTATCAAGTTATTAAATCAGTTTCAAACAATATAATGATCACTTGTTTTTATCCATTGGATTTATTTAGTTTCATGAAGAAATGAAATTATATTTGTAGATTACACAAACTTGAGCCGGAATTCGAAAAAGAAGAATAAGGTAAGAGAAAACACTTTTCTTTCTTAGAACGTTTCCGTTAAACCTTAAGAAAAATTTAACACGGCATCATTAATAAAAATTTAGAAATTTCTGTGTAATATGGATTTACACTAAAAGTAATAGCACAAATTTAAGAATTTAATCCAAGGGATTAAACAAACTGGACAACTTACATTTCACAATTCAAACAAGTATCTTGCTATCTAATAGCAAGATACTTGTACATACTATAAAGCAAAAAATGTTTTAAACTGAATACGAGTATAATCAGAAATAGTAAAATTAGAAGAATGACGCTGTACTAAATTGATAAATAAGAGTAAAAAATCCTCTTTTGTCTATTTCTATTTCAAATGTAGAACATTAAAGCTTGGAACATAAGCTTTGGCTTTACCACTTAATACTCCTGGAAGTTTCTTCAAGAAAATGATTGTTTCATCAGATACGAGTATAGTTCAGTTTGAATTTACAGGGTTATACTTGAATGATTTATTATATTTAATGTTTATTAACTCATATGTCTTCAGTTCAGACAAGTTCATCTCAAACTGAGAAAACAATAAGATACTAAGTATCATACGATATACTTTAATAAAAACTATACATATGAGTGTATGTGTGATGAACCAACGTTATCACCTTCTTTTCCAACTTTCTTTCTATTTTTAACGACCTACCAAAACTTGTTTGGTAACCGATATAGTAAGTATCAAAAATATTTTTCTGTGGCACAATATAGCTCTATTTTTTTCTATTTCTCTTTTCCTGTAGATAGCATTTAAATTTATTCTTTTATTGCAGTCAATTTAAATTTATGTGCATGAAAATGCTCTTCATCCTCGAACTTGTATCGCGTACTAAGTTGGAGTATATTTGAAAGAAAAATAATTATTTTTTAACTGTTTCTTTGGGCTGTACCGCTTTAAAGCCTCCCCAGGGGTTACGATTTTCCAGAGAAGAGAATCGTAAGTATTGAAAATATGGTGATAAATATTAAAAGAAGGTGTAATGTATCGTAAGTATTAAAAGAAGGTGATAATGTGGGATGAACCCACATTATTACCTTCTTTTCATCTTTTTAACTTTCTTTTTTGGCATAATTTCTCTTCTTAATACCTAATCAAACTGTTCGAACCAATCTTTCACAAATCTTTTAAACTATAACTTTCACTCTAGCTATAAAACCTCCATTTTATAGAATTGTGTGTGCAATACTTGTATCAAGAACCCTTTTTAATTGCTGAATGACAAAATTACTAGGGTTCGCCGTTTTCCTTGGATAGAAAAGCAGTCACTTATAGTTAATCGTTCTCCTTTCGTCTCTCTGCTGATACTTGATGTGTAAGCCTCCAGGCCAATCCTTTCTATACATACATTCATGTCCATAAATTAAGGATAATTCAGAATAATATGGAAATAGAACTTTAAAATAAAATTTTCACCTATAGAATTATCGCACAGAATAATATGCAAATTACAGGAGACACCGATAGTACATCACAATGATGAGAGTGTACGACAGGTGTACATAAGGAATAGTAGCATAGAAGGAAAATTATTCTCGAGCGCTGTGTAAGCCGCTCACTGACACAACCGAATAGTTATGATATAGAGACGCATGTGGATGATTTTTTCGGGGTAGAATTATTGGTCGCCTGGGATATGGGTGTACTTTGTTGAAAGTATCCAAGGAACTTGGAATCACCCAAAGTGTTTATCTTTAGGCGATTCTAAAAGGATAGAAATGTCAGTAGATGTTGTTACAGTACAAGTGGCCCCGAGTTACAAAACCGAATGACAATAGGTATTTGGTAATTAACTACGAAAAGAAGCAGACGTATCATAGTATCAGACCTTTCTCGTCAGCTATCTTCGGCACGGTTACAACAGTTTCAAGACAAACCGTGTACAGACATTCGGGACATATTGGGTTTGTATGCTTTTAGGCCTGTGAAATGTGTTCCACTCATTGCAACACATTGTTGCCAGCGGTTAGCCTGGAGTAGAAAACATGCAATGTGGACATAGTCACACTGGGCTTGTGTGATGTTTCCCGACGAGTCCAGGTTTAGCTTGCAGTTTGATTCACGTCGGATTTTCATATAGAGAATGCTAGATATCTGCTACCACCAAGACAACATCATTGAACGTTACGGTGACGCAGGATTGCTCGTTTGGAGAATATATTGTACTGGGCTGCAGAACAGATCTACATGTTCAAATTGGAACCAAGAGAGGACAAACTTATCATGACATAATTCTGGAACTACATATACGTTTGTTTTGGGGTGCCATGGGTTCAGAATTTGTGATTATGGATGACAATACCCATCCTCATCGTGCAAACATTGTAAACGAATGCCTTCAAGAATATCACCCGTATAGAAAGGCCAGCATTCTCACCAGACTTGAATCCGATAGATCATGTGTGGGACATGCTTGACCGACGAGTTGCAGCTCATCAACGACCTCCTACATATGTACTAGAACTTCGGAGAACATTGCTTGCTGAGTCTAGTAATCTTCTCCAAAATCTTCTGCTCTATAATTTGATACCTAGCATGTCTAGGCGTTGTGCTGACTTTTTTTTAACGTCTAGGAGACATACAAAGTATTAACCATCAAACCAACATGTAATGGTAAGATTTTGGGAGGGAGATATTTTTTGTAATTGATCCAGGGAGCAAATATCGTAATCTGTATATTAATGGTATCACACATACACTATCCCGTTTTTCATCTTTTTTTTTTTTTTTTTTTTTCATCTTTTGTTTAATAAATAAGCTTTATGAATAAGTCACGATTGTTTTGTTTCTGAACCTTTATTTCCCAAAGCAGGCATTATCCTTATTTTATGGACATGAGTATATGTATATATAAAAAGAAAGAAAGAAAAAAGAAGAAATTGAATAGTACTGAAATATTTATATAAATAGAAAGAAAATTAAATGCAACATTTTTAAATTCTGAATTTGTCTTTACGATAGATTTGCTGGTTAAACAATGTTGTATAGGTACCAAACTATCGCAACAGAAAAAAAATGTCATTACCCAATTCTAAAAGTTCATACATTCAAAATATACAAAAAATACCGCACAAAAAGAAAATTAAAATTGTACAATGATAGTTAAAACATGTTCTGATGAGCTAGTCTAATCAAGTATAATTAGCTACTCTACAGCATTTTTCAGTACAGTACGCAGCATGTACATTGTTGCAATATCTTGAAAATATGATACGCATCCCAATTAAAAACAAACACTGTACTGAAATAAAAAAAATGAAAGTTACAATAAACACTGGGCGAAAATATGAGCAATACAGAGTCGCTACCTTGCGGTAAACGTTCTCGATCGCGTGGGCTGTTCACGAATATAGAATGCGCTGGATTATCAAACGCCAGATTAGAGGCCGCTTACAGTATTATTATAATTTTGTACTTCATGCGAATTTTAAAAGCATATAAGTACTATTTTCTTTCGTATATAAATCAGTTCATTGGATTTTGTGCTTTACTTAGTGAGGTTTCTCTATATTTTACAGCGTTTTTCTGAATTTCACTTGGTGTGTGTGTGTGTGTGTCATCAAATTTTCGATCGTTAATTTAACCAACTTCCCATCAAGCTAGAGCTTTGAAATTTTTGGAATCGTTCCTACTGGCCTAACAATGCAATATTTAGACGTTTGCGGCAAGTTTTAACTAATATTTCAATAATTTTAATAAGTCAAAATATTCTTTCCTCTCGGCGCTTTTAGGATTGAGGAAAAAATTTCTTTCCCCCTCTGGGAGCACCGGGCACTCCCCACGCAGCATGCGGTATCGTAAACCTATTGTACTCACAAAGGGGAGATACTATCTCCCCTATACTATCTCCGAGATAGTAAGGGTTGCTGACTTTTAGTCAGTAATCATTCGCAAGAAAGAAAGTTTCCAATATTTGGCGCCATGTCTTATCACAATAATTTTTCTGAATTCTGATTCCCATTCTTTTTTTAATAGAATGACTTACAAACTTTCAAATGCATGTTTTGATTTTATGAGTATTATGAATTTTTTAATACTCTCACAAATGTCTCTTTTTAAGTGAATTTTAAAGTTAAAAATAACTAACAGTTTTAACTAATATTTCAATAATTTTCTCTAATAAACTTTGCCACCATATAAAAACGTTGGTTTTTATATCGAATTTTTAGTATCAAATTTAAAAAAAAATGTACAAATTTATACACTATAAAAATGTGTTTTATCAACTCTACCATATAAAAATAATTTAATTAAATTTAATGAACTAAAATATAATTAACATATATAAATTAATTTACTGGGTTAATGATTAAATGTATAAAATCAAATTCAAGACATAGCGATTTTACTTAATGTCGTAGCTGTTACATTATTATAATTTAAAATTTTATATTCCCTAAAACATAATTTTCTGTTTAGTTTTTAGTTTCTTTAATCCGATACGTAAAAGGAATTACACAAAATTATAGTCTTGTGGTTGATGCAAAAAATTAAATTTTTCTATTTATATGAACAAGAATGATGTTTACAATTGTGACGAAAAGATAAATTGAAACATCTAACCAATGATATTAAGACTTTTTTAACAAAACATTTTATTCAGGCATTTTCTATTCATTAGATTTCACATTTGTATAATTACTCTTTCTATTATAAGTGATTTTAATTTTAATATAAATGTTTTACCGATGTTGATGGACGTTTTACCGAAAAGGCCACGAATATTGTGCTAATTGAAAAATCAAAGCTCATGTTTTGTGAAAAATTTCAATGCATTCTTGAATTTGTGGTAAAATGATCCCTTTCTTAAAAACAAAGAATATTTCAATAATAAAAAAAGTTAAAATTTCTCTCTCATTGGTTGCTAATCTTAGGAGTTTGGAATAAATTTGTGAAAATATACATCATTCGATTAAAAAAGCAACAAAATTAATTAACATAAATACAAGATGTAGGCATTAAAAACGCATCGATCAGATTGACATTTAAATTATATTTAATAAATATATTTTGCCATGAAAATATCTGTTAGTTATTTTTTGAGAGTCAATAGTACAACGGCAGAAATTACATATCAAGTAAATGCAAACTGATAGTTTTACTATCCTTCAAGCTTCAATGAAGTAACTTTTTAATATACACTCTGAAATACATCCCTTATTCTTTTACTGAATAAAAGTTCAAAAATTCATAAACTTCTCAATCACATAACACAGAAATAATTCAATCAGAATTAAAGTTTAGTTTTATTACTCCATTTTCATTTTTTTTAAAAGTAGTAATAGGCCTAGACCACAGCATGGGCGTTATTTTATTTATATATTGTTTTTCTTTATCACTTACAACTCCCTCAAGTACCTCAGTGAAGCGCTCAGTAGCGCTATTTGTGTGGACTAAATATTACTATGCTATATCTCATGACGAAAACATATTTGAAATTATGGCGGGAAGTTCATATTTCCTCTAGATATTAAAATTTTTCCAAAATTTCGAAAGGGGAATTTAACTAAAGATTGGTATTTTGTGCAATTTTAAAGTGCTACTAACGTATATTTCAAAAGCATGGATAGCTTTTTAATTACAAATTGTGTAAATAAATTGCAATTTATTCACAATTTCTTATACAAGCTAATGGAACTGTAAGCATAAAAACAAACAGTATGTTAAAATTATAGAAATGCAGTATGAGTTTTTTCCAATAAAATTCATTTAATAATTTAATCACGATTTTTTGATATATGATTGCAACTTTTATTAAATCCAAAGTATATTTCATTTGAAATTCTTTGCATAATTCTTTGCAACTTCAAATTCATATTTAAATATCAGGAGTATTAAGAAACAGACTTATTTGAAATAAAAAAAAAATGTTTTACATTCTGGTTATCATAAATATAATCAATAGAACCACACAAAAGTGATAGTATGAATAAAAATATATTATTGTTGTTCCTCATCAAAATGTTGAAGACAAATTCAAGACCTATAAACATAAAATTCACGATTTAAATAAAAATTTTACACCAAAATTTTGGTTTCGACTCAAGTTTCTGTCATGAATTCAAATGCAATTTAAATTTATTCATCTTTTTTAAAATAAATTTTTCACATGTTTCTGGAAACCTTTCCAGTGTCCACAAATAATTCTTTGTCTTTATCCTTCAAATTTATCTGTTTGCGACCAGACATTTGATTGTAGTCAAAATTTACAGCTTTTGGGTGACTTGTTAACTCTAACTTTATCTCTACGTCATTACTTTGAAAATGTAATGTTTTGTTATTCGCTATGCTTACAGTTCCACTGATTTTTCCGTTATCAGATATTGAAAATTGGTTGGATGATCCTGCCGTTGAATCTCCAGTGTTTTCAATTGCAGAACTATGTTCAGGATTTGTGTGTTGACTGAGTACTGATGCATTGTAACCACTTTCGATCGTCCTTTCTGTTACTGCATTTTCTTTATAATCATTGTACTTAAAATGCAAAGTAATGTTCGACAAAGGTTTGTATAATTTCAGATCTAAGTTTTTGCAATTCAAACAACAAATAGGATCTATGTGTTTCATCTCATCCTTCTCGGATTCATCTGCAAACCCCCCATTTTGGTTGAGAATGGCTTGACTATCATTGTTAATCATAACAGTACAGCAACCTTTTTCAGAAGCTTTCTGATCTTCCACTAAACATTTATTGTCGTCCCAATGTATTTTCTTTGAAGTAAGAGCTTCCTTAAAGTACGAACGACTTTTTGAATGTGTACTGGACTTTTTTTTGAAACATTTCGGCAAGCTTCTCTTCTTTTTCCTTTCAATTCTACATTCAGAAAAAGATTGAATATCAATATCTTGTGTCGAAGAAGTTCTGGACAGATCAGTCGAATATTCTGGATCAAAGGTATTTTCTGTTCTTTCACGCGAATTTTCCTCGAATGGGCCAGTTATCCTTTTATTGTTCTCATAATATGAAAAACCTTCTTCCCTATCTTGAAATTTCGAATATTCTTTTGAATCTTTTTCGTTTTCCCACGTATTACTGAATTCGAAATTATGTTGAAAAGATGGATAACTATTTTTATTATCCAGTTGACTACTTGCATCGATCGAGTTACTATCTGAGATTTTAAGAGCATTCTCGATATTTTGAGTCACATTTTCTTGAAATGAATGATGAAAACTAGAAGCAGCTTCTTTTTCTTCACATTCACTTATCGAACGTTTGCTAAAATTCAGTTGAAAATCATGCAGTGAATTTTGATTTCTTGGTACATTAGAAAGAAGGTGATGATCTTTTAAATAATCACCTACTATGTCTTCGTTTTTTATTTCTGTTAAATGTGTTTTAATATTTGATTCCGTATCCTGGTTTTTGGAGCCATCAATAGTGGATTGAGCTTCTGTATACGTTTCAAAATGCTGCTGGTTTTCCTGAAAGGAATGCAAATTAACAATGAATTAATTTTATGCTATTAATTTTTTTGGAATAAAAGTTTTTTAATGACAATGTTTCTCATTCTGCCGTAATTTACTTGATTCACGTCATATTTCAAAGAATTTTTATGTTATTTTCATAAGTAATGTTATTAACTACAAATCCTGCTTTTTAAAAGTTGTAAATATACGTGGATTCTCACAAAGCTAATTATCCTTTTCTAATTACTATTTTTTAAAAAAATAACTTTAAAATAAAATCGCAATTCTGGGCTAGTGAAATCAAAGTTCAGGTCTGAAAGTCTACAAGTTATGGAGATCAAATAGCCGTGAGGCTCATTGACTCCAAAGAAGTTTTACAAAGTATTGTCTTATGAAAAAGGCTAATGTAAAAGTTGAATGTGTGTATTCAGGATAATATACTCGCATACTTTGATATATGCAATCATAAGAAGAATGATAACATATATTCAGAATAATTCACTTACTGTACTATTTCGGAATTGAAGTTGTATAACAAATGTATGTTATTCAGTTAATTCTGACAGTAAGGCATATCTTGACTGAATATTTTGCTTTTAACTCTGTTCGTTTTAAACATTTTAAATTTTTTTACAAGACACTGATTTTATACTCCATTCATATAAATTTTTAAAAAAATATATCATTTTATTCAGTATCATAAGTTCTAGTTTTAAATTTTTAACCAGCAAAATGGTAATATCTTCATCTTGAGTTGTGCCATGAGGACTCAGTGCCAAAAGTTTTACTTAACCAACCTCAAGTTAATGTTCTGAGCTTCGTTCAAAAAAAAAAAAAATGCCTGCCATTTTATCAATTTTTCTTTGTGAATTGAATTAAATATCAATACAATGTTTTAATAAAGTTTCATCAAATAAATAATTTTACCACAGTTTTTGAATTGATACCGGTTTTGAAATACAAATAGAGAAGGAAAAAAATTAAAACTTTGGCCTGCAATATCTTTTTTAAAAAATATTCTGAACTATATTTCAGCAGCAAGATTTCAAAACAATTTACTAAAATAGTTATAATCTTTGAGTGAATTTCTTTACTATATAATAAGAAATATAATTCAAAAACATAATTTCAAGTAAAATTTCAACATTAAGAAGCATTTTGAATACAGGAAAATCATCTAGTTAAGCGAATATTATAAGAGGACTAGTCATTGAAAAGAAAAATATTCTTAACATAAGAAATACAAGATGATTCATTTGAATATTCTTTAAGTTAATTAATAACTTACATATTATTTTCTGCAAACAAATTTTTTTCTTAAATTTTGTTATTTTTATGTCCTGTGAATAATATTTATATCGCGTAGTATAAAAATTACAGTGATATTGCCAGAGCTCAAGTGTTGTCATTACTTGAACATGAATTGGAATTATAAATTTAATCAAATACTTTTGTGTAGGGTTGTTTAAATACTTATTATTATCAAGATAGTTAAAAACAATTGCAAAGAATTTTAAAAATTTCTTTTAGAAAGAGAAACCGTTTTGAACTTAAACTATTGTATATTTGATTGAGATGAAAACTCTAAGTAAAACAAATATTTTTTATTGTGACTCACATAGGCTAAAACTACTTCACTCCGTGTCGAAGATGACTTTGGAAAAAAAGCAGGGAATTTTTTAAATGGAAATTTACTTATTTGTCTTAAACGAATTTTGTACTTACAGCATAAATAAAGCTCTACAAAAATAACATTTTTGAAGGGATTGTAAGATTATATGGTACTTGTGTAAAATCCCGCCAACTTTTACCAAACGATGCAATATTCTGCCAGTAATATAAATGTTCTTTACCTTACATTTTGAAAAGAAAATGATAAAAATTTGGCACCTGCATATAGTAAAACAAAAGGCTGTTGAATATTGTAGCCGCGCTAGCCAAGTTTGTATGGTCAAGGTCCCACGTAATTTAAGGCGAGTCGTGCGTTCGAGTGCTGATGTCAATAAAGATTCCTCCATTCGTATGGAGTACTTTCAAAGATATAGAACTGAAGTTTAAAAAAAAACCTACACATGGACACGATATATCATTATATGTCACGATATGTCACTCACAATGAAGATATATTTTATGCTCTCTTGAATGGAATTAAGAATTTTTGGGAGCCGAAATTATTGGTTCGAGTTAAATTGGAATTTCGACTACTTTCAATGGTTGAAGGAAAATTGCACAAGCTTTCATGCTTGATGGGATTTTAACAAGAATCCATTATATTAATATTTACTTAGTAGCATAAAAAACTTAATTATTACGACACAAAGTAAATCAAATCTTAGATGCAATTTTTACCTGATCTTTTTTCAACTCTTCTGTGACTGGCTGATTATGGTCGTAATCAATTTTGTTACTATGGTTCACATCAACATTTGATTCATGCTGTTTGATCTCATCAATTATTTCATGCGTTTCACTTAGTAGATATGAACTGTTTTCAGAAAGTAATACTGCTGTGCAGCTTGGCTCGTTCCTCAAGAGTGTGACACTTTCACCCTTTTGCATCTGGAAGTGTGAAGATATTTTTTTAATATCTTTTGGTTGCACTCGTATTCCTGCATACTTTTTAAAATAAAGAGATTTAGAGTCTCCATATAAGAATTCTTCCACATTCTCTGATCTTTTTTTAAAAATACGTGTATATGAATAAATATATTTGGAATCGTTCTTTTGATCTTTCTTTATCAAAAAGAATCTCTTATCTTCTTCTGATAACAAATGACTATCTTCTTTAGAGCTTATTTTAAGAACTTTACTACTGTTAGTATTAAAAACGCTCTCTGAGTTACTTTTGTTCTTAATAAATGTGTTTATTCCCAATGTTGTTTGATTTTTTAAGTTTGTACAGTTTTGGCAAATGTCCGCTTGAAATAAATGCGTTTTTTGTGATGGTCCATCAAGAGTTATTTGAACTGATTGATCCAAACCAAAAGAGGCTTCTTTTACATTAAGTGTGAAACCTTCATTAAAATGTTTTTGATGGATTTTTTCACTATCTGGTTGCAAATGATTTCTTTTGCTTATTGAAAAGTGATGTAGTCCTCCTGTTCCATTATTTAGGGAATCCTTAGTTGTAAATTGATGCTGATCAAAATAATTTAATTGCTTATTTTCTGATCCATTTGTTTCTTCCATGACTTTATCTTCTTTTTCTGTTTTTGATACATCAAAACATGGTGAGCTTTTTCCTTCCCTCTCATCAAATTGATTTGAATCAATACTTTGCTGAATATTCTGAAAGTTTTCAGAAGAATATGAAGCTTTTTGTTCTTGTAAAATAGCCTTTCTTTCATTGTTCAGCATAGATAAATTACCTAAGTCTTCCTGTGTATTCTTGGCAAAACTCTTAATTGCATGCACATCCAGACCTCTAGAGGTTTTCAAATAATTACTTTGTGCTTTATATTCTTGTTGTATGTGTTGGGTACTTTTGTTTAACTCGGAGAAATTAGATGAGAAAAATACTTTTGCCACATCATTTTTTTCACCAAGTGTATTTGACTTTCGCCATGAATCCTTTATTTCAGAAAGTTGCTTGCTGACAATTGCTTGTGAAGAATCAGTTAGTGTTTTATTTTCTTGTTGAACGACTTGACTATTTCCCCCCGCTTCTAAAAAATTAACAAATTCTCCAAAGGGGGATTTGCGAAATGTAAATGAATTAAACTTCTGCTTGGATTTATCTGCACTTTTTAAGGTGAATGGAGAAATTTCTGGACTGACTTTTTTGTCTATTTTATTCATTTCCGAATTATTCGCTCCAATACTCCCACGAGTTTTCATAGGAGCTTCTAATAAATAAAAAGGTTTTTCTTTTACTCTAGTCAAAAATTTATTTTCAGTTTCTTTTTTCACACTATCTGTGGTATCTTGAATATTTTCCCACATGGTCTTTATATTTTCCTTCTTTTCCTGTGATTAGAAAAAAGAAAAGATGTCAATTTAATGAAATACACTGACATTGTTTTTTTAAAAAAAATTGCATGTATATAATTTTTATTTTATTAAAATATACGTATTTAAAATGAGAAATTAATGAATGTGAAAAGTTACATCGAATAGAGTTGCAAATCAGTACATTATAGCGGGAACAATACTTTGAAACAAACAGTTCTTTATAGATCATTATAGATAGCACATAGATCATTGTTTCTTAAAAATAAATTTTTAATGAATTTTGTATTTGTAATTATTAAAATCTATTAATGTTTCATCTACTGATGACAAAATTTTGAATTGCATTTGAAATATTTTTTGATGCATAATATTCGTTACATTCAAAAATTGTCCAATGTTAAGCTTGAAATTATTTACTATTCATCGCGATGTCTCATTAAAACATAAGTAATATATCTTGTAATCTTTTAATGTAACATTAAAATAGAAATGAAATATTTTTTTTAAAGAAAATCGAAAAATTACAAAAATGAATATATGAAAGGCACTGATATAATTTTGAACATGTATATATATATATATATATATATATATATATATATATATATATATATATATATATATATATATATATATATATATATGTTGCGTAATATTCGCTAAAAGTGCTACACAGATATCTATATAGTATTTTATAATGTTTAAAAAGTAAACTTTATATACGATTTCTAAAAAAAAAAGTAATCCTTCGTTTTTATGCTATTATTATATTATTTACTTAAAAAAACACTATACCTATTTACTTTTAGAATTGGGGCAATTAAAATTGGGCCCAAAACTTTCAACAAAATTCTAATAATTACTCAATTAATACAACCGCAAACTGAACTGACATATATCACAGCAATTTTTTCTGACAAGGTATCAGCTTTTCTTAAAATTTATTTCGTTTTTATATAATTAATCAGTGTACATAAAATTTGGAATATTTCCTATTCAGTATATGATGAAGATATTTTACTAGCACTGTCGATCTTTTATAAATAAATTGATACGATTTTTTTAAGAAAATGCAACAGTATAAACGAATTTTTTGAAATTAGAAGGCATGAAAAAAGGAGTAAAAAAAGTTATCGAACAGAAAAGATGACTATTTTTGAAGCAATGAAAAAGCCAGCTTCTTCCTAGGTTGGGACATCTATCAAATACTTGAACAGTACGGAGGGGCAATTTCGCTTCAAGAGATACGATGAGTTTGCTTAGTGCGCGCGCGAGTGGTGAATACAAACTAGAGGTTCCTTACCCCCTCCCTACTGGGGAAAGTTAAAAAATAAACGATATGAAAGGACGACAGAGATTAAATTACTCTCCTTTTCTCTAGTTTTAAATGGGATAGGAGGGGAAGAATCGAGGGCCTGTTGCTGCGCAAGGAGGAATTCT
Source organism: Nephila pilipes (assembly GCA_019974015.1). Classification (NCBI taxonomy): domain Eukaryota; kingdom Metazoa; phylum Arthropoda; class Arachnida; order Araneae; family Nephilidae; genus Nephila; species Nephila pilipes. The sequence continues at coordinate 278,878 of BMAW01047437.1, forward strand.
CTCAACAACTTTGTTCAACTACTACGTGGACGACATCCCTAAACACCAAAACACAAAACTATGCATGTATGCAGATGACACTCCGATACTAGCAAGACACGACTTTTCATCAAATATTGCCAAGCACTAAATGAACACTTAAAGGAACTATAAGAATGGTACTCTACTTGGAAAATAGCCCTGAACGTTTCCAAGACAGAGGACGTCTTCTTTTCCAGAAACTATAGAAAAATAGAACCAGACATTTTTCTGGAAAACAAAAACATACCCTGGTCCTTAGACACCAAATATCTTGGTGTCACGTTAGATAAAATGCTCACTTTCAAACAACACATAATACGAATTAAAAAGCAATATAATTGTGCAGTAAGTAATATTCCCCCCTTTATCTCGTGCAAATCTACATTAAGTAGACGTAATAAATTGCTTATCTACACCCTCATACTAAGACCTATCCTGACCTGTCTGGTCGCACTGTGCTAACACAACCCTTGATCTATAAGAAAAATCACAAAACTCAACCATAAGAATGATAGTAAAAGCCCACCAGTATATGAGAAACACTGATATCAGATTTTCAATTAAGCTACCTACACTTAAAAACTTCATTAAGAAACTCTCAGTAAATTTCTTCCAAAAAATAGATACCTCAACCAATAGAACTATCCAATAAATAGAAAAATACACACCAATTAGAAATAACCCACAACTCCATAGACCACAAGAAATTTTAATTCTTTAATTTACTTAACTTCCATAAAATACTGCTCCCGCAATCACACTCCTCACACAAATACACCCCTACACACCCACCTATATATAGCGAAATAGCACACTTCACCATCGACCAATCACAGCGCACTCTCTCTGCGACCAGACTGAACAAGCAAGCAGGAACTCAATAGACTACTGCTGCAATATCTTAAACTTTTTAATTCAATAACTTCATTTACTACTGATATTTGATTAATCTAAACTCCACTAGTTCTTTTAACTAGTGATATCATTGTATAATTAAAATTTATTCAGTATAAAATCTTAACCTAAAAGTAATTTTCAAAAGCTATTGCTCCATAAACTTTTATAATTTTTATATTTTAACCTTAACTTCTGAGCAAGTGTAAAACCATAGTTCAGTCTCACCTCCAATTAATAGCAAATTCACAGGGGATTAAAGCCCAAGAGGGTTATGTAACCTAATAATAATAGTCGGTTTGATTTGGTGGGAAGACAGCCACAATACTTGCTCCTTTCAGACTGTCTAGGAGATATGTATTACCCTTTGACGTCATTTTCAAAGTTCATGATAGCTGTTAAAACTTAAGGGAAAAAATTAGATGAAAATTGAAAAAAATTTAAAGCATTTAAGAAGTTCCCAATTTGAAATCAAGCGAAATAATGAAAATTAAGAAAAATAAAGCATGTAATTTCTCTTTTATGAGAAAACTATTTATTTCTGCTGCGAAGGGAGCCTTAAGTTCTCATTATCAGTTTGAGGGTTACAGAGCATTATTAAGATTCCGTAAGGGATTTTATGGCCAATCAGAGGAAGTTTTTCTTTCTCTCTTGCTCGTGGAAAAGGTTTGAAATTTTAACCGGTTAAGACAATGACGTAGGTGACTAAATTTAATGTGTATTTTTTTTCTGATATTTTTTACATGTTTTCTCTTATGAATGACGTTGGCAGAGAGACCGGCTTAATATGTTTGATAAAATCTAGAAAATTGGAGGAACTGGAATATTTGGAGAAAATTAATTGCACATAAATTCGTGATAACGATAACGATTAAGCTCTTAATTCATTTCTCGGAAACATCGGCAAAACAATTTAGTCAAACTTTATTCGTATTCTTTATTTAGCCTTTTCGGAGCTTTAATAATCTAATTTAAGGCAAGTTATTGCGTTTTATTATAAATATTAAGTACTTTTTGATTGTGTATTTCTTTAAATTTATTTTTAAAAGCTTCAGAGGGACCTTCTTATGAGATCTTACGACAAAAATACAATCAAAACATCAAGCTAAAGAGTAATTATTAAAATTCATACTAATACTAAAATCCTGTCATACTTTTCCTTGTTGTACATGGCTGGAGAACATTTTAAAAATTTAATTTAATATGGTTTAATCAACAGATGGTGGTTAAACCCACTCTTTGTTAGAGGGCGCTGCTAGTGCATATTTTGTCAAGAGATCTTCAAGACACGAGAGTGTCGACATGCATACGTTTTTCTATTAAATTTTTTGATTAAATTAGTTTGTAAATTAGTTATGACGATTTGTCTTTGAAGGAGAACAAACGCCACATTGAACCACCAATTCGATTGATGACCCTAAACAGATGGATTAATTTTATGCAAATATATAAGTGTTACAACTTGTATATAGTTTGGTTAGCCAGAAAATTACATAAAAGCAATATCAATTATTGCATTTATTTTTATTACTAATGGATTCGATTGGTTTTATTAACGTCGCACTAAAAGTAACACGAGATTACTGGCGACGGACCTCATCACTTTAAACCTCAGTCAAGTGACAAGGACGACACCTGGGCTGGAAGTTCCCTCTCCTAACTTCTACATCATGCCAACGGAAGGACTTTGTGAGCCTTGACAGAACGTGCATTGGTCCTGGCTACACAGCGAGTCTTTTATAGCATTTAGGTTTGAACCCACGATTCGACAAAAACCGCCGACCGCGATCATGATCACTAGGTTACCGCTGACACTGTTACTAATTAAAGTGAATGAATTTAAATTCGCATGAAATTGATGATTATTATGAGGAAATTTTAATTCCTTGCTGGCTCCTATAATAAAGGACACGAACATCTGTAGAAAGGAAATTTTACGGAAATAAGGTGCAGAATCAATATTTTGACTAAATTTAAAGTTTATGGAAAAACATCTTCATCATTTGACATCACTAGAATCCCAAGTTTGTTCAAAATGCTTAGAATGAACGGGAGTACTTATTTATGAACATACCTTTTTTCCTGTTTGAATATTCTTCTTATTTCTTTCCGATCTGCTAATGTCGTTGCGGCTACTCTCTTCTTCTGATTCAGGAGAATTAAAAGAATCGTTGATTTTGGTTTTAGTTGATATATCAGAAGGTACCTTGTTTTGTTCAACAATATCATGGTTATTGAATACATTTTTAGAATATGTTTGTCCAATATTTTTTGGTTTAATTTTGTTAGTGGTGTCCAAAGTTCCAGATTTTAATTCTCTGTCTGGTATGAAAAAGTTGTTAACTTTTTTCTCATCAAATTTAAAATTGAATGTATCCATCAAGGAAACGTCAGATTTATTCATGGAATAATTTTCTGTATTTCGGTCGGTAAATGTATTATTATGCTTTTTTGGTTTATCAAGTTGTTCTAGATCGATTGACAAAGATTCCATTACCTCAGCTAGTGAGGAATCATAGGCTTTCATTTCAGAGGGAAATTTATTTAATTTTGACTTATCATTATGAGAATTAGAAGGTAATAGATGAACAGGATTTTTGGATTTTGCTTTTTTAATAATGAGTAACTTTTTTCTAGTTTCCGGAAGCTTATTTTTGGAATTACATGTAGACTTAACGTTAAATAACTTTTTGCTTTCAGAATCAATATTTGGTGAATACTCTACTATTGCAGATTGAAGATCTGAAGATGTTAAAACTTTGTTAGGTGTATCTATAGTATCTATATTAGATTTCAATGTCGTAATTATAGGTTTTTCTTCAAGTGTTTTGTTAAAAGAATTCATATTCATTGTCTTTTCAGAATTTGTACCTCTTACGTTTTCATCGAAAGAAACTACTTTTAAAGTATCAACAATTGATAGATCATGGATATTAATTTCTGATGTTTTATCAGAACTTTCACAGACTGAATGTTCGTTGAATTTTGATTCTGTGTCATCTATTGAATTATTATACTTACTATAAGCTTCATTTTGAAAATTTAGATCTAGCACTTTATTCTCAAGATCATTTCCTGTTTCAGATTGTAACTGACTTAATTTTGTGTTCATTTCGTCTTCAGTAATCGTATATTCAGAACTTATCCCATCATTCTCAGATTTATTGGATTTATTCAATTCTGTTTGATTTATAGGAGTTAAATGTGTATCACATGCGTTTTCCTCCGATTTGTATTCGTTATTTTCGATCATTCTACTAAAAACATTTTCTGAGTTTTCTATAAAAGACAGATTAGTGAGACTTCTAGATTTTCTAGCAAATTTCTCAGTTTTTTTAGATTCTAAATTTAAATCATCCAATAATTTACCGTAACGATTTACAGAATTAGTTTTGGATTTGCCAATAGTCTCAACATCAGTCTGTTTGTCTACTGCTTTGATAGGCATTTCAGTTTTATTAGTAGAAATATTTCGATGAGTTACTTTTATAGATTTCTTACCTTTTTCTAACGTCATGTCTTCAAGATTTTGGGTAGAATTTATTATTTCAACTTCGTTTGCTAACATTTCAACTTTCCTGTCTACTATATTGTTTGCAATATCTTTCTCGTCAGGTTCGTTCTTCACGACAAATGATGGCTGAACAAAATCAACAGAAATATTTCTTTCGGAAATTTTTATTATCGCATTATCTAAAACTTTATTTGGTGATTCTTTGTAAGGAAAAATTTTCGTATCGTGATTCTGAAAGGCTATTTCTGAAACGATTTTACTTTGTACAGTTTCTTCTTCTGAAGGACTTGTTTCTTCAGAACCTGAAATTTCAATAGGAGATTTTTCTATTTCATCAACCTGAGATTTCATTCCAGAATTATTTTCATTTTCAAAAAACATCTTTTCGTTGCATAACGTATTCTCACCTGTTTCATATTCAAAATTTGTAGATTGTTGCTTTTCGAAAAATTCCGATTCTCTATTAAGATCAGAAGAAATGTCTACATTAATGGAAGAGCGTCTCTGAGATCCCGTAAAATAAATCTGCGAAAGAGACGAGGAGGATAGAGAGACAGATTCATCAGAAATTATCGTAACTTCATTCAATGTTCTTGAAGAGAGAAGTTCATTTTCCACTTTCTGATATATTTCCGCATGTATGCTCGCAGGTTCATTCAATTCTACAAATAACTTCCCTAACTGACAGAATTCTTCTATGAGAATTATTAAATCTTTTTCGATATATCGTGAAGGTAGAGTGATCCATTCTTGCATTCCATCACTTTTATAACAACGTTTATTAAAAAGTATATATCGTATTACATCGTTAAAGTTATCTGTATTCACACAAGATTGTAATTTAAGAGACGCATTCACAATAATTACTGCAAACATAAACGAAGACCGCAACTGTGTAGTTTTTAAGGCGTCATGATCGAGACTGAATAATTTCAGCACGTCTGACTTTGTACTTTCGTATTTTTCAAGTAAAACATTCACTTCAGAGCTTTGTTCAAACCACTCTAAGAAGTTTTTAGTACTCGAATTAAGTTCATAATCTCTTTCGCGTATCTCTTTTCGAATTTTCTTGATCTTCCGGTCCTGAGTAAGAGCAAAGACGATCAGCATTATGTAAGAAAAGCATTCTAAAAATTCAGAAATGTCTTGAAAATCAAAGTAATTAAGAATGACACAAAATTGTACAGAGACGATTATACCATAAATGTTGAACCAAGACATATAGTAAGCGAAGATCAGTGAAAAGAAATGCTTCCACGTTCGTGGGATGAAGCAAAATGCTGTTCTTGAAATCCCATGCAAAGAATCAGTTCTCACTTCGATTTGAAATAACGTTTGGATATCATTTATCTTGTGAGTAATTACTTCAGTAAGAAAACTGACAGCAGATATCCAAGTTAAATTGGTATGCAAATATTTAGCACCTGTTGAAGCTAAAGTAATGATAGTTGATATAAAACTCATGAGAGCCAGAATAGCGCATAAGAAAACTCCTGTGAAGCAGCATGCTAAACTATTATTCCTGATACTCTCAAAAAAGCAAACAAAAATAAAAACCGTTGAGATAAAACGTGGGAATAATGACGGTGATATGAGTGAGATATAATCTTGATAAGTTTGAGACAACAGGTTTATCTTCAGTCGCAAAATTTTGCACCAACAGTTGTATCTAAATTCGAAGTGATCTCGAGATGTGACATTTAAACTGATCAGTTTAACGGCTTCTGAGAAAATTTCAATTATCCGCTTTTGCTCAGGATGATTCGCTTCATATTTTTCGTTTCCCAGGGAAGGATCCATTGCGCCTAATTACCTGAAAAAATTAATGCAATTTTTAATGCATTCCTGCATTCACTTTCAAAAATAACTTAACAAAATTAATGTAAGAGCTTTTAGAGTTTTTTCTTAGAAGATTTTAAATACATGGTAAGTACAAAATAACCATCGCGTTTTAAAATGATATAACTGGAAAAATATCGATTGCTTTATTCAGTGCCAATAAGAAGATGAAGTATATTACTTCCATTATTTCATTTTTCTGTGTGAGTGACTTCAAACTCAACACCTGCCCCCATTTTTCCTCTTTGGGACGGATACCCAGATAAGGGACCCCTGTTTATCTTATCATATTGAGATCTTTGCCTCCTACTGGGATGTTATCGATAAGGGTTTCAATGGTCTGCTATTCCTTATCTTGCCTTTATGATTTCTGACTGGATTGTTATTTCACGTACCTGCTAGCTATGTTTTTACACAAGTTAAATTTTAAACAAAATTTATGAACGTTGTTTTAGCTCAGTTTATCTCAACTCAGTTTCTCAACACAAGCAAGTGGATTGCATTTAAATTAAAATTTATTGAATTGCACTCAATGATCAATCAACATTAACAGGTTAAAATTAACGAGCTAAGTCACAATGAACCGCAAAACAGGGACTCTTCTCTTTAGGTGTTTACAACTCAATTAGAGCGAATTATCATGGCGGGCGCATGCGCAACAGACATATGATATATAACGCGCACATACCATCCCGCGTTGACCTGGCAAAGAATAACAATATGAATAAATCACAACATTTTCACACATACACTGATAATCAATAAAAAATTACAAGACACAATCAATTTACATGCACATCTATCTGTTTTATACAATAATATAATTTGCAAATTTTACAAATTTTAACAATAACAAATTAGTTCAATTAGATAAAGGAAGAAAATATAATCTTGAAATGGGTCGTTTAAATATACCTTGTCTAGTTTTCACCAATACGACTTTTATTTTATTATCGCTACCAGGATATATTTCGATTACACGCCCTATTCACTATTACAAACAGTTAAATTATCTTCTTTTAATATTATCATTGATCCAATCTCAACATTACATTTTTTAAAAAGCCTTTTATTCCTTACTTGTATTGTACTCAAAAAATTATTTAAGGTAATTTCTTCAAAATTATGTGGACTATTTTAGTTAATTTTTACCACTGTTTTAATCCATTGTCAGCTACATTCAGAACATGTAGCTCGACAATTGTTAAAGTAGAACGACCATTTGAGAAGTGGCCTGGTATTAAGACATCAAGGTCATCTAATTCAGAAGATATGGGATAAAGTGGTCTGGAATTTAAAGTTCCCTAGATTTTATAGTTATTGTAAAAAATTCTTCATATGTGAATTTACAATTACTTACTACACGCTTTAGATGATACTTTACAGATTTGACAGCTGCCTCCCAAAGGCCTCCGTGAAGTAATGCTCTGAGTGGAATAAATTTCTGCCTAATTTTCCATCATGAAGTCTTTTTAACTGTGAATTACAACCAACAAAATGTGTTGCATTATCTGAATAAATATTAGCATATCGACCTCTATTACTGACAAATTGTTTTAAAGTCGCAATAAAAGCATCCATACACAAATCAGTTACTAGTTCTAAATGACATGCTTTTGTTACAAAACGCACAAAAATACATACATGAGTTTTGCTATATACATCTTTTCTTTTCTTTTTATTTTTCATTTCAAAGAAACCACAAAAACACACAATTGAAAGGAAAATTTGGAATGATTCTATCTTTTGGTAATTGACTCGTGACTTCTGGCCCACATTTAATACACGGATAACCTACCTTCTAACATACATTAAGACCATTTATAGACCAAAATCTTTGCTTAAGAACCAATAAACTCTAAGGGCCTACATGGAAATATCTTTCATGATACATACTTATAATTAAGAATATAAATTTATGATCCTTAGGTAAAATTATCGGGAAATTTTTTTATCACAATTATACTGACTATTAGCTAATCTCCACCATAAAACATTATCATCAAAATAAAAAGCAATGAATTTTTTACCTTACTTTTGGAGGATACCTTATTGTATTTCTTTAGGTCACTAAATTCACTCTTGAATTCTTATTGTTAAACGAGGCTTATGATGAATTTTCTGCTCTCCTTAACTCTTTATACTGAAGTGGAACAGATAACTTACCTTTTCCTCTACAATTATTCAAAAAAACCTAAAAACAAAATTCAAGATATGTATAAATTTAGTAAAATTATTAGATAAATTTAAAAAAATATATCAACAAACATTTTAGAATGATGATTTAGCATGAGCTTAGAGTCACAAATCAGTTTAATTCCTCGATAAAATTGTCACTGTTAACTGCAACAGGGATCTCTGTATCAGAATACTCATTCTCCATTATGAACTTAGGTCCTGTTCAGAAAATCTCGGTCTGCAACAGTTTGTCAAGGGTAACTCCTTATCAGATCATATCAGCCAGTTGGCCCTCTAAAGAAACATTAATGGTGCAGATACATCCCAAATTAAATTAATCATTAATCAATTACTGCTCAGATATTAGCTCTTGTACTGTAGGAATCCTGTCGGCAACAAAGGATTTGAGATGACATGACTCTTTCTGCAACCAGAATAACACTATCATGGAATCAGACCAAAGGAAGACTTTGCTCATATCTAATGTGACAGCAGATATCACTCGTGGTATTAACTTTGCCAGAAGTTCAGCTGCTGAGAGTTCCAATCTCGGAATGGTGACTCACTTTACCAGTGTTACTCAAGATTTACTAGTCACTATTTAATCGAGAAGTGTCTAGAACGACACTTGCAATATACAGAAGCTCTATAAGTAAGGTGACCAGACGCCCAGCTTTTAGCGGGACAGTCTCGATTTTTAACAATTTATCTCGCGTCCAGAGAGGTCTTAAGAAAATCACGATTTTTAGAAAGAATGCACGACAAACTAGCGAACGACGGGAGAACGGGAAGGGAATATACGGGTTTTGGCTCCCATGTAGCTATTTCACCAGGATATGAGCTTTACATCGTTTTTGTCAATTTTATTTTGTTGAACTTTAATAATAAAAATAATTGTTGAGAACCGATTATCAGGAACTGCTTATCAAAGTTCGCCTTGATCAGTTGCTATACCATTGCTTGGACTTAATGAACAGTGGCATTTATCGGCATTGGCAGCGATGAAAACATTTTGTAGCTGTAAAATGAAGAGAGAATGTCCCGCTTTGTACACTTCCACAGATTTTTTTCTTATGACAACATGTTTTGTAGGCGATTTAGCATCATTTGGAACATTGTTGAAAAGGAATTACATCTTATACATATATTGGAAATTGTGGGGAATTTTAGAGCGTAGAAGGGTAAGAGTGTGAAGAGTTTGTTGGTCGTCCTCGAAGTAATGCCTTTGCAAAATGGGTTTTGTAACTATCTCTCATCCGATACACATCGTACTGCGTGCTAGTGCTAGTTAAACAAGTGATATCAACAAATCAGCTATTCAGATGATTTAGTTAAGTAATTTATTTAGATACCAAAGGTAGGTATTTTAGGTACCTTATTTATAATCAACCCTCCCCCCCCCCCCCAGTCAATGGTGTCCCGCTTTTCGAATGTTAAAATCTGGTCACCTTATCTTTAAGCTGACTCAGATGTGTCAGCAATCCCATGTAGTTCAATCAAAATTACTTCTGGTGATAGAATCATCGATCTATCTCAATGATACCAATTGTCGATCATCGATCTATACCAATTGTAGAGCTGAAAAGAATAAGTGACACTCCTTAACCTCTTCTGCTGGAAGTTTATCATCCTAAATTAAATTAATTAGCCACAGCTTCTGCATAAATATTTTTGCCTAGATGGGACCTAGCAAGCCTAAAGGATCAAACAATCTAGAGAACCTGATGTTTTATCAGTTTAGCATTCTTATCTGGAATAACTTTAAAATAAAAACAATCTATTTTTCCTTTTCAGCCCAATCTAAGTATAATAATTGCAACAGGATTGGAGAAGGAATATGCATCATCATTGACTGTAAGCTCATCATTATTGTTACACCATTTGTGTAGTTCCATACCTCCAAACTGCAATAATTTAATTAATTGATGTTGTACCACTTTCGCAACAATTAAGGGATTAGATCCTCTTAAAATGTCATTCATGTACACATCATTCTGTAGCACAGGTGCAGCTAATGGAAAATTACTTCCTTTATCAATTACTAATTGTTTAATTATTCTTATAGCTAAAACAGTGCGGATACAGTGCCATAATTCTCTGTAGTGAACTCAAATGGTTATATAGGAACTTATATTTTCTCTTTCCACAGAATATTTTGAAGTTTTATTTGACTTTCCGCGATTTATATCATACGATACATCCTTCGGATATCAGCCTTAAATACATTTATGTACTTTCTAATTCTTATCATAATATGAAATAAGTCATATTGCATAATACCTTTATTACATTGAAGGGAATCTAAGGGCTTTCCATTTGTTGTTTCAGATGAGTTAGAAACATTTCTAAGGGGAGAATATTTACTTTTTTTTTTCTATTCCTTTATAAACACCTAAATATGGAATGTAGTATGATCTACTTTCTTCCCCAACTTATTAATTTCCCCCATATGATCCAGTTCTCAATATTCCCTCATAAAATCTGAATACAAGGACAAATATTCAGAACCTCTAATTAAACTCATACAAAATGCATTCAATTTTTTATACGTTATGTCTCTCGAATTTCTTAGACAGGATAGAACTTCCCTAAACGGCATTTTTACTATATATTTACGCATCTTATCTCTCCTACAATTTTTTAGAAAATGTTCTTAAGATAGAAAGATGAAAGAAATTAGAAAATGTTCCTTCCTTGAAGATGTATTCACTTTACTTTTATGCACGGTGGAATCAAAATTTTCTAATTCCCTCAATTATATAAGTTTGTTCTCACAGGTCAATTGAAAAGTCCCCGACCTGACACATAGATGGCACTACTAGAATTAAATCCATATGTTTTTTAGTTAGCCCTAACCCTCAAAAGATGCGTGTATAAATTTTACAGCTGTCGGATCATTAGTTTGTGAATTATAGCATTTTCAGTGAAGCAACTTTTGTTATTGTGAAAAAAATGGATAAAAAGGAATTTCGCGTGTTGATAAAATATTGCTATTTGAAGGGAAAAAATACAGTTGAAGCAAAAACTTGGCTTGATGCCGAGTTTCCGGACACTGCCCCAGGAAAATCAACCATCAAGGATTAGTATGCTAAGTTTAGACATGGTGAAATGAGCACCGAAGACGGTGGACGACCAAAAGAGGTTGTTACCGACGAAAACAGTAAAAAAATCCACAAAATGATTTTGAATGACCGTAAATTGAAATTGAATGAAATAGTAGACACTCTAAAGATATCAACTGAACGTGTACAACATATCATTCACGAATATTTGGGTATGAGAATGCTCTGTGCAAAGTGGGTACCGCGCGAGCTCACTTTTGACCAAAAACAACGACGAGTTGATGATTCGGAGCAATGTTTGAAGATGATCAAGCGTAATAAACCCGAGTTTTTGCGTCGATATGTGACAATGGATGAAACATGGCTCCATCATTTCAATCCGAAGCCCAATCGACAGTCATCCGAGTGGACTGCACACGATGAACCCGCTCCAAAGCGTGGGAAAACGCAACAGTTGGCTGGCAAGGTTATGGGGTGTGTATTTTGGGATGCGCATGGAATAATTTTCATTGACTCCCTTGAAAAAGGAAGGACCATCAACAGCGACTATTACATAGCGTTATTGGACCGTTTGAAGGACGAAATCGCCGAAAAACGGCCGCATTTGAAGAAAAAGAAAGTGCTGCTTCACCAAGACATTGCACCGTGTCACAAGTCAGTGAAAACGATGGCAAAAATCCATGAATTGGGCTTCGAATTGCTTCCTCAGCCACCGTATTCTCCAGATCTGACCCCCAGCAACTATTTCCTGTTCTCAGATCTCAAAAGAATGCTCGCTGGGAAGAAATTTTCGTCGAATGAAGAGGTGATCGCCGAAACTGAAGCCTATTTTGAAGCAAAGGACAAATCGTACTACAAAAATGGTATCGAAAAGTTGGAGGGTCGCTATAATCAGTGTATCACGCTTGAAAGGAATTATGTTGGATAAAAAAAACTAATTTTGCCAAAAAAATGTGTTTTACTATGGTAGGCCGGGGACTTTTCAATTGACCTGTTATTTCGCGTCGGCATCAATTGCAACCAGTAAGGGAACCACTTTCAATCTCCAATTATCAACTGTAGTGCGAAGTGAACGAAGCAAACAAACTCGATTGTGCAAAAGATTTTATGGACCTCAAAACTCACGTGATGCGGTGTGGAAGTTTGAAAAACAAGTGAGAGATAAATATTTTTTCTCAACTGATGTTCTTTCAATTGAATATGGCTCAAAATTATCAGTTCCATTGTCAGTAGCAACCTTCATGGACTTTCCTTCATTAAGTTAGTATGGAATAAAAGTACTTCAGTACTTCCCACAGACTTATTAAAAATCAAAAAATTGCCTTTACTTTTAAAATTGTAATAAATATAGCTAGGAAAATGTTTACAAATATTAGTTACATTCAATTTTTTTCTCATCCTTAAGAAACATCCTATTGCAAAGAATGTCTCATTAAATTTTGTAACAGTTAGAATTTTTTATTGCATACTTATTTATAAATTAACTTCATTATTATTTCTCAAATTTTATTTGTGTTTGCGTTTATTGATTTGAATTCAATCTTTTTAATTGTTTTGATTGGTTCACGATTCTCCGTAATGAGAAAGTTGAAATTAAATTGATGGAAAAAATATGCGCTGAGAGATATTTTTGTGTTTATTAAAACATTTTGACAAACGAAATATATTATTCCTTTTTTTTTTTCATTCACGATTAGAATGAAAAAAAAATGTCTTAATTGCTTAAAAAGTTCAAATAAAATATAAAAATTATCTTCTAATAAAGAATACCAATCAGTTTATTGCAAAAGGGTTATAAAAATTTTAAAAACTTGCCTTCATTAAGTAAAAATGATTTCTTCGCTTGCTCACTCTCGTAATCATTCGAATAAAAAAAAAAGCTACCACCAAATGTTTCTTCATATTTTGTATTGGAAAATTGTTACTGTCCAATTATTTAAATATTATTTATTTATTTTATTACTTATCAACATTGCATCGTTACAACTCATTAGAAAATGTTTAAGATAAAACACTTAAAATCAAATTAAGTACAACAAACCAACTAAATATAAAAATAAAAGTAAAATAAATACAAAACGCTAAAAATATAACTTATAAAATATAACCTCTGAAAATGAGATTGTTTTCAGTTAGAAGATTTTTATGCAAAGAATAGAAAATGACATCAATCTAAAATAAGTTGCTAAGTTTCTTACATTTTCAGAATCTGGGAAAATCCCCCAAAACTCTGCACTTCAAAATTTGATTGGTAAAGGGAAATCCCCGATTAAGGATGTGATGACAGCATGTAACATCAACATTTTATTTCTTCCAAAGGTCGGATGTATATTTAAAAATGACGAAACAAAATTTTGTAAGATCTCGTTTCATGCGGTGGATACATTCCATTGGTATGCTGTACATATTTTTCTGAAAATTAAGATAACAGTTTGAAAAATCCATCATCACCAAGAAATAAAAAGTTTGAGTTGTTAATAAAACAACTTTCTATATAATATATAGTTCACATATCACACAACTTGAAAGATTATAATCAAAAAAAGTCACACAAACAACTCTTATTTCACTGAGGTAAAACTAAATGTGCTTAATGCCGTACTTTCGATGGAGAACGAAAACCATTGAGTTGAATTAATAGAGACCTATAGATTTTTGCTTATCCAACACATTTTATAAAAGAGTGCATATAAGAAATCACTTGAGAAAAGATTTCACTTACCTTGATAAACTAGGGACCACACTTGATAAACTACGCACAAACTCTGTAATGTTCTTAAATCACCAATGTTTAAATTAACCTAAAAACCGCTTTTTTTTCTCCAGAAATTTACAAAAATGGGCTCCTCATAATTAGATAAAAACTACTTCTAATATGTAACTTAACGACAAATCTCACTTCATTGATAAATCACGTCGGACGAAAATAATTACTTTCAGAACAATTGCCACTTAATCATGGCAATGCGAAACTCAAAATGATGTTATAATTCGTGCAAAGGGGAGTCCCCGAATTGCAAAATTTGTCTTAAAACAAATCATAGAGACGGTGTTTTCCCCTTACATCCACAAGGTCATGACAAATTTAAATGGGGGGAAAAAACTTTAATATTTAAAAATAAATATAAAAGTTTTGTGAACAAACAAAATAGGAAGCTATTTGTTTTTGAAAATAGAGCATTTAGCTAGAACGATTTTAAAGGCACTGGTTTTAATTTAACAAATATTGAAATTTTTGTATGACTCAAACGTCACATGTGGCAGGTGGTGCCATCTTTAGAAAGAGACGAACAGTCCGTTTTCATATACAGTAGAAAAAGAGATTATGCACGCTAAGATTGTTGGAGGTTGGAATGTACGAGCTTCTTGAAGAAGTTTATAAGCACAAATTATTTTTCTGTGGAAATACAATACACCTAGCTTTAAAATCGCTTTAAAAATGATATAATTAAAAAGAGACATTATTTTGTTCCAAAATCGTAAGTGTGTCCCCAAATTTAGTTTAACAATAAAAAGGGAAAATCACGTATAAGAAAAATTCTTAACTGTTTAGCTCTATATCTTAAGATTTGTAAAGACGCATCTCAGTCAAATAACTAATAATAATTTTTTCCATCAAAAAATAATTGCATGTAGAGCACAAGATCTTACTTCAAAAAAATATACATGAAGATATATGTCTCCCAAAATTATTTAAATAGTAGTTGTTGATTGTAATGTCGAAGCGTATAATGGGAAGCAATGGCAAAGCATATAATTTAAAATGATGATAAAGTGAGTGATATTTAAGTGTAATAATAACGAGATGCAATTTTTTTTTAAAAAAAAAAATTATGTTGCTATGTATAAGGAAAGTGGTATTTGTTTGCTGCATTTTGGATTTTAATCCTTTTGTTTATCCCAGTTACATGACATTTTTAGGAACTTGATGCCCGTGTTATATATTTACCTATATTTGAGTTTTTCCATTTTAGGTTACACTTCGTGAAAAAAAAAATGATTTGCTGAATTTTGATAGCGAAAATTTTCATTTTAAAGTAATTTTCCAGTCTCATTTGAAAATGAATTATACTTGAAACTCTATTTAATTTGTTATACATTTCATGAAATTGTTAAGAACATTAAATATTTCAAACATTATTTATTAATGATAAAAAGTTAAAGAGCGTATTATTTGACGAAAAAAAATCTTAATTAATCTGTTTTGAATTGAAAAAAAAAATAAATAAATAAAAAATACATGAAGATGTTGTAATAAATTTTGTTGAAAACTCTTAATGCTAAATACGGAAAATAACGAAAAACGCTACTTATAATAAAAATAACTTATTAAAAACAATTTGTATTCAGCAGCATTCATTAATTACTAAAGACAGATAAATTTCAGAATTTTATTGGGTTTCACAAATTAAATTTTGATACAAGGCCATAATAATGACAATAATATATATTTTGTGATACGGATAGATCTAATTGTTGATTGGTGAAAATATAAAATCCTGGGTTATTTACGGATTTAGATTAAGAAATTAACACAGTTATCAACCAAAGAAATCAAGTTACACGTTATCAAGTTTAGTATACAGTGTTGAAGTGCAAAAACTAAATAATCGATTGATTTGTCACTTTTCAGGGAAATTCTCTTGAGCCAAAGTAAATAAGCATTTGGAAAAACAGCATGAAATAACCCCGGATATTTATATTTCCGAATTGAAAGGGGGGGGAGATGTTTTATTAAGTTGAAAAAATGCATGATTAGAAAAAGAAGAAATGTTATATCGTGATAACATTACAGACGCGTTTTCAGCCTATTTATCAGCAGAAATAAATATTCTGCTGAAAAATTATTCAGACTTAGAAGATATCAAAATTACGGCTAAAAGGGGCTGAATTCCAATAAAAGAGGAGCTGAATTAAATGTCATAAGAAAAGAGACAGGAGAGCAAAAGAAAAAAAATGTATAATCAGGTTTTAGTTGTGTAGATAAATAGGGTTTTGATTGCTCATATTGTTTTTGCTTTCTCGAATTTCTCTCTCCTTCCAGTATATATATAAGCATATATTAGATATATATATATACATATATATTATTATTACATACATATACATACATGCTGATGGTAATGCATTTTCAATCACATTGTAAAACTAGTTCCTCGTTTGCTCAATAGATGGCACCAGAATCAGCGTCATGTGTTAGTTCACACACAGACCTCTATTTTTGAACAAACCCCCTCAGCTCAGCCAGATTCCCAAACTCCCTTCTCACCGCTCTTCGCTTGTCAACTTTCTTCCGTTTTTAGCCCGTTAGATCTTTCCCTCTGTAGCGCTGGATCGCGGTTTGCACTCCTAATGTAAATAACCCTTTGCGTTCATCACTCACTGACATTATGTTACTAATATAGGTTGCCGTCAACAGTATTTGAAGAACTAATTCCCTAAATAGAAATGCCTCTTTAATTATGATGATCTAAAATTGTTATACACATATTTTTTCCCTGATTGAAAAAAATCATCTTCATCCTATAGGTACATAATACTTCTTTGTACCTTTTATGTCTGAAACAGATTCGTAATCTTTTTTGATTCATGCATTCTCTTACCAATGAGGTGAAGTTCACGGACCCTTTCCCTAGATAAACTCTTCCCTTCACCAATCCCATCTTTAATGCACATATGTATTATAATATGCATATGAAATAGAATTACAGAGGAAGCCGAGTCTATTTTTAAAAATTTCATATAATTCAAAATACTATACATCTATAAGTATACTTCTTTTAAATAGTACATTAAATAAAATTACATGAACAATATGGTCACAATATTCAAATTATAAAAATGCAAAAGAATACATAATATGTTTTAAAGAATAAAAAACATTGACTCTCTGTCAGTATGAAGACTATTATACTGTTGTGTTAACATTGAGGAAGAACAATGAACCTCAATGCGGCATACTTTTGGAAATCTTATTTTAAATCTTATAACACATAACATTTAGCTGTAGTCACGAAGGATTTTCATGAAATTTATTTTGTGCATGCAACAACATACAAGAAAATGCATAAGCGTGTACATGATTATATAAGCCCCAAAATATATTTTATTTTGAAAAATCGGATTGTTATGTTTACTTTATCTCTAGATACATTAATTAAGTCTGGGCGATGATAGAGTCTTCAACATAACTGGGATTTAAATGATTTTTCTATTTATTGATGCCAATTAATACTTATTAGACATCATGACTAGATCACCAAGATTTGGAATCCTACTGTTTAAGAGACTGTATACTTATTAATTAATATTTTTTTCATCGTTTTCTCCATTCAAAGGCTTAATGCTCTTGATTAGCCTGGTGGTCATGGTCACGAAATTGTGGCAGGCATTGTTTTCATCCAGTCCTGGATTCGATCCCCGATGCCATTATGGACCCACCGTCTAGCTGCAAGGGCTGATGCACGTTATCTGTCGATGCTCTTAATCTTATTATTTGCGGGTTGGACAGTTTTGGAGAGGAAGGTACCATGCGCCAATAAAATCAACCAGCCAATCAATCGCCGTTTTCTGATTTTTCTTTTCTCAAATCATTTTTTCCCCTTCTTCTAATTTTAGAGGTTTTCAGTCACTTCGTTGTCAAGTTTAGGAATTCGGGTTTACGGTAATTCAACATTTTTGGCTGCTGCTTACATTCCAGAATATTTTCGAAAATGCCTCATTACAATACCAAGAAAAATTACTTACTGTAAAACTAATATGTAAATTTATTTATCCGAATTATTATTTTCAGGTCATTTAAATCGCTTCCCCCCCTCTGAAGATCCTAACTTGTGCCATAAGCCTTTACACACTCATACACTCGCTCTCTAGATCCTTATATTTAATAGCTTGTTGAATGATTTCAGTAATATATTAAGATTATTACTATCCAGATGAATAAAATCAAGCGCTCAGTATTATCAACCTTATCATGAGCCGATAAAATAAGTTGGAGTTTCCACACTCGGTGAAGTTCATAATTGGAACATGGACTGATGCTCAAATGTGCAGAACGATTGTCAAGATGACTCGCCTTTGTATAAAACATACGCGCCTTACACACACATGTCCCTCTTCAAGAGCTACCTTCTTCAATTAGGAACAGACGTTAGGTCTCTGGGGTACTTTAATGATCTTTTTTCTCCTAAGATAGTTTTTAGTAAAAATGTATGACTTTCCCCCAGGGTACTCTAGCGATCCTTCTATTTTTTCAACTCTTCTTCTTGTCAACTAATTCTTACCATTCCCCCTCCCCCTATTTTTTCTAACGTCTAAACCACTGTTAATCTTGTTTGGTGCAGATTAGCCAACATCTTTTTCTATCGCCCTAAACTCTACTATCACTCACTCGTATTTTTGCCTGAAGATGGCGCTACTTCTGTTATCCTATTTTATATTGTAATGTAAGTTTCAGGTAGAAGGGCGAAAAACAATCTCTAAACGAGGTGGTACATGCTATTTGCTTTGTAGTCAGCGTTTATTGCTTTTGCCGCAGTATAACGTGATTTGGCTCTCACGACACAAATCTCACCTTTCTCTCTCTACACACAAAACATTTATTTGGGGAGAGAGCTCTGGAGGTTTCTCTCTGTCGTATCCCATACACTGTTCATCATATTTTAATTGACTTTCCTTATCCCGTTACGCTTTTTTTTCATTAATCTGTTTTTAACTTGCATGAAGTGCATCATATTTAATAAATTTCCCCCCTACATTTAACTTTGTCTTTTATCTATTATTGTCTTTTATTTGTTTTATCTATCATTTTACCTTAATATAGTTTTAAAAACTTTTGTTATATTTCAAACAAATGTTTGGCAGCTTAGCCAGATTTGACCCTTTCACCAAAAGCTCTCACTATCACTCATTCACCCATACAGTTAGATCTAAATATAGTTGATCTTGATAGCCGGGTGATGTTTAGTAGATAATTTTCTACGCATCGATATTTTAAGTATTTTGATTTTAAGAATAAGCCAAGGAAAATAAAAATGGAGTTGAAAAAAGATTAATTAAAAAAATAATTTATTCTGATAAATGTGGAATTTTGAAAAGCATTCTTATCACCAAGAGAGATCATTTCACTTCTGATTACAAATTAAACAATAATGAATTTTAAACTTCTTATTTTTTTTCTATTACAAGATTTGTATTATATCGTGACGTTTGTAAAATAAGAATAAGGAACATTTTCTTACTTGTAAGGTTTTCAGAGACAGAAAAATAAATCAGAAGATTACGGGAAGCTGTATGTTCACTAGTTAGGCATTTTCTTAGTCTTCATTTTTGTATTCTGCAACAGACTGCATTTTGAAAAATAAATATACAATTGTTATAGGTCTGTGAAGGTATATTTATGCACATCTCTTTATAATGAACGTTTTGCGAATGTGTTAATGAAAAAAAAAAAAACATCTGATTGCTCCTGAGTAGACATTTGTAGTAACTAAGATTTAATTTCCTAAAACCATATTAAATACCTGAATATTTATAATTCTATATCACAAACAGGATGTAATAAACTCATTGTCCATTATAATTGTTTCAGTGAAAAAGGACGAAAATTCAATAAATTTGACTAATAACATTCTGAAAAATTAAACACGTTCTTAACAGGTCAATTGAAAGTCCCCGTGCCTACCATAGTAAAACACATTTTTTGGCAAGTAGTTTTTTATTCAACATAACTCCCTTGCGAGAATAAACCGCATTAAGCGACCCTCCACTTTTCCGATGATTTTGAGTACAGTTGTCGCTTTAAGCTTCAAATGGCCTGTTTCGCAGTTCACCATCGCTCTCATTCGGCGAAAATTTCTTCCATCGAACATTCATTTAAGATCTGAGACAAGAAATAATCATGGGACCAGTATCTGGAGAATGAGGTGGTGGGAGGCAATTTCGAAGATTCCATGGCCCATCGTTTCACTGACTTGTGACACGGTGCATTGTCTAGGTGAAGAAGCACTTTCTTTTTCTTCAAATGCGTGCGTTTTTCGCGATTCGTCCCTCAAACGGCAGTCTAATACTGCTAGTTTAATAGTCGTGTGTGATGGTCCTTCACTTTTCAGGCCACGACAATGAAAATTTTTCCATTCATCCCAAAATGCGCATATACCTTGCAGGACTTTTGGTTTTGCTTGGGCGACGGTCATCGTGTGCAGTCCACTCGGATGACTGTCAATTCGAATTAGGTAATGAATGGAGCCATGTTTCATCCATTATACATATCGAAGCAAAACTCAGGTTTATTAGCAACGAGTATCTTCAACACTGCTCGAAGATATCAGCTCGTCGTGGACTGTTTTGGTCAAAGTGAGTGTCGCTTGCGGCACCCAGCTTTGCACAAGAGCTTTTCTCATACCCAAATTCGTGAAGATAGTCGCAGTCTACGTTCAGTTGATATCTTTAGTGTCGCATTTCATTTTTCCGCATTAAGTCAGTCTTACAGTTTTACTCCTGACATTAAGATTGAATCGAGAGCTCAAAGAGCCTTTTACTAAAAGCAAACTCATATGAAATAGGTTTAATTCAAAAATTTCTAATTCATTTGTCCCCCTCTTTTGGGCATACTTTGTGCAGCTTAGTGGACATAGTTTTCGGCTCGTGGCTACGTTGTTTGAGTAGGTCACTTAGTTTTGAGCATAGGAATTTAGCTAATGACTCAAGGACAGGTTATGCTACCAACACTGGTGCATGTTAAATCACTCCCAGGTGGGTGCAGGAATTAGTATGTGCCAGATCAGGTCGAGCTAAGACCTTATTTCAAGTCATAGAGGCAAGGGTTCTGGAAAGAACGTTCAAGCCTTATTGAGTAAGCACGGGTAACTTATTATAATACTGTAACAATGGCTGGTTGCGTATCCATGGATAAAATTTCAAGTTTCGTATTTCAAAAGATTATTGTGTTGCAAATTCGATAAAATATGTCTTTTCAAGATTAATTTTAAACTTAGTTTTTGAAATTGCATGGAAAACTTTAATATCGTATGCAAAAACTTTCAATGTCAAAATAGATTATATTAATTTCTGAGATTGCTGAAGCTGCATACCCAAGCTGGCAAAAGCATCACTTTACCATCTCCCGTCTGTCATCTTACAGGAGTTTTCCATGATTGTAACCTGAGCACAGAGACTAATTAATTAAAAGTAAGTCAGTTGTATTAAAAAATATCTTTGTTACCTACTCAAATAAGGAGGATGCTCTTCAAGTTGATACTTCCATCTGCAGTACTAACAACATCTGTAATCTATCAAATACTCTTCCAGGAATCAGTGTGCGTAACTTCTGCCAGGCACGCATTTTATCAAACCATCACTAAATCTGCTCCAAGATACATCTGCCATATCCACTAACATTTTTCTTTAGACTCTGTGACCTAAATGGTTCAATTCTTGGATCTTATAAGACTTGTTAAGATATAGAGATACAAGCTTATTATATCACTCCACTTCAGATTAACTATTTCCATCACTTTGTTGGTGATTTGGGAAGAGCCAGAACTCAAAAGAATCAAGAGAAACCCCCAAATGTTGAGTTGATATGAAAATAAATAGCGAATAGCCCATATTATAAACAGTTCAAACCAGAAATTCTCGTTTTGTTGGAACTAAATTTTATAAATTTTTATTTACTGGATTTTTGAACTTTCTTTCGTTTTCTTGTCTACAATTTTTATTAAAGAAAATATTTCAGAAGGAAATTATTAACTAATTCAGAGATGAAAATTACAAAATAAGTGTTTATTGTGATTAAAGGTTTAGTTACAGGAGAAAACATTATACAACACTTAATTTTTAAAGGAACTTTACTTTATATTTAATAATTTTCTTATATCTAGTTTTACCAGACTTCTACTTTGGTGCCTTTCTTACAAGAAGAATATAAGTGAAAGAAGAATCCACTGGGTCTCATTAAGAACAAAACTAAACTAAAATACCTATGTAAACACATTTGTTGAACAGCTAAAAATTTGGATTTTTTAGAAAATTCTATAATTTAATTAATTCACACCTTAATTGATAAAAATCAATGAAGGTATAATATAATTATCATTGGTAATCTTAATTATGTTTTAATCTAAAATAGTAAAAAGATCAAACTTACCTAAAATTCAATTAATAGAGAATATAATTTAATGCTTCGAAAAATTCATATAATAACAGTGACTACGCAAATAATGGTCAAAGTAGAAACACCCTCAACAAACACGGATTTTAGAACTCTTTTTAGATAACTTATCTACTTTCGTTTTCTTGCGCCTGAGCACTAGAGTCGCTTCTCCGAAAGCGGAAGTATGAAAAATTGCTTTTCCGCGTGTCTTTTTCTTCTTCTTCTTGTTCTTCTTTTTTTTTTTGGCCTAGAGTAACTTCTCAAATATTTTTAAACTGTGATATTTTTCACTCTGCTTTTACAGGGTAGGCTAAAAATCACTTTGCAGTTTGAAATATATAAATATAATTTCGTTTAAAATCATTAATGACATGAAAGTAATTTCATTTTTATAATAGAATAAATAGATTTATTTAAGCAATATTATATATTTTTTAGATTTTTGTCTCTCGCTTCGAAATATATAAAACAGAATCTCATCGAAGAACACCATTGTCCAGTTCCTAAATACAATCTCTTTTCATAACATTGCGGTATTTTTGTATCCATTGTGTTTCTTGATGGTCTTGAGCTGAGAAATGTTTTTAGGATTATTGACCCCTCAAAAACATATCCTTTGCAGTGAGATCAGGGGAACGTGAAGACTGAGTGAACGTGAAGTTCGAGAATTATTTCCTGGTTTTTCAGTAATAATTTCCTCCATACATGCTAGATTTCTCAGGCGGTGAGTCCAGCAGCGGAATTGGACACTCCAGATTTTAAATTCTTCCTGGGCAAGCGTAGAATCAATGTTCAGTCTCACAGTAGAATTTGTTCCAGTCAGATTGGGGATAATATCTCGAGAGGGTTAAGGACCCTCTGAAGAATTTTCGCAATATATGAGACTTTCGAAGGAGAAATCATAATCCGCTGACTGTGTATCGCCTCGGTTGCAATTCTGTCTGTTACATCACCTATTGATTAAAGCTCTCACAGGAAAAAATTAGCACTGAAATCCCTTAATATTTACTGTCTCTTTATAATGGTGCCATAATCTATATTTATATTAAGAATGTAGAGTAAACAGTTGCTCGTCCACTACAAAATAATTTTATATGGTTTTACTTGATTGATCACTATTACAGATGGATGCGAGTCAGTCTGATTAATCCTGTATAATTCCTTATTTATTAACATTCTTCCTTCAATCAGTCGTAGCCGCGAAAGCCAAGTGGTCATGGTTGAGTACTCGAGGCTGGCGTTAATTCTGTTGAAATATGGATTCAAGCCCGGATGCCACTAAGGACCCGCTAGTTATATAGTTGGAGCTTATGCACGTTAAATCTGTAGTGGCCACAAGTCTCCAGTAGCATGCTGTAGAAGTTTGGAGAGGAATGTGTCAGTTCAGGTGTAGTCATTATCATTTGACCGAGGTTCAAAACTACAAGATCCGTTGCCAATAGCCTTCGTGTTTCTTCTCACAGATGAGTCCATATTTAGCCTCCAAAGAGAGAGTGGGCGTTGTTTGATCAGGAGAGGACAGTGAACACGTTACCATCCATCATACATCTGTGAAAGAGATTTATACAAAGTAAGCAATGTTTGCGTTTGGGATGATATCTCTTTGGATGGATGCACATGCCCCACGTTTTCCCACGTAGAACCACTAGTGTTCATGTCTCTATAGAGATGCTTATGTATGTCCTCATATTAATGCAATGGGTTATAATTTACTTGTACAGGACGACAACTCTAGATCACCTAGGGCTCGCTTCACGGAAAATTGTCTTCAACACCAAGCATTTCAGCACATGGAATGGGCAGCTTGATCACCGGATTTGAATCCCATCGAACATGCTTCGAAGCTTTAGGAAAACGTGTTGCTGCTCTCAATATTCCTCCTCAGATCCTTACTACATTTATAACTGCTTTGTAAAAGCAATGGCTCTCACTTCCCAGCTAACTTATAGATCACATAATTCACACTATCAGACATTGCTGTTAGCATTGTATTGCTTCTATGTGGATGTTCACATTCCCTGCTGATGACACCTTTTCTTTACCAAAATGAAACATTCAGTTTGTTAGTTTTATAACATGTGATAATATCTAAAACACCATAATATATTGTTTTATATTTGATTTTCATGTTTATACCTTACTCTGTTGCATATTGTGGCTCTGTTTCATTACATTTTAGATGTAACTTTTTAAGTGATCACTATTTTTGTGATTTTTCTTTAATTTATGAAAACCAGTGTAATTTGTGATCGATTTTAACGGGAAAAAATGTCAATGAGAACCGAAAAAAACATTAAAATATTTTTACATTATTTTTTCAATAATTCATTAACATTTCTTTCCAAATTTGAGTCAAATACACGGTAACTATTGCTCTGTTAGAAGATGCATAGTCTTGAAATCCACTGTAGATTCATTTAAGTTAGGACTCGGTATAGCCCAAATTCTGATTATTAGTCGACTTAAAAATACCGATTATTGTTATGATAATTTAAAAAATTTGCATACAAAGTTAAATTTTTTTTTCCCTTTAAAGATTTTCCCTTTACTGTATTAAATGTATAGCTAGTGGGGATAAAAAAAAAGTATATATTAATTTGCATAGAGCAGATTTTCTCAATTCTAAATCGAAGATAATTTTAAAATATAAATTGAATCTTTTAAATGGAAGTATATTGATATGTCTGTAATGGTCTTTAAAGATAATGATTAAATGGTGTTTAATGGTGATTTACGAAAGATAGCTTTGATGAGATTGCAGGATTATACGGTATTTTATGTTAAATCCCATCCTACTATTTTCGCCAAATCAGAAAATGTCGCGAAACAATGTAATATTTTGCTAATAATGGAAATATTTTTTCATTGTACATTTTAGAAAAAAAAAAATGAAAATTTAGGATGTACATACTACAGAACATAAGGCAGTAGAATATTGCTACCACTTCAACCATGTTTTGTTTTTCCAGTCCTGAGCTTGCGGCTGGCGTTCTTTCCGTTCTCATTCGAGTCCTGATGCCATTCAAGACCCGAATGCACGTTAAGTCTATCAAGGCTCCAAGTCCTAGGGGCCTAGAAGTACGGCTGATACATGTCATATCAGTCGAGTCTCTATTATAGTGCGGTGTTGAAGTTTAGAGAGGGAGTGCTAGCTTAGATATCGTCTTTGTTCCTTAACCAACTTTCAAAATTACGAAGTCCGTCGTCAACCGCTCTAGTGTTGTTTCTAAGTATTCCATAAATAAACAATCAAACGCAGTAGAGTATTTTCAAAGGCATGGAATGTAAGTGTAAAGAAAATGTGCTAACCGACTCAATATGTCATTCATTACACTTGAAACTAGACATGTTGCGTCGTTAAAGATAGCGGCTAGATATTTCATTATTACTTTGTTCTAATAGAACGGAGACTAAAATTTCCAAGCAATAAAATAAAATATTGTTGAAAGAACCACCATTTTTTCAGACTTAAATGTAACTTACAAAATTGACGATTTAAGAGTTGCTAAAATTAGAATATTTCCAAGTTAATCGAGTTATAACTTTGTGATTGATAACTTTCCTATGACGTCACATAGGAAAATTCACGTAAAGAATGTTTCTTTCTTCCCCGCAAAGATATCGATTCGATTTCAGCACTTCCGGGAACTTTCCATTTGCCATTAAAGTAGCCAAGTTTCTCCCTAAGTCACTAAAATAGTAGCCAAATTCCTCGCCTTCAGATAAATTTTTTTAAAATGCATTGATATTTGTTATCAAAATATTTTTAATGCTAAAATATGACCTAAAACTATGAAAAACACATTTAAAAATCTGCTTTTAATTTTAAAAAAAAAAATTTGGAGTGGAAAATAGGGTGAATATAGTACACAAATTGACTATCAGAATAACGCTCATAACTCACAAATAAACAGAAATATCATTATTCTGTAAATTTTATCTTATTCATCATAACAATTTTGGGAGCTGGTACCACTTTCATGATGAAAATCATATTACTACAATTTTTATCTTGTTTCGAATCAAATAACAATGAAAAATCAAGAAAATATTATAACAATACATGATTGACACCTTTGTTAATAAAAACGCATCAATTTTACAACCATAAAAGTAGTAAGGGATCTTAAAAACTATATAAGGAAGATACTTGCAAAATTTAAATTAATTTCGTTCATAAGTTCTTCTGATATATATGTTGCTATATGTGAATATGTCGAGAAAACTCATTTTGAGAAAAATCAAAAACAAACTCTCAATTCCAATTAAAAATTAGCATCCGAGTAAAATTCAAATCCCTGTAACTTAAATTCTAAATAAGGTATAAGGAAAATTCCAACACTATTCGAAAGAAAAAAGTTTAAATTTTAAACTGACATTAAAATCAGAAAATCGAAAATTTTGACAAAAATGACGTTTTAAAGGTGTACGGATTCCTTAAAATTCCCTCAGCTGACTGATGACATCTCTCTGTCAAATTTCTTTCCCACTGCAGCAGGGAAGAGCCATTTCATGAAACAATGAAAAATACATAGAAAAATTTTCGAAGTTATTTAAATGCCTAAATTCTGAAGGGGATATTCGGACTCTGAACTTGTGTCTTATGTCCCTAATTTATAATGATAAATGTTTCAAACTCATTTTGAAATCTACTACAGAAATGTTACACTTTGAAGACTTAAATATGAATTGACAAATATTTCAATGAAAATTAAATTGCTTCTAATTAAATACACTTTGCTCTTTAATCTGAGTTAATTAAATTCTAATATATGCTCATTTATTTTACAAGCAAAGTTTTATTTAATGATTTTTAGAATAAGTATTAAATATTAAAATATGAATTATGCGTCTGCTATGAATGATGTATATCATATTGAAGAACGATGTGAAAGCTATAAGAAATTTATTCCTTTTTTATGGAAAAATACCCTTTTGACATTTTAGCAACAAAATATTTTGTTCTAATTTTTTTAACTTGGGGAGGAAGGGAATTTAAAACTTGATTTATTTGTTCGAATTTTATTTTCTGAGCATTCAGTAGTGAAAAAAAAAAGTTTATCTTATCCAATCAAAAACTGACCCTAACTTAATGTCAACTCCGTTAAGACTTGATCAAAAACAATCTGCTAATCGAAACAAACGAAAGAAGCAGCTTATTATTTTTGAAAATTTATAAACTAATTACTGAGTTATTGCTTTGGGCCTAATTTACTCGTCTCATAATTGCAAAATTTTACTCCGATTGCTAACCACTTTATTTAACAAAATAATTCTTTAATAATAATACTTTAATAATAATTCATACTTTTATTTAAAGATTGGAAAATAAAAATTAAAAAAAGAAAGAAGACAAAGGGGGGGAAAGAGCATCGCCTACAATTACCACACAATTAGAAAATAATCTTTTTTCTTTTTTTAAAATTAGTTTATCTCTTGCATTTAAAAAGGAATTTGATAAGAAGAGATTTTATACCGATTTGATGTTTCAGACCGACAAAAATACCGATAATGGACAGAAATCTGGAATCTATTACACAAATTCCCCTTTAAAATAAATCCTGTAGATATTTTTCTTCGAGATTCCACATCTTTACAAATTTAGCTCCTAGTTTTTCTAATCCAAAATTTAATATGAATAATAATTTTTCACTGTTGGCGCTAACGTCTCAAAGAAATGCCATTTTTCCTTTTGAAATTAAGTCTTAGAAAAAAGAGAGGATTCGCTATCACCAAATTAGTTATTCTTAAACATAACAGAAAGCAATCAGTCACGAATATAGATATCTCGTGCAATATAGATATTTCAATTTTCAAAAATGAAGAGGGAAAGGCACCTCTTATTTTTAGTTTGATTTTTCTCTAAGGAATAGGAATTATGTTGACATCAAATAACTTTCGCGTTGGCTTCTAAATGCGACAGGTGGAAAAAAAGTTATCTATATATTGAAACACCTGACCATTAATGTTCGTTATGAAACAAGAAAAAAAGAAAAAAGAACTAGTTTCGTATTACATCTTACTCATCATTAAATTTGTTGATTGCGCCATCTATGTGCTCATAAACGATAAAATAGTACCTGGAAAAGGAGTTGGGAAAATTATTTCTTAATTTGATTAAAAAAGTATTACTTATACTAAAAAAAAAATCGTATTCTAACAATTCGTAAATTGACTGAAATCCTGGAATTTCAGAATAAAAATAAAACGTTGTCTAATTTTTTTACACAATTTTTTATCATCTAAGTAAATAGGAATTATAGTTATAGGAATCACAGTATTTTTCTACCAATACGTAAATCTAAGTTTACGGATTAAAAAAAATCCTTAATTTTTTTTTTATACAGATGATGCTATGACTAGAGTTTTCCTTTTCAGTTCTGTAGATAGTTGAATAAACGATCAATGGTAAAGAAACAATCGTGCATACATCATCGAATTATTTTTATTTGTTGAATTGCTTTTTATTTCACAGGTTATGTAAGGTATTTTAAATTACTTCTTTAAATCTGTTGTAAGTATCAGCCTGTTTCATTTATATATAATCTCAAACTGAACATTTTGCTATAAACCTGGAATTTTTGTATGAGAAATAAGGAGCAGATTGTTTTTACTAAAAAAAAATTCAGAACTTCAGAACAGTTGTAAGATGATTAGGATAAAAGGTTTTTGATAAATATATTGAGAAATTATTAAAATATTTATATGGCTTGAATATTTATATGAGATAGATTATAGATTAAATCAAAATTAATTTAACATCTCTTTAAAGGTAATCTCTGATAAATGTCAATCTTAGCTGTACTTTGATATATTTCAGCAAATCTTACATTTCATAAAAATCCTACAGATGCCGCCACGAGCTACTAGTAAATATTGGAACTTATCGAGTGGGTTGATGGCCATTGTTACTCTTTATTCCGTAAAACAAACAATCAATACAAATCTAACAATCGGAACTAAAAATTTTCGCAAATTTTTTTTCATTTTTCAGAAAAATGACTGTTTTGAAAGGCAACGTTTAGTAGCTTAAAAATATATTAGTCTAGATAAGATTTTAAAGGCTTTTTGAAAACTTCAAAATTTCGCGCTATTAATTCCTTCTGAACAGGTGATATATTTCGTGTTTCTCTATAATGAATCTAATTGATCGAAAACATTCATTTCATTCAAAAATTTAGTTAACCACTTTTTATAGTTCTTATAGGGTATAGTTCTTTAAAACTGATACAATCACTAATAAAAAAAAATCAACATTAATTTTTTACCCTAGTATTTTTTGAGTTATCAATAAAAAGATTTAAAAATAGACAAGTTTTGATAATTATAAGGAAATTTAGTTTAAATTGGGATGATTACTAATATCATTCCGGTTACATTCGTAAATTATGTCATTATATGATATTCTTATGTCATTCTATGATTCTATTCTATGAATTATGTCATTCTATATTCTTTTATATGATTTCATAAAAAAATATAAAATTAAAATGAGAAATGGGGCAGTTATTTTAATTCAGTTATTCTTTTTTACTAAGTTTTGTGTACCGATGGTGTAGTGGTTATCACATCTGCTTAACACGCAGAAGGTCCAAGTTTCGCAACCTGGTTTGTACAGTCGGCTTATCGCATGAAGAAAATAATTTCATCTTTTGCATTCACAGTACAACACACTTTTTCTGTGTCAATTATTCATTAAAAAAGAAAAATATAATTCAGGAAGATAATTTTTTTGCCACTGAACGTTGATGGAATTTTTAACTGTGGAAAAAAAGTAAAATAATAAGAAAACTTATATGATGAATTATTGATACTGAGCTTAACATTTTATCTCATTAATTTTAAATACCAGGAGAAGCCAACAATATGTCGCCTTTGAGAATAAGGGCCTTCCCCTTTTAGGGGGTCATTAGGACTTTATGGTTATTTTTTCTAGTGCTTATTTCGCTTATATTTTCGTTATTGTAATCGTTGGTTAATTATTACTAATCTCAGGGAATCCTCTAGATAGAGGAAATGTAATTTTTTTACTGTAGACTTTATTTATTACAGTATTGTATTTATTGCTAAATGTTTTGTAGCTTTTAGTATTCAGTTATTTTAATAGCGAGTTTCTAATAGTCAAATTAATTTGTCTGCTGCTTCAGTAATTTTCTAAACATAGAGCGAATCTCAACCGGTTCACGGAACTCAGCAGAACGTTGGTATCTGTGGAACCGGTGAAAATCGACCCAATTTCCATCTTGAGCTTGTTTACACGAACAACTAAATAAGATGAAATATTTAAAAACGAAATTCAGTAGTTCGTAGCATTTTTTTCCTCTCATTTTCTTTTTTGAACTTGAATTTCATTTTCGAGCATTACTGCTACTTTTCTAGTATTTCAAGACATTGATATTGTGAAGTATTCAAGAAACAGTAAGCGAAGTTGAACAGAATCTAATTAAAATTAATTAAAATGTCATTATATTTTTTAAAAAAATATTATTTATAATTAGAAATCCTGTTGTAAATTATAAGTTTTAAAATTAATTTAAAGATGCTAAACTCAGGATTGAAAAAAAGAAACCAGTCTCCCGAGTGACTGGCGGGGATACTGACAACTATACTACTGACGACACAGAGTGAATGGGAAATTTAAAACGCGTTGTATAATCTCATTTAAAAAATAAATTTGCTGTGCTTTCTTTAGATAGCTAACTCTTACCTATTTTTCACCATTTTTACTGAGCATATTCTTATTCATTGGGCTCTAGCAAAAAAAAACAACGTTATAAAGGAAATAACTATTTCTGCGCCCTGTTTTGAGTAGTACAAATATTAATAAAAATCAACTTAACACATCAATCAATAACTCCCGAGACTAACCCAGAGATGGCGCTCGTAGTAAACCAGTAACCAGGTCTTTCTAGAGTACTAACCTTTGCTTGAAACGTGTCAAAATTTTAAGTCGATCAGACCAGAAACAGCTGAGTTATCGAGGTTGGAGTAAAGTCGTTTTGTAGTTTGTTTAAAAAATGGAAAAAACCGAGTTTCGTGTTCTGATAAAACATTGTTTTTTAATGGGTAAAAACACCGTGCAAGTGAAACAATGGATTGAAAAATGTTACCCGGACTCTTGTCCATCAAAAGCAACGATTTGTCGGTGGTTTGCCGAGTTTAAATGTGGTCGTACCGACACAAATGACGCGGAACGCTCGGGTAGACCTGTGGAAGCCGTTACACCGGAAAATGTGAGTGAAGTGACAAAAATTATAATGAAAGATCGTAAAGTGAAGCTCCGTGAGATTGCTGAGATGACACAGATATCATATGGAAGTGTATTTACTATCCTTCATGAAAAATTGAGCATGAAAAAGGTTTTTTCCAAGTGGGTGCCACGATTGCTTTCTATGGAACAAAAACAGCAACGAGTCGATGATTCAGAAAGCTGTTTATCGCTATTTACTCGCAACAAAAAAGATTTCTTGCGGAAAAAAAAAGAAAAAAAGATTTGGAAAAGCGTTGGAACGATTGTATCACCCTAAAAGGTGATTAACAAAAGGTGTTATGTTGATGAATAAAAAAAAATTTTGCAAAAAAAATGTTGTTTTCAATGTTAGTCTCGAGAGTTATTGATTGATGTGTTATTAATTCAAATGAAAAGAAAAATGATACAAAGGATTGTTTATTACTTCTTTTGGTATTATGGAAAATTCGACACACATGCTGCAAATATGAAATAAATATAATGTTTGTTTTCTCTGCCAACTTGAATGTCAGTTTTGAAAGTATTAAAAGGTCTCTTATTCTTTCCAAATTGCGTTTCAGTTCCTCCATGCTATTTACTGCTGGAGATTTATTTCCATGATGTTTATTTAACCAATAAATGTAAGATTTGCTTATTTTAATCATTTACTGCTATTTTATCAACTCTTAAAGATTAATATTTAGGCTTAACTATGGTGCCAGTCATCTTTAAGTTTCCTATGTTTTGTTTTTACTTATGGTTGAGTGGCAATATCTGTATGTATACTGTTGGGTGTAGTCTATTTATTTTGATTTTGAAAATTCTCTTGTATTGTTCATTGCTAAGATAAAGCTGCTGTTTAAACATGTTACATAATAGAGAAATTTGTTACATATTGGACATATAATTCATCTGGAGAATTATAAGTTCATTTGAGTGACTCATTTTAGTTAAAAAAATCATCCGCAATTTTTCGGTTGAATTAATTACTAACAAGAAGCCTACATATTAAATAAAGACATTCTATTAAAAAATTAATATTAAAAACATTTTAAACAGTACAGAAGAATCTTTTTCAACACAAAAAATCATTGCTATAAATTTAAAAAAACTCTATCTACTTTCAATTTTAACCATTACATACTCTTCGATTAAGCTCTTTATACCTGAATTATCTGATCAAAATTGTAATTGTTTTATTTTTAAAATCGAAATGGAGGAAAATCAACATTTTTTTTTCATTGTTTGAAAGTAGAAAAACATCTACAGTTATAATATTTTATGAAATCATAGAATTATTTTGAAATATATCAACTTTTCGTATAAACAAATCAATAGATTAAGTAAAGAAAGTTAAGAAATTACGAATTCAAAGTTAAGAAATTATGAATTCAAAGTTAAGAAATTACTTGAGTATAAAATGTTTAAAAAGGTGATTGAATTTCTTATTTTCAGTTGCTAAAATATTTTAAAATGGTACTTTGCTGGCTTAG
>BMAW01047439.1:0-17496 GCA_019974015.1 Nephila pilipes
TCGACATCTTCTCATTCACAGTGGTGAGAAGCCTTTTAAGTGTGATCACTATGGGAAGGCATTTAATCAAAAAAGTAACCTAAATCATCATCTTCGCATTCACAGTGGTGAGAAACATTTCAAGTGTGATATCTGCGGGAAAGGATTTGCTCAAAAAGGTAACCTCGTTCAACATCTTCGCATTCACAGTGGTGAGAAGCATTTTAAGTGTCATATCTGCGGGAAAGGATTTTCTCAAAAAGTTGACCTTGTTCGACATTTTTTCATTCACAGTGGTGAGAAAACTTTCAGGTGTGATTACTGTAGGAAACAATATAATCGAAAAAATAACCTAAACGGACATCTTCGCAATCATTGTGATAAGAAACCTTAGTTGGAAATCTTTACACTCATATAGCTGAGACGACTTACTGGTGTGATTATTGAAACCTTTGCTTTGAAATGCAATCTCATTATTCAAAGTGACAGTCATGCAACGAAAAGAGACATTTAAACTCTAAATTTCATATAATTAATTTTTTCTTAAATATACTTATTTGTGCCATGTATTTGAATAGTAGCTAGCAAATGAAATATATTGTTCATTTAAGCTAATTTTATTAATGAATCTTCTCTCTTTAATTTTTAATCATTTTGAACTGTTAAGGATAGAAATACATACGAGAAAAAAAATATTGCGACTACTTCATTCTGAAAGTCCTATATACGTGTATTAGTAAATTTGTATGCAAGTTTCGGAAGTGAACAAAGTATACGTGCCTGTAAAGTTGTTAATCCATTCCAAATAAAATGTTACTTTTTTATTTTTAAAAGCAAATTGATATCAATTATTGAAATGATCAGAATTAATTTCAAGAAATATTTTTTTTACATATAAAACACTAATTCCTTTAACGTTCCTTTTAGCGTTTATTTTTAAAATAATGTATTGTTGGTTTATTCTATTTAAAATCTGAAAATATCTATCACTAAATTGTTTGTGTCTTATAGATTTTTAAAATATATTTTAAATGAAATATAGCATTTTAATTTAGTTTTCTGATTACAGAATGTTCCAAGTGAAATTTCTATTTTTTCATGTGTAATTTAAAAAGGGTCGACTCTGGAAATAAACAGAATTCAAACTAAATCTTTTAACTTGCACAGAATGAATATATTTTTCAAAGTTTACATGGAATGAAATCCAAATTGTTTTCTCTCTTTATTTTTTAATTTTATATTTGGAGAATTTTGTTTCGTTCAAACAATGGAACTTCAAATTATTTATATAAAGAGGAATATTTGCATCGTTTAACTTCATCTTACTTCCACATCACATCAGCTCTGTTAGAAATTCAGTGTTCTTCCTTTGCTATACATTTTGACTTCGATGAAAATTGAATTCGAACCAACAGCTCAACATAAATATGGTTGGTTTCGAAATAACAATCTCATCCGTTTAGTAAATAAGGCTTCTTAAAGTTTTGTAGAATTATTCTTGTGTGTTAATTACCGAAGTTAGTTAACTATATTTGAATGACCTAATTTTTCATTAAGTAAAACCAAAGTATAATCCAATAAATTATTTTTTTAATTTCTAAAGATATTTATATAAATAAAATTTTTTATATAATCTCTATGTGCATCTCTAGTCCTTGGTGAGTTCTGACTAAGCGAAATCTGTGAAAAATTAAATTTTACCAAAATGAATGACTAAGTTCTCGTAAATTTAAAAATAGATACTATACGGCTGATTTGAATCTCAGTAATTTGACATATCATCTTACGTTTTAAGAAGGTTAATTTTGCCTTTTTTGTTTGTTTCTTTACGAGTTGTATTGAATCATTTGGTAGAATTTCTACTATAGGGGATATAAAAATAGAAAAACTAATGAGAATCGACTACTTTTTACTTAGAAAAAACTATATGAAATGCGTAATCAATTGTGAAATCAATGAAATGTGTTATTATCCACAATTATGGAGGATATAGAAAAATTTAAATGGTGGATAATTTTTTAGGATTTGCAAATTGATGAACGAGTAAGTTTTCAATCGCAGATATAAAATCATTTCAAAGGGTCAAGAAACAAGACGACTTGCCAAATGATATTTTTAATTATGGAATTTTCTACTCTCCTCCAGCTTCGCAATTCAGTGTTTTTATTTGAATCGAATTGGATGATAATGATACTATCCCTGAGAGAAAATCTTTTTAATTCATTACCATTAGTATTTTAGCGTTCAAATTTTCCATCATGAACCTGACAAAGAATGAACTGGTTTCATATGAAAATATCTGTGGAATATTACTTCATAAGCAATGTGCGCAATTCGATACGTAAAATAAGTTGTGAATACAGATCCATTACAGGGGAAATGCATGCTAAATAATATCGATGGAATTTCATTTTCTACATTTTCGACTTTCGATGTTTTTGATGTTTCGATGTTTTTTACTATTTACTTGCTCATACTTTATACTCTTTGGGTTTCAAAATTTCAAACTTAAAAATTTATTACTAGACAGAAAAGATTATAAACTTTTTTTTTTCTTTTCTTAGATGTTCATTTTGTTTTAAAAAGCTCTTTGTTTTTTAGTTACAATCTAAAAGAATATTGAATTTTAAGGATTTCTCGAATGTAGTTTTAAAATTAGACAACATTTTTACTTCCGAAAATACAAAATTGTTTTTCAGCTTATTGTTAATGCTTGTTTATGGACTTCATAGATTTTTCTTCTTTTTTATTAGTAATCATTTAGATTTTAATTTTGTTTTAAATATTTAAAGTCTTACTTAAGTGTTCATTTTTTGAATGCAGCTTTAAAGTTCATTAAAATCTATTCCGCATTCGATATGTTCAACGACAAAGCAGCAGTCACTGAGATATTTTATTTCGTTTTTAAAATATTTGATATTATGAATGCTGATGAGGAATTAACAACGGTCAGGGTGGTTTCAACATGTCAAAAAATAAGAGGTCTTAGTTCTTCAAAATTCTTTATTTAAAATTACTTTTTTGTAACAAACCGAAATACATCTTCTGCTAATATTTGTGATTAGTTTAATAAACAAAGAGGATGTATTATATAACACTTTCTATGAAAATGTTGTAGCTAAAAGTAAGTTTATGAAATTACGCTATAAGTTCATCAATATTCTAACTAGGATCATTCTCTCCCGGCTGGTTATATCAGGTTTTCTTTGAAATCGAGGACAAATTCGAAAGGAAGTTATATTACTCATTGAGTAACATATTTTTGTACAGAGTTGAGGAAATGGAAATGAAAGGCTTATGGAAAATAAATAGAAAAATCATTTCTTATTTACATCAGTAGAAATATTTTGCTAAGAATGTTGTTCTAATAAATTTTTGAATGTTCAAATATTAACAGTATTAAACATTATTATAATAACAGATATTAACATTAACAGAATAAAACTATTGAAGTATGTCTTACGCGTACAATGTGTGCACTGATTTTGTGAATCATTTCCTACTTGTCCCGTATTTGCTACCACATCGACTCAATTTCGGGATGTATCTCAAATGGCTGGAAAGTGAAAGATCAGAATTACTTGTTAATGGTCAATTTACTCATTTAGATCCTTTTGACGTTAATGTGAATAACTACTCCAATACCACGTTTAGACCAGTCACTTGGCAATCTTGTTAAACCATTTTATGAAATTTTAATATTTTCTTAAGGGGTTAAGTCAATGCCCTCATCTTTGAGACTCCAATTTATTCTTCTCCGCACCTCATTTCAAAAGTGCAGTCTTTGGCGAAATTTTTTGTAAAACATCTCAAACCTCTGGAAGTATACAACATCTACTTGATAGAACCTTTTAGAACTGTATAGATATTGGTTGTAAGATAAAAGACTTAATTTTAATATGAGTCTAAAAATGAAAATATTTTAACCCAATATTTTGCAAACCTTAGAATTCCAAACTCGTATAACGATTGGTGAATTTTTTATCAACATTACGCTTTGATGCAACACGAGGGCTATTGGCAACGGACCTCATTATTCCAAACCAAGTGACCTGGCACTCCATTTCCAATCTTCCAAGTCACACTGGCGGAAGTACTGAGTCCTCGCTACTGTATGTTGCATCAGCCCAGAACACAATGGGTCTTAAGTGGCCTTAACCTCGACGTCATCAACGCTGGCCTCGAATTCGCGACCATGACCACCCAGCTACAGAAGCCGTAATGCGTGCTTCAAATACTCTTGGAAAAGGGTAATCATTTTTTTTCATGCCATGCGCCAATTTTTTGACAGGCAAGTTAAGATTCGCCATATAAACTGATCAGTTTTTATACCGTCTTACATTCAGTGTTGGGGTTAATAGATAGAAATCAGAATCGAATTTGCCTCTTTATGCTTTCAGATTGGCGGTCGGCATTATTTTCGTAGAGTTTTGGTTTTTAAATGTGATGCCACTAAAATACCGCCACGTATTGAGGTAAATTCACGTTAAATCGGGTGGAAAAACTTAATATTCTCTATAATATGGTGTGGAAGCTTAGAGAGGGAGTTGCCAGTTCAAGAAACGTCCACGTCACTCGACCGAAGTTCGAAATTGCTAGATCTTTTGCCAGTAGCCCTTTGTGTTGCTTCTTATCGTGACTTAAATAAACAATCAATCTTTCAGACTCATATGCTTGCTTTACAAAACATTTCACGCGATATTTAACTTTTAAAAGTGGAAGCGTATTCCGTTCTCAGAAATTTTGTCTTAAGTTTTATCTAATATATTTTCTGTTTATGATAGTTGACAGAAGCGTCATTTGTTGTCATCCAATCCAGACCGGTTTGGCCACCACTGCTCTAGATTAATATTAAATTAGATAAAAAAAAAAAAGAAACTTAATTTTGTACTTTGAAAGAATTTTTACAGAGAAATTGCATGGAGAGTTAATATTAAAATGGTAATAATATTCTCTCTCTCTCTCTTAGTAATTTAATTTTTATTTTCGCAACGGCAAAATCCTTTTTGCAGTGAATTCCTGAATCCAAGAACCACTTCCTTCTCATCACAACTTTCAATTTTAAACAAATTCAATTATGGCCGAGATTAGCTAACACGAAATATTAAATTAAATATAAAGATGGATACAAAGTTTCAAAACTCTAACGAAAACCTACATGATGTTTCTATATTTATATGTTAAAAACCCTATCACAAAGTACTTATTTATTGGTATGCAACAATACCATGAAAGTAAATGATAACTGGTTAATAATTGAAAATATGATTTCTTATCTACTACCATATTAAAAATCGTCTAAATAAACAAAATAAATACTTTAATTAATTTTAGTATAAAGAAATTAGCAACACTCTTCATACGCGTATAATTAAAAATAGATTAATACAAAATTACAAAATTATTAATTATGAAACCAATCATGTTCCAATAAAGACATATTGAAACAAATTCGGAAAGGAAACTCTTACCTTTTTAACAAACAAGAATGTAACTATCTACGATTGCAAAAGAAAAACTCAGGTTTTAGTAAAATTTATTTTTATTTAAAAGAGAATAAACATTTTTACGATCCAATCAAATAATATTTGTTTCTCTAAAACATACTATTCAAAAGTTGGAATAATGGAAAAATTTAAAATTTCATTGCAATACATTAGATTACATTCATCACATTAATGTGCTTTTCTGTGTAACCAATATACCACACAGTTCTTTCAAGAACAACAATTTGAAGAAACTTGGTATTACACTCCGGAATAAAATATTTTCAGGAAAGAAAATAAATTTCCTTACCTCATGTATTAAATGTAAATTACTTTTTTCGGCACCCTCATCAAGCGTTATTTCCTTCAAGAAAAAATTTCAAATTAATTTCATTACAATAATTTAGTTTTCTTTTTACGGTGGAAAAATTGATTTCTTAAAAGACCTTTTCCTCAGGAAACTTCCTTAATTAACAAATCTTACTTATGTGTGGATTTTATTAGTATAACTAATTCCATGAGCACTAAGATTACCTTTCAACACAAATACTTTCTCAGAAAAATCACACTTAGAATACGTCGATGTCTATGGAGACTTCTATTACCAGCGACGCGTTTGTTGCAAAATTTTACGTTCATGCGGTTTTTTAGTGAGATTCTAATAAAAGGTTTAATGATTGTAAATGTCATATCTTTCTGAACTAAGGCTACAAATTCTTTACTTTCGAATGAGTTTGCATTTTACGTTTGAATCTTTGGAGCTTTCAAAATAATCTTGAAATATGGTGTGATCTGTTTCTCTATTTATAAAAAGCATCGTAGTTTCATCACCTGATCTGCTGAAATATGGTGAACTTTCATCGTGATCTGCAGTAGAGACTACCTTTTTGCAACTTTTGCCTCGCTTCATCTTCCCAGCGATCTTTTATTTTTCTAAGTATTCATCTTGAGATTTCCTTAAATCTGTGCAATCATTTCTATCTTCATCGCTTATTCTTTTAAAATATGCATTTTTTGCATGGATGATAAAAAAAAAAAAGTGGTCAGTGTACTTCGTTATATCACTGAATGATTTACAGCAACATTTCAGTGCTTTACGGTGAATGATTAAATATTCGTTTCCTTAACAAATTACAGGCTATTAAAAACTGATTAGTGAAATTAGATTAGTCATCAAATTTAAAAGTAAATAAATTTATTTTTATTCTTAACAATTATAATTACTAAAAAAGTTCAATAGAATTTTTTAATCAGAAAACGCAATGAGTTAACTCTTATTACAAATAGACATTTCAGGTATATCAGTCGTAATTTCTCTCTTATTTTTTATTCTTAAACACGTCGATCCTTTGATCAGTAGTTGGCGTTACTTCGGCTTTCGCTAAGACCAGAATATTTGCAGAATATTTTAATATGTTTTTAATTCAATTTATTAAATATTGTACAGCAGATTTGCCACCATACAGAATAAATTTATATCTTTTTTGTACACAAGTACTTGGAATCGGCGTATCACAGCTGGTCACTTACGTGTGATTTTCTCGAAATTAGCTCTCTAGGATTAATCCAGTGGAAATGAAATTAATGTAGAATTTCATCCTATAGAAATTAAATTAAGTATTATATCCTTAAGTTTAAAATTTATACGAGGTTTATGTTAAGATAATTTCTTTGCCTGTGGGAGTTATATATTCTATTATAATTTTCATTTCCTATCTCTTTACTGAAATGGAAGGAGCGATTCCAT
This sequence comes from Nephila pilipes, assembly GCA_019974015.1. NCBI lineage: Eukaryota > Metazoa > Arthropoda > Arachnida > Araneae > Nephilidae > Nephila > Nephila pilipes. The sequence continues at coordinate 7,213 of BMAW01047439.1, forward strand.
TGAGGAAAATAAGGATTTCACAGTATGAAGGATAATACTCTTTGTCGGTCTATTTAAAATTAATGCCCAATCAATTAGTTCACTTTCAGGATGACACAGAAATGTAGTGTGCTTGAAACAAATGAAAAAAAAAATTCTGAAATTAAGAAGAAAATGCCTGAAACAAATCTTGTGAAAAAAAGCAAAAGTTTGGATTATTTTTCATACACATAGAAATCTTCTTAGAGATTCCTTCTTTTGTGTAACACACGCTCGTACACCATGTTTGTGTAATATTACATATTTGAAAAAATTTATCTATCACTTAAAATATGCATTATGTTACATTATAAAACTCGAATATGCACGAGATCGAAAAATGATTATTTTAATTAAAATATTTAATTTATTCTCTTTTAATTTGGTGTACTTTTATTTCTTAAAAAAAAAACCGATAAATTTAAAAAAAGAAATATATTTAATAATAGCTTCCTAAATACGATTCTTTTTTTACTAAGATCAATATTGACTAGCTTTTCAAATTCTTTAAGATTTTCACAATTTTCAAGATCTTTTAATTAAATTTATGTTCATATTGTTCTGGTATTAAGATAATTTATGTTCAATATTCAGTTCTTTATGTCAAAAAACTTTTGAACTAAAACAATTTAGTCGAAAATTTTTAGGTCTGGTTGAAAGTTATTTGTATGAAGAATATGAAGATTTTTTTTGCAGTGCCATGTCTAATTAGGCAGATACATAAATAATTTCCATTTTTTTATCACGCACTTAATTTACTTTCTTTAAGTAATAAAATTAGATTATTTACCACTATTTTGTATGATCTTTTTTGATATTCTTGACAGCTTATCAAATTCTTCCTTGTAGATAGCTGTTGGATAATACTGGAAGAAATATTCGACAGCTTGACAGACATGCTTTTACGATTTGAAGAATTTACAGTCTAAAAAGTGTTTTAAGAAAAAGAAGTGATATTCTGTCAGAGAAAATTCAGAGGAGAAAGGTGAGTTTAGTCAAACAGGTCGTCTAAACTGATTTTTTTTTCTTTATTCACAAAAGGAATGTCGATCTTCCGATTGGAGAGTATAGGATTCTTCTCAATTAAGTTTCTCTTTCATTCTTTGCAACTTCTGAAAGCATGTATCCAAAATATGTGTTAAATTTGATTATGAACACCTCGTGATGATTCATACCTCCACAATCTTACAATACAAACAATGAAAAAAATTCCGTGAAAATTTAATTTCGGATGTGATAAGAGTGTATGATAACTTAAGAAGCCATAGACTTTTGTTACGATATTGTCATAGGTAATGTGTTTAACAACGCCTCTTTGATACTGTATAAAAAGACTTGGTTTAATTGCGAAAACAGATCTTTAGACTGATCATTTCTAAAAAGTCTTAAACGTTAATTGTGAAAAAGTAGCACCGACTCCCCAGGAGACAATCATCCCAGCAATTAGCATGCATTGATAATAGAACATAAGATATCACATAATTTCCAAATCAAAAGTAAGTTTCGCTTGCAATATGTTTTTACATAGCAGAAAATGTATATAACAGGAATTTAAGACAAAAAAACTAACATTAAGAAATTGTTTTTAAATATAGGATGCATATCAGTCTTATTGGCAGAATATAAAAACGTCCAAAAACTCGTGAACAAAAATGAAGTATTAGACAAAAATATGTACTTATTTATAAGATATAAAATTATAACTACACAATAAGGAAATGTGTAATATTTAGAAATGTAATCCAATGACGTAACTGCTATGAGAATAGATGGGAAGTTTTACGAGCAGTAAGAATATCTGATTTAAACTTGAAATGTAAATTAGGATTTTCACACATGGACTTGAGTCAAATAGAGTTCGCTTGAACAATAGGATAGTTAAATTGAAAATCCCAGATAAAAAAGCGAGTGTAAACGTAGTATCGCTAACAGAACAACAAAAATAAAAAAAATTATTTTTCAAATTGAAACTATTTCACTAGCAAACGAAGAGACCATGACCAGCTAAGGAGCTAGGAATAAAACCAGAATTGTTATTAAAACTCAGATTTGTTCTCGAAATGTAGTAGTGAACCCGAATACTAATATTATAAGTTGACCATCAAAACTCCCAATCAAAAGAGAGAGAGAGAGGCTTATTTTTTTAAAATCTTAAATAGATGAGACTGAGAGGAAGGGACATTCATTCTCTTTCCGACAGTAACAATGAGGGTTGCAAATGAATCTACTGTCTCGTTATAATAATCTCTAACGTGGACCCGAACTCAGTGGAGAAAATAAAAATCAGAATAATTTACATATTTTTCGTTAATGGTTTAATAAAAGCTAAATTATTTCTGTTTTACATCTGTACCAATATTCACGGTAAGCTATCGATATAAATAAAAATGTTTAGGTTATCAGACACAACTCACGATACTGCAAATCCGATAGAAGAAAACTCGGCTTAAGAAACGTAAATCGACGTGTGGAGGAGACAATAACATACACCCAGCATTTACTGAAAAAGCAACATAAGCTATCACATAATTTAGAAACAAAAAGTAAATTGCGTTTAAAATGTATTTACAGAACATGAAATATACATAGCAGGAATTTAAAAAAATTAACATTAAGAATATTCTTGCAGAAAAAGATGCATTACCGAATAAATGGCACAATATAAATGGCTAATTGCGTTCACAAACTCTTGAACGAAAATAAAGTGTTATATAATGTTTACAATTTTAACTCCACGATAAGGAAAATTGAACTATTAAGAAATGCTATAAAAATTTTAAACAATTAAGAAATGTGTTGCGTAATTTCTCGAGCCCTAAGAATACAGGATTCAAGCTGGAAATAAAAGTAAAGATTCTAGGCTACAGTGCCCTAGAATCTTTTGAGAAAAACGCATTTAAACATTCATGTCAGAATTGTGATATTCTGACATACACTCATGTGTAAAATTAAAAATATTTGCACATTATGTCAAATTTCTGAGAAACTAATGGACATATTCAAATGAAGTTTGGTATGAATATACACTCCTACCTGAGAACGGAATTTAAAATTCATAAGTCATTTCATGTACTCATGAATATCAATAAGAATCTTAGAGATGGAAGTTCCAAAATCCAAGTTGTGATACCCAACTGTGAAAGGGCCCAATATGCTGTACGGGCCTTTCACACAGCCATACAGGTCACTCTATGTGACAGCATACTTGAAAGAAGAAAGTTGAGGTATCTCTGTGGCATTCCGGTCTCTCTTATGCAGCAAGGCAACTTTTAACTCCTGCATCGTTAAATTTTTCAGAAGGATTGCGATATCCGATTTCTTTCCCAAAAAAGTCCCAGGCATGTTCAATGACGTCAGATCAGCAGGTAAATGAAAACACATGAAGCTTCAAAGAGGCTCGATTCTCATTACAATTCTGGTGTATAATTGCTTTTCAACTCAAACCCATGATTCGAGTGGAACAAAGAAGGCTGCGATATCACGACCATGAACACTCACTTAACACGGCCACACATTGAAACTCAAATTTAGCAAATACTTCTAATATCCTACCATATGATATAATTTTTTTTTCGATTATCCGCTTAAGACTATTAATATTCTTTCTTATTTCTAAAATCAGTCATAATGCAAGTAATCAGTCATAAATCCAAAAATAATTGATTGATTCAATTTTTCAAAACATGCCTCAATATCTACAAAACGTACAATGGCTCAGGATAAAAGAATCCTATATGAGAGCTGACATTATTTTGGTTTGGTTTTATTAAAGTCGCAGAAGAAACAACACGAGGACTATTGGCGATGAACCTCATAAATTTGTGTCCCCGTAAAGTAACAAGGACGACACTTGCTCTGGCACCTAATTCTCCTAAATTCCATACAACGCAAATGGGAGGACTTTGTGCCACAATAAATTTAATGTGAATCAGCCCCGGCTACATGGAGGTATTTAGTGACTTAAATTCTTGAATCTACATTTTGACAAAAATCTCTGACTGTGAGTCGGTTCCCATGACAACTACACTAATGAGGCTACATCTCGTTAAGAAGGGTCAGTGTTGAGAGAAACTTTCCATTAGCCTTTGTAGCTTCCGGGGTGTATTTATTCAAAAACACTTTTTGAAAAAAACATTTATACAATTATTGGGATCAAAGAACTTTACTTCTTTCTTCCAAATATTTTTTTTTACTATTTAAAATCAATCATTAATTTTACATTGTGTTTGCTTACCTAAGTTTTTTAAACATTCTTATGTGAGTGTCGTGATTAAATTTTCAATTTTCATTCTGAATATTATTTTAAATAATTTAAAATATATAAGGTTAAAATATTTTATTAAATTTTTCTAAAAATTTGCTTTTTCTGTTATATATTTATGTAAAAGTTTTACAATTTTAAAAGATATTTTTTCCTTCATGTTTATCATTTTTTTTTCTAATGCCGAAAGTATTTAAATATATTATTTCCTTTAGGATTTACCTCATTTGAAAATGATTGAGTTATTATAAAAAAAACATTAATTTTATAGTTAAGATAGTTATTTCTCTATGTATAGGGAAAAGCAGTATTTAAAGAAATATAACTTAAGTAATAATTTATATCATTTCTTTTTTAATAGTTACTACATTTTAACTCAAAATGTCTTTAACTGGGTGATAAATCATTTTTATGTTCGTCTTATTTAAGATATGGAGTTCCTGGAGTCAATTAGTTCTTACCTCATTATCCATATTTTTTTAATTTAAACTATAGAATTTTGCTTCATTTAAAAATTAAAACTATTAATACAGTTGGGTTCAGAGTATTTTAAGCGCATTCACCAGAGAAATGAGTGCATAGTATCAACCATGATTTTTTCGAATTCCTAGATCAGATAGTTAATTGATAAATATAATATTCATACAGCAATTATCTAAAAACCGTCTTTTAAATTCTCTCCCTTTTTGAAGCAAGTTTTCATGTAGGATAGTTAAGAGACACAATGAAGAGTTTGAGAATCTTTGTTTGAAACATAATGTTTATTCATATAAAATTAAACTTTTATAGTGATTGATTGAATGAATGTTTGAAGTTATAAAATCTTGAGCAATAAAGGATATTATACTCTATAATAAATTCTTTTAACCTTAAAACAAAATAGTTCCAATTCGGCAAGAATGTTCTGAATACTTGATTATTATCTACTGTTCTCTCTAAGAATATTTGAAAATAATATTAATTTGTGGGTCAATATTGAGTATATTCCAGTGATTATTTCTATGGGGCACGTTTGTATTAGAAATCAATAGAATATGTTCCAAATATTTGATACTTTTACAGGTACTATATTGGGTATTCGCATTTAAATTTAATCTTTCAAAAAGCCCAAAAGTTGGGATCATTTTGCTAATCATTCGTGTTCTTAGGAGTTCTTCTCTTCCGTTTTTGTCCATTTGGATATTATGTCTATGATGGGGATGTCTTCGAAAGTTTCGAAATAAATTCTTGAAAAATTTTTGATTGGCTTTTTCATTCTGTCGGGGAAAGTATTGTTATTGATGACTTCTGGGATATTACAGTCAATGTGTATGTTGGACTGCAATATGTATGTTGGATTGCAGATTGTTAGCAAAAAATTTTGCTAACAATCTGCCTTTTTATCTAAAAAAAGTTTTGAATGTCCTTGAATCCTTGAACTTGAATGTTATGAAAATGCGACTGGGTGAAGATCATGCTGGTTAATATTTGAATGACTTTTTAGGATATAGTATTGTGATTCTAATGAACATAGCACAGAATAGCTACGATATAGAAAATTAACAATTTTTTTAATTCAAATAAATCATCTAGTCCTTGGCGCTGATGGTAAATGTTTCTGCTGTCCGTATAGAATTAACTTAATTTACTGTCATGTTAAAAGATGGACTTTTTGTGATACTTACAACTGATGTCATACTTTGATTTTTGACGAATTTATAGTAATTAGGAAAAACATTCTGAATCTATGATTCACCATTTTTTTAAAGATACTTTTTTTATATGCGTTGGTAAATGTTCAGTTTGAAATTAAATAAATCTGTATAAATTACGTAAAATACATCAATCTGTGGATTAATTTTATTTTATTTTCATTCATGCCTAAAATACAAATGTTTTTCAATATGTTGTTCCAGGTCCCTTCCAGGATTTCCAGATTTATTTCTTTAAGATTGTTGCACTGCATTGGAGAAAAGTTGCCGTTTGATGTTTCAAAATGTCAAGGAGAAAGAAGTGTCCTTACCAGAAACCACCATGATATCAAATGTTTCGGAGGACTGATTGATTCATTTATACCTTCGAGCATAGCAACAGCACAAGTGCTGTTTTAAACCACATTGTTATTTGGACCTCCATGAAAGGGCGAGAAAAACCCCGGATCTCTAATATCTCTCACAATCTTACTGAGCACATCACGCTACTCCTACGAGAATTATGTTAGTTATGTAATTTCCTGATCTTCACTCTGACTTACTCTATTGATGATTTGTTTCCCATGGGGCTTACCGTGATTGGTAAACATAGTGATGGGTCACCGGGTTATACCAAAGATCTTCCTTATCAACCCAAAATGTAACCTTTTTCTTCCTATCCCTTCTGTATCGATCATATTTTAATTAAATGTTTTTAGCATCTTAGAGAAATTTGGCTGTTGAGCCGTTATCTCTAATTATAATTCAGTACGTATTTCTGAAACGTGAGACATTAACTTCAATTGATTAAAGTTGTCTTTCTGTCCTTCTAATGAAAAATATTCGGTAAAATCAGGACTGGAACGCAAAAATCTAAAGACTGTTTTGTTTTATTTACGTAGCACTACATGAAACACACCAGGCCAATTGTTAATGGACATCGAAATTTTCAAACTCGGACAAGAGAAGGCCAAGTGACGAGGACGACACCTGAGCTTGAACCTCACTTTCCTCAACTTCCACACCACGGAAACAGTGAGACTTTGAGCCTCGAATGATTTACAATGCACCAACCGGCACATCTACATTTTCATCAGGAATCGAACTCAAGATTAGATGAAACCCCATCGTCTGCAGATACGCGAAAAAGATCTCTGGGTAATTCGGCTACACAACTCCACTTAAAGAACGATGTTCATGACCTTGTGACTTGACAAAAAGGCTACAATGGTTGTTAAAATCTGTTAGAGGAAATTGCTGTAAATGTCTCAGCTTAAAAACGTTGCCATCTACTAATAACTAAACACAAAATACGAAAGGTTTTTCTTAAATAAGTACCCATTTGAACAGATGATGGGAATATATTTTAGGGAATAAATAAATAGGAAATTAGCTTGATTTAAGTGAAGGTTACTGGGGATTTTTAAACCAGACGTACAATACAAGAAATGGAAAATTGTTATTAAAAATAAAATTTGTTATTTTGATATTTTTCGAATATTTTTTAAAATTATTTTTATCTTATTAGACAATTGCATGCAAATAATTAAAATTAAACTATGAAAAAGCCATTTATAGTTGTGTGTTAAATAACTAAGTTTCAGACATGATAGAAAACTACAAAATAAAATTTATGGAAATTTGGGCACCTTTCTCTCGCGTGTGTTCTCTTTTTAACCAAGATCTTATAATTAGAAAAAAATTAGAAAAGAAAATTTAAGAACGATTCTATAACTGCTCTCGTGAAACCAAAAGAAACTCGATGCTTTAAGAAAGAATTAATTGCATGGAAAAAAAATCCATTACACGTAATTAATATATACAAAGAAAAGAGATTAAAATATTATAGGAAATCAATGTCTTTATGCAGAATATTTAATTTTTGTAGTTTTTCGAAGAAACACCGCGGCTCTTGTGTGCTTAAAAGTTAAACTTAAGTGGTTGTGACTTTACAACCATGCGACGCTAACTCACACTTGAAAAATATTTAGTAAGATGTTGTATTTTAAATAGCTTGGAAGACCTTCGTACTGCACTCATGTGGATTACCTAAGAGTTTTCGTTTTCTTCGTACTTATTATATTTCATACTTCTCTATGTACGAATCAACGTGCCTTACTCCTCTTAAACGAGATCTGGGAACAAAAACATTCCCTCCTCGCTCAAAATAGCAATCAAATCTATTTGAATAGCCTCTTATCTCCGTCCCGCAATAGAATTCTGGAACTATCGTCACCATTCCTTCTCTAAATTTTTTTTCTCGCAATTAATTTAATACCTGAGCAGGATGACAATATTTCGCGAAAGTCCGTAAAACGTTCTATAGAATCATACGTCAAGCGCAACGCATCCGCAATTAAAGTAGTTGACAATTTGGAACTTAACAAAACGACACCTTCTACCAACAATAAACTACACGCGAATGCGATAAGCCGTATAAATGCAAGACCTGCGGCAAATCCTACTCTAATAAAAGCAGTCTTGTTGAACATAATCGTTTGCATACTGGTGAGAATCTCTTAAAGTGTAAATCGTGCTTGAAGCAACTCACTTCTAAAGCTAAATACGAAGCTCATCTTTGCACCCATACTGGACAAAACCTTTTCAAGTGTGAAGCTGCAATGCATGCTTCATTGCATGCAAAGAATTAAAATTAAACTATGAAAAAGCCATTTATAGTTGTGTATTAAATAACTATGTCTCAGGCATGATAGAAAACTACAAAATTAAATGTATGGAAATTTGGGTACCTTTCTCTCGCGTGTGCTCTCTTTTTAACCAAGATCTTATAATTAGAAAAGAAAATTTAAGAACGATTCTAAAACTGCTCTCGTGAAACCAAAAGAAACTCGATGCTTTAAGAAAGTATTATTTGCATAGAAAGAAATCCATTACATGAAATTAATATATACAAAGAAAAGAGATTAAAATATTAGAGGAAATCAATGTCTTTATGCAGAATATTTAATGTTTGTAGTTTTTCGAAGAACCACCGCGGCTCTTGTGTGTTTAAAAGGTAAACTTAAGTGGTTGTGACTTTACAACCATGCGACGCTAACTCACACTCGAAAAATATTTAGTAATATGTTATATTTTAAATAGTTTGGATGACCTTCGTACTGCACTCATGTGGATTACCAAAGAGTTTTCGTTTTCTTCGTACTTATTATATTTTATTCTTCTCTAGGAACGAATCAACGTGTCTTACTCATCTTAAACGAGATCTGGGAACAATTACATTCTTTCCTCGCTCAAAATAGCATTCAAATCTATTTGAATAGCCTCTGATGTTCGTCCCGCAATAAAACTTCTGGAACTATCGTCACCATTCCCTTCTCAAAATTTTTTTTCTCGCAATTAATTTAATACCTCGTTGTTGAGATATTTTTCAAAGAATGGAATGGTTATGATGATTATAAGTTTTTTATTGTGTAAAAGTAAGCACATTTGTGAGCAAAAACTTAATTTTATCATTTCGCAAAAGTTATTTATTTCTGTGTGTGGTTTCATTTTTCATGCACCTCTCCTGGCTGATTTGCCACAGATCACGACATAATAGGATGCGATTTAGTGATTGTGAAATTTACGGCGATGCCACGCGGAATATAACTAGGTGCATCGTTTATATTGTTGAGAACTTTCTTCCAGAAATTATGACAAATTTTAAAGGCAAAACTATTTGGCGTTCTCTCGTTTATGTCCCATTTTGGACCTTTACCGAAAAAATATATTTATTTTTTAAATAATATTTATTGTAATTTTGTAGAACATTAAAATACTTTAAAATCATTCAACTAAACTGTTTATTTTAAAATATAACATTTCTGGAGCAAAATTATCATAAATATTTCGTTTCCCATTTCTATAATTTTTTATTCAAAAAAAAAAAACAGTTCTTAATTCAAAAAATTATTATATAATTGTATCCCTACTTCTTTATTAAACAATTATCAATCCTAACAGAAATTGCTTGGATAATGCATTGAACTATTTTTATGTAGTCTTTGAGGATTCAGAGACTCTAGTTACGATTTCTACTTTTTATCACATTAAAACCCATAGGACCTTTGAATATTGAAATCGTTTATGTCCTCTTGCAAATCGATTCCATGATGATATTACTTTCAAATTCGAATCATATAAATAATTTTTAATTTTCATTTCTTGTCGTGGTAGCATAGTGGTCATTGTCGTTGACTTACGGCCGTCGGTTCTCGACGATTTGCGGGTTGGGGACCTAATACCTTAATGTATATCCAGGCTGATGCACGTTAAATCTATTTTCGTAAAAGTCATCACGTTCTTTTAACTATTCATTTATTTTCTCAGATGTGA
>BMAW01047452.1:1477-101677 GCA_019974015.1 Nephila pilipes
ATGGTCGTAGCCCCATTTTAATGATGAATTAAAACTAGGTTCTTGAATCCTCTAATAATCGTAAGGATTTAAATAAGGAATTTTTGAAAAAAGTAAAATTCGATACAATTCAAAAATGTAAAAAATCTCAATTAATGATTTTTTTTTTGTATAATTTGAGATTTCGATACCCCTAAATAACTTCTTGATTCTTAAAACTATTTTTAAATAATCATTGCTCAGTTCTAGATATTTTTTAATGATTAATTTGTAGTAATATTTTCAAATAACTGCATAATTACTTGAAACTTTGTCAACATTACATTATAGAGTCTTTTCATAATTCTCTATTTATTTTTTTCATTTTATGTGTAGTTATATTGTCTTTAGAATTAAAATTTGTATTATTAATATCTTTATAAATGTAGTACATGTACTCAATGAATTCTACAACTGACAAAATATATTTAACAGGAAGATTATTGATAAAATTATTAATCTTATTATAAACCCTTCACCCTTTGAAATATTTATTATGCGAGATCATAATCCTGAGACCTGTACCTTTACTTATAATTACTCTCAAGATTTTATCTTTCACAATACTCAAATTCCCTGAAATTAAATTCTGTTTCCGAACATGTGCATTTCTGAACGTTAATTGCAAAAATTATATAAGACTGACTTAAGTAATAGTATAAATGAAAATGTCTTATATATCTGTTTCGTAATACTCTTTCAGTAAAAAAATATAAGTTCAAAGCTTTTTTTTTTTTAAACATTTTTATTCTGAAAAAAACTTTAAATTAACTTATTAAAGTATTCAGACATTTAAACATATAAATAACATGTAATGTGGCGATTAAATAAGAAGACTGACGCTGCTACAGGAGAAGCAAGCATGCACCAAACACCACCGATTGGCACGTTTAGCGTGAAGCCTTCTGTTTCGAATGCAGCGTCTCTAGTTTCTGTAAGCAAATCTATACCAGTAGTCTTCATTCGCATTGCAGTTATTTCTTATTTCGCCGGAAAAATGATAAGTGAGCAACTAATCTTTGTGAAATTTCACAGGAAACTCGGAAAAACGGTTACCGAAACTTATAATTCATTGAAAGAAGTGTATGACAATGAACGTTTATCACGTGCACGTGTTTTTGAGTGGTTTAAGTGTTTTCAAGGTAACCGAGATGAATGTTGAACATTATTCACGCCCGGATCGCCCTCTCACATCAAAAGCAAATGACAATATCGAAAAAATTAGTAATCTGGTTCTATCTGATCGTCGGTTACGTATTCGCGCCATTGCTGAGACTGAAGGAACGGTCAGAGAATTTGTACGGTAAATTTTACCAAAAAGTCAATGCACCTTGCTCATTCCATATTATCTGTGAAGAGGTTTCTAGGCAAGTACAGCATCCCAGAGTAAAACCATGCGACTTCTACTTCCTAAGGTGAAATCTGCATTAAAAGAAATAATATTTGAGTCCGTTGAAGTTGGAAAGAGAAAGAGACACGCGTCCTGAAGGAACTGCCAGAAGACTTCCAGCATGTTTCCGAACAATAGAAGATTCGCATAAAATGTTGTAGGGATAAAAGAGGGGTGGATATTGATGGTGATAATAAATAAGTACAAATGACGTCAAAGTAAAATTTTTTACAGAGTCAATCGCATTATTCAATAGCCACACCTCGTATTAGTGAAAAATAGGTGAGTAACGAAACATTTAATATTTAGAGGGGAGCTATTGGCCTATAATTTTACATATCCAGAGTTGTAGCCTACGCTTAATTTCAATTATTTTATTAAAATTGTTCTGCTTTTTTTTTTTTTTTCTATCAAAAATATTTTCAATCAAAAGTTTGAAGAATTATTTTTATTTTAAATTTTCATAATCAATATAGTGTATATTTATTAGAACTTAAATTTTGTAATTATAAAGAATTTTGAAGACTTCAAGATTTGTATACAGCCGTAAGTCATTTTAGAATTCTTATCCTGCTGTAAAAAGGATTTGCAAGTTTAGCTTTTAACAGGATTTTCCAAATTTACATGGAAAATATTTAAATGCTTGCATTGAGCCATAATATTCAAGTAAAATAAATAGATTACCAGTATAGAAATAAACTCAAAAGAAAACACATGTGAGCCAAATTTAGCCTTTAACAAGATGTGCTATTTCGATCCTAATCTTTGCTAAATCTCCCCCATCCCACTCCTGTAGCATAGCAACTATCGGGTGTAAATATCATATATTGTAATTCTTCATTAACTATTTATTACATTATTACAAAAAGAAATTATCTCCTTTATAATACTTTTGAAGTAATCTTACAGCAGAATTTGGATTTTTATCTTTTTTTGCATTTCTGCTAACGTCTTAAACACAGATACACATATTCAGAACAACATAGCCTCACCTCTTGCGACATAAAACTCAACTTCTCTTGTTCATTCATTCAACAGAATTCTGTGTTATTGTAATATTTATTGAACCTAGCAGAGAAAATTAATACCGTGAAAGGATGTGCATAATGTAACGAAAATTTGCAGGCAGGTAGAATATATGTGTAAAAATAAGTCATTTGAATTTTAAACAAATAATGCAATCGAATATTCAGAGCTATCTGTAAGAAGTGGGGACAATATATGGAATACATAGAACAACAATACTTGCGACAATACATGGAACACCACTTCAAAGCATAGATGAAATAAGAGTATGGATGATGTCCTGAGAGATGGATGACCTTCTGCTTTCAGCTATACTCCATAATTTGTCTCCCGATTGAGGATCAAGCAGATAAATGATGGTCAATCACATCTTCCATATGGTTGATGAGAAAGCGGTTTAGAGATCTTGCTGGCCAAAGTAGCATATAGGTACCTAGCAGAGCCTGTTTCTGATGATTTCCATGTGTGTCTGGCATTGCCGTGCAGGGAAACTATATGTTCCACCCTCTGAAGTTAGAGAAATGCAACTGTGTGCAGCAATTCAAATAGATACCGTCTTGCCGTCATTGTGCCTCTAATTTGAACCAGAGGAAACCAGCATCCCAAGATTGTTGAAGATTATGAATTATCCATGGAGTTAGCGTCTCAAGCCGTGATGCCACATATCGATTAAGGCGATAAAAAGCTGTAAGAAGATCCAATCCAATGCCGAATTAAACAATAAGCAAAGTAAGCAACTGCTTAGAGCATCAGGTTACAGAGAGCACCAAAATTACACATCAGAAATTAAAGATGCCTCAAAAGACCATGCCAGGAAAACAATCTGATTGAATTCAGTACCAACCATGGAATTTTAAAATTTGTGCGCAATTAAATACGTAGACAATGATGTTTTTGATCCACACACAAAGAGCTATATATTGCAAGTAATATAACGCTACTGCATATCTGAAATAAACGTTATATTTCAGGCAAGATAAAATCGTTTTATAAAAATTTATTATTATTTTAAGTTAAATTATTTTTTTAATTTAAAATAAATAAATTTTTTATATGACTAAGAAAATTAAATTAAAATAATCGTGATTTTTTTTAAAAACATTTTTTTGATTTGTCTGAAAAAATAGTGCTTTGTTCATTGAAGTAATTTCGAACCGATTCAGACATTATTCGTATGTGAAGCTTATAAAACGACGTTCGTGGTTTGCAAAATTTCGTATTTAGAGTATTGGTTCCATGTTCGCGAAACATATTTCGGTTCATTACTGATTTTGGGTCAAATTGAAAAAAAAGAATTGCTATAAAATTAATCAAAAAATTCTCATTTTAGATGTCAACCCCCTAGAAAATAAGATTGTTCAAAAGCGAAATGTAGTTTTTATAATTTTTAAATCAATTTTCTCATATTTCATAAAGATATTTCGAATTGTATTAAAAAACAATCATTTGCTTGAGAATTAGGATGATCTGAATTATTCAATACCTCGAAATTTAAATCAAAAACTATAAAAATGACTATATCTTTTAAATATATATTTGTTTATTGCTAACATTTAGATCTTTTCAATTAATTGTCATGAAATTAATTTTAAAAAAAAATGTTCCATGTAATGTTTTGCAAAGAACAGATTTAACCACTCAAGGTGACAACTTTTTCAAAATAATTATTAAATTACTCAATTGAATAATAGAATTAAAATAAATGATGAAACATTGAAATGGACTATAATATAAGCTACATGTAATTAAAATGAATACAAACAATAAATTGTGAAACTAAATATATTTTAAGCTAATGCAAACTAAAATTAAAGGAAACGATTAATTATTTAACTGAATATATTTTAAGCTGAATGAAATTAAAATTAAAGTAAACGCTAAATTGCTAAACTGAATATATTTTAAGCTACATGTAGTTAAAATTAAAGCAAGTGATAAACTATAACACTGAATATATTTTATGTAAGCTAAATGGAATTAAATTTAAAAGAAACGATAAACTATGAAACTGAATATGTTTTAAGGTAAGTGTAATTAAAATTAAAGGAAACTATAGCTTACAAAACTGAATATATTTAAAGCTACATGCAATTAAATTTCATATAATTTAATATAATATAAGCTAAATGTCATTAAAATTACATATAATTGAATATAATACAAACTACACGTAATTAAAATTAAAGGAAACGGTTCATTATTAAATTGAATATATTTTAAGCTAAATGTACTTAAAATGAAAAGAAACGGTAGTTAAATTAAATGTAAAAGAATATAGAAAACTTTAACATTAAGCCTGTGGAAAGAAACGTAAAATTAAGATATTGGAATATATCCTAGTTATAATAGCTAAAGTTACCAAGTTATGTTTAATATTAGAGTAAAATTATTAAGTAAAATATAATAGAATATAGAAAAATTTAACATTAAGTCTAAGGATAGAGCCGTAAAATCAGGAAACAGAACATGGTTATAAAAAATTTAATTTATGTCTTAAAAAACTGAAAAGTGATCCGGTACGCCAGTTTATAACTTATCGAAAACAATAACCCCTTGGGTGGCTAAAAATAATCAGAACTATTTGCCTTAGTAACACTTTTATTACCTAGGGAATACAGACTCGAAATGTTTAATTTTCTTGCACATTTCAAAATATTTTTTTTTCTTCATAGAGATGTTTCTGAGAGACTCTTATTACTACCTTTACGTTTAGCAGAAGTTTAATCTAATTTAAGAGTTATAATTTCCTGAGAGGATTTTTATTGTGGTTTTGCTTCATAGAGTTTTATTTTATACTCTTCTCTTTATTTAACTGTGGCTCGAAAGCTACAAACAATTTCAGCCTATTAGGGGAGGCTAAAGGCTAATTTCAAATCTGGGATTAAGGCACTAAATCTTAACTAAACAAATAAACATAGAATACACTATTTAGAGGTCTCAGACCCTTAATGTTAACTACAGAAATAAACTAGAATAAGACAAAAGTTATATAAAAATACTAAGATTACTTCCTACCTAATATATACAATGATTATGAAAATATTAAATACATGTACCGAAATAAAGTTGAAGTATAAGGTGTCAACAGCTTACAAATAGGAAATTCACATAACAACACAGCGCGTGTGAAGTTGTCTGTATAGTTATTCCGTGATTCGGAATTCTGCAAATTTAGACCATTCACTGCTGCCACTTGCCCCACTGCTATCTCGAGTTTGTCATTTGTTTTGTTGTGCGTGCGTCATCGCATTAATTATTTATATGGTCACTTGCTAAATTAAATCAATAAATGTGCACAAATAATCATTTCTATATTTCTAATGTAAATGTTAATCTTAAATCATAAAGCTATAGAATGCCTTTTTAAAAATTTCGCGCAAGTTCTTGTTTATTGATATTTTTTTCTTTAATTTTTTGTTTCATTAAAAGAAGTAGGTTCATAATATAGCATTATTTATTTATTTTTGATGGAAACAACGATTAAGCAGATTTGCAACATTGCAGGTAAGACAAACGCATATATTTCTTTTTAGTGTTATTTCAAGGATAATATTGAATATTTTCATATGTGTGTGAATGTCAAACTATTTATACTCAAAAAAAAAAAAGTTTAATCAATTGCTTAAATTGATAGTGGTAAATTGTGGTAGTTACTCTATGCACGCAAATAACACGCACAAAACTCATCAAGTGTAGTTACTTGGCGGTATATTTATGTTTACACATTCGGATGAAAACTTCGGAAATAGTGTAGGTAGGAACCTGATAAAATTTGATTCTAAAGGATTATATACATAAATGTAATGTTTTGGGATTATTTACAATTTTTATTATTCTATTTTTTCAAAAAGTATTTTTTTTGGCAAAAATAAACATGTCGATTTATTCATCGTTCCCAACGATAAATGGTTTTTTTTAATGTAATACTGATGGAAAATTACACTCATGGACAAAAAAAATTAGCGCGCCAAGAAATAATTGAGGGATCATAACGAAACTTGGCATGAAAGTACATGTCGGGGAGATATGCAAATGATATCCTGCAACCACATGTGTTGCCACTCATGCAATGGCTCCCAGGAGCTCTTTTTCAACAAGACAAGGCTCTGTCTCACACAGCAAGGGTGTTACAAGACTGTCTCCACACTATTACTACCCTTCCTTGGCCTGTCCGATCCCCAGATTTGTCTCCAATCGAGCATATTTGAGATCATTTAGGACGACGAATTGGGCATCCCACAAGTTTGAATGAAATAGAGTCAAGGTTACAGCAAATGTGGAAAACGAAATGTCTCAAGATATCATACAGAACTTGTATGCCTCAAAGCCCGATCGTATCGCATCGTGCATTCGCGCTACAGGGGGTTCAACAGGGTAGAAAATCCTCCGTTCTTTTGCCTTTTTCTCTGAAATAAATGATCCTTTTTCTTTGATTTTCTAATTATTATTTATTTATATCAAAGTAATCATTACGTATGTAAAATTTCGTTTCATTTTGACGACTCCTTCTTGCAGTGCTAATTTTTTTGTCCATGAATGTATTATCTCCTTATTTTTTGATCATGCTAGCTAAAATTAAGTATTATGACCTTAACTTTCTCTATTTCACAGAATAAGCCATTGATTAATCACAATTAAGAGATGCCCAAAAACATGGCTCAAAAAAACCAAAAGAAGTTTGTTGAAATTATAAATAAGATAAAAGATTTAACATTTTTTTTTCCTTCTTTACTAATCTGAACTATCAACTTCATACCAAGAAGTAATGGAAATAATGTTATTCTACTTGGTTCTGGTGATTAAAATGATAACAATCCTTACAATGTGTCAGATATTGAAGATAATTATGTGATTCACTACAAGTCATCTTTGCTACTCTCGGGAGTCTCTAAAATAATTCTGGTGAAACTAAAGATTTAATAGACCTGGCTCAATCAATTACAGTAGCAAACCAAGATAAGGATTTCAGACTATAGCTTTAATTTTCAAACGTTGACACAACTCATTGACTTTTTAATGAAGCAAATGACTATCAACATCATTCTGGTCCATTTGAAAAATCCCATCGAACATTTGGTTCAATGTCATGCTATTGGAATGACAAAATAATTTTTGGAAGATATACTAAGGGAGAAAACTATGAAAGGGAATGGCTGCATTATTCGCCATCTATATACTGTCTGTTCTGTCTTGTGTGTAAACTTTTTGTGACCGAAAAATCATCAGCATTCGTAAAATCAACAAGTCTTAATGACTAGAAGTATACCAAAAATTAATCAAGAGCTAAGAAGCTGTAATGGTAGGGATCTTCTACTGACATTATTAATAAGCAAATAAGATTTAGGTTTGTAACAAAACCTAGAAAAACAAATTCAAGAAGAGATATTACAGAGAGTCAAAACTATAATTTGTACTTTAGCAGAAAGAGGCCTTGCGTTTCGTGGTACACCAGAGAAATTTTGCTCACCTCATAATTGTAATTGCTCAGAGTTGCTGGAACTCATTAGCCAATATGATTCATTTTAGTTATACGCATTAACAAGTATAGAAAGCCTGGAAAAGAGAAAATCTCATTTTTATTAAAATCTATTTGCTAAGAATTAATCACGATAATGCCTCAAAACGTTCATCGTAAAATTTTAACAAAAATAAAAGATTCTGGGTATTACAGCCTGTCGGTCAATTCTACTCTGGATTTGATGCACACGGACCGACTCAGAGTAGTTATTTGATATATAAAAGATGCACAGCTAATAATATGCTTTCTATTGCGTCTATCTATTCTCGAAATAAAAACACATCACACAGACAGAGAACTGGCAGAATAGACTTTCAAATATCTTGTAAAAGTGTATCGGTAAGATTTTACAAAATGCAGAGACTAATAATATGAAAATATCATAAATTTGACTGGCGTTATAATGGTACGCAGGAAGATATTTGGGTATAAATCCGTTTGCAATATATGTGTATATTCACTAAGTAGGGCTTTCTCTGAAACTGTTAAATCGAAGTGCCATTGATGACTGTTTACTAACTGTCATTTTTTTCCATTAGTCCAAGTAATTTGTAATATTTTTCGGTTTCAACGAATAGATTACAGATTTTTAAAAATAACTTGGAAAATAACTATATGTTTAAATGCTTATTGGACATAGGAAGCCCACGATAAAGAAACTGTAGCTATTTCATCATACCTATGGATGATCAACAAAAAAGGAAAAACCAAAAAAAAAAAAAAGGAACAGGTAATTGTCAAACAAACTACAAGAATTAGAGTTCAGATTTAATAACACAAAACATGTTCGGTACAAGTAATAGACTATTTGAAAGTGTTGTACCATATATTTTAATAATAGACAAAAACATCATTAATTTTATTGAATTAAGTCAATGCGAAGAATTATATGAGCTTACCCTTCAAATAGTATCTCTTTGGATTGATTGATTGGTTGGTTTTATTAAAATCCAACTGGAAGCAACACGAGGGCTATTGGCGACGGAACTCGAAATTGTGAACTTAGATCAAGTGACGAAGATGAACCTGAGCTAGCACCTCCCTCACATAATGCCACATTACGCCATCGTGAGGATTTTCAGCCTTGACAGATTTAACGTACATCAACCTCAGCTACATGGTGGGTCTTTAGTGGCTTTGATCTTCGAATCTTTGATATCGAATCTCAGCAGCGAGTTCATGACTATGACCTTTAGGCCACCGCGGCAACTGTATCTCATTGAGGAAAAAACACTATAAAATTAAAATACTATTCAAGACTTCAACAAATATTTTTGTCTCTTAAATATTTTTGTGCTATATTCCTGATTTCGAAATTCTTACGCTTCATTACGAACGATTAAGCGAAACCATTTCCTCAGATTCTGGACCGCTTCTGAAAACTGATTGAAATTTTCTTTGTATAATAAGCATTGCAAAAAAATAATTAAAAAAAAACACGCTTAAAAGCCTATTTCTAATATCTATTTATAGAGAGCTTACAAACTTCTTGTACAGCATCCTCATTCTATAAAAAATTAAGCATTGTTATCCCAGTAATTTTCTCAACACCACAAACATATCCTTCGCTGCATTTTAGAAGTTCCACTAGATTTCCTATGGACCTTTAACTGAACTGGATGTCTAAGTGAAGTTTGTACTTTGGAAAGAGGGACTACTAGTTTCGTTATTGATAATATATTCTTGATCTTATGTCAATTGATTTTATTCTGATTTCTGAGATTATAAGGATAAATTCGAAACTGTAAGGAAACGTTCCTTATAGTTCCACACCATTTGAAAAGTTAGACCCTCTAAAAATTCAAAATGTTTGGTCTTAAGGTATGTGACCATAAAAATCACAGGTGAGCACAGTTTAGTAAAGGGGTTAAGAAGCATTCTCTAATCTTTCTTGAGAATTTAATTTGAATCATTATCGCTTGCTGGTTATGTGACTTTTCTGATTATATCAGCAACATCGAAACAACTTAAGTTGAGACACTTTGAAGTTGCGAAATAATCCTTTAGAAAGATTAATTCAGGCCAGAGAGGAAAGAAAACGTGATTCTATTTTTAATTTACAGGATGTAATGGTTCAAAAAAGTAGATATTTATTTTTATAACATTTTTAGTTCTTTCTTTGTCATTTAAAAAAAATTCAAAAAATTGTAGGGATACTAGTTCTATTTTCCCCTTTATCAAATTAATCGAATATCACAGTTTGGATATCGTAATCGTATAATGCTTAATAGCACTGTGTTTATGCTATTTTCCGGTGGCTGTCAATATTAGTTGAAGTAATTTATTTATTTAAATTGCATAGTGCCTTAGATGTGCGGCTAGAATGAATTTCCACTAGCTGATAATTTGAGTTTACTGTTCCTTGCACAGTGAGTGAGAATTATTCTTTTAATTTCTTTATGAATGTTGTTGATTTTATGATGTCTGTTAGCGCCTTGCATATATTATTTACATAACACCGCAAACTGAAATTGTGTATAATGAGCTTTACACTAATGCAATTTTGGACATTTGCTGAAATTTAAAAAATGTAAAGAATCATACCATACTCACCTCTTTTCATTTGGAGAGTTGTATATCATATGTATAACAATTCTTTTCAAAATTGCGTTCCTTGCAAAGATTATAAGCTTATTAATTTTATATGCAGTTTAAAATGTTTTGCTTGCTTTGATTTTTGCCATTGAAAGTCTAATATGTTTTCAAATAAATTCATATTTTATTGTCTAAAATGAGTGAATCCATTCTTCTGAAATGCATCAAAATCGTATTTCGCTGGAAATATCCAAAAAAGAATTTCTTTCTGAAGTACAGAAAGCAGAAATTTTTAGAAAACTAAGATTAGCATCTGGGTTAATTTCTCTTGGAAAATATTTAATGTTTACTGTAGTTCATATTTGAAGTCTTTATTAATTACTAATTTATTTATACTATCAAAACATCAAAATTCAGAGCACTACAATTGCTATAATAAAGATGTCAAACATTTATACAAATAATAAGTTGATGACAATAAAATTCTCCTATTATTTTCTTCATCTTGAAGGAAATGTAAACAAATTTATTGCATTGAATATTACTTTCTATATGACTCAGAGTATCTAGATTAATCAATTTCCATATTTTATAAAAAGCCTGGAATACTTTGATTTCTGCATCTTTTATTCTCTAATGTTTCAAGTAACAGTTGCATCCTAATTCAAACTGGCTAAATCATTTCAAATTATGTCTCCGAGAAAGAAATTTTTACAAACATAAAAAAGTGGCTTTTAATTTACATTTTAAATATAATTCTTTTAAGGAATGAAGTAATACTTATTCAATAATTATTTTAACATTTATCTAGCTAGTTATTAAATAAATTTAATTTGGTTATCCACAAGATAAGTTCTGTCTAGGTATTTTTTACCCATTATATTATTTCTCAATCTTTCTATTATAATCGATACAATTTTGGTTGATAGTCTAAAAGAGTGTCTAAATGCAACACTATACGAAATAAAGACAATTGTTGAAATTTGTTATTGTAGTTTTTTCTACATATAAAACTGTTTTAAAACTGTATTAGTTGGGAAAAATATTATTTTTTATGAAAGGAATGTGTGTATATGTATATATATATATTTAAAAAAACCTAAAGTAATGATACCAAAATTTTATTATTAAATGTTTGAAATTAATATGGAAACACCACACATATTTATGCTATGATCCTGTTTCCCAGTCATTTATTAATTATATAATATGAACAGATAAACTATATGATTTTTGATTATTCTTAGACATCTCTTTCTAGAGGCTTCACTTTTTTTTAGTAATAATATGAAATAAAATTAGAAAAATTTTAACATATATCTTTGAATGAATATAAAAACCTCCTTTATCTGCCATTGTGAGTTGAAAATGTTGTTTTATCTACTTTAGGAGATCATACATTTATGCAAAAAGAATACTTAAGAAAATTTTAATATATTATTTTAGAGTTTTATGAAATGGAAAACAAGCTTCAAATGCCCAATGTAGAAAAATTCTTTTTAGAACTTGTTTCCTGCTTCAATTTTTGTGCATGGTTTTGCTTTAATGTTACATATTCATTGCTATTTCTCAAAACTGTTTATATATATATTCGGTGGTGACCAAAATTGTGGACACTTTTGGAAATTTTTTATCTTAACTGTATGCTTACAGAAAATGTTACATTTCACAAAATCCAAAGTCGTATGGATCATTTTAAAGAAAATTTAATGCTGAACTTATTACATGAAACGAAATTCAAATATATGCAATACAAAAAAACATTTACGTATTTTAATCTAAAAAATAAACACTTATGAAGTGGTTTGTAATGTCTAACTTTCCTGGCCAATCACTGATCCTTTTTTTTGGGAACTAATCACTGCCAACAGAAGCTGACATCATGTTTATAGTTGGAACTAGTCATTATTGTGCTTTGTTCTGTTGAAGGAAGACTGTTTCATATGTAAGGAAATTATTGGTAGGAATTATAAAGTTTTTTAAAATTTAGTCAAGAAGCAATGACATTTAAAAAAAGAGTAGATTGGACACCTAGAAAGAGATGCAAGTTTAATGTTTTATGAAAAAGTGATCTTTCCTGTGCTGAAATTGCAAGACAGGTTCCGTGACTACATCTGATATCTGAAAGTTTTGTTTATGATATCAGGTGACAAATTAAAAAAAAAAAATGCAGAAAAAGGCATAAAAAGATACACCACATCTGTTGATGACTGAAGAATAAAAATACTATGTCTCCAAGACAGAAGAATGTCATCAACGGACATCAGAAGTTATCTGAATAATGCTGGTGTTTCTGTAAGCACGAACAATCAGAAGAAGATTAACAGATATTGGCCTAAGAGGTAGAATTCCACGAAATAAGCAATATCTCAATATACAGCAGCACAAAAAAAGACTACAGTGGACAAAAGAACACATTAATTGGACAGATGATCATTGTTCTTAATTATACAGAGGGTTAGCGTTTTTCGTTAGCGATGGACGAAAATATGGAAGACGTAAGAATAGAAGAGCTACATCCTGACTGTCTTCAGGCAACTGTGAAGAATCCACTTAGTGTTATTATTTGGTCATGCATGTCAGCAGATGATATTGGTTGCCTTTATTTCATCGATGGAACACTGAATGCTGAAATATACTTTGACAGAATGCCAGGAAACAAAAACTTCTATCTTCCATCAGGGATCTCTTTCCCAACAATGCTTCATTTATTTTTCAGCAAGATTCTGCTCTCTGCCACATAGTAAAATTATCAAAAGATTGGTTTCATACAAAGAGCACTGAATTGATGTCCTATTCAAGAAACAGTCCCAACCTCAATCCTATCGAAAACTTGTGGCGTCATCTGAAAACTCTTGACCAAACGAGTTTTCAGATAACAGGAACTAATTGAGATTATAATTGTTTCCTAGCATCATGTAATAATGAAGGAAAAGCTTAAAATTATGTCAGCCGAATGAAAAATCAATGTGAAGATATAATAAAAAATAAAATCTACCCTACTAAGTACTGATAACTCACTGCAGTCATCAATATCTAATGTATTTTGATAATTATTGCTGCTTAAATTTTTTGCATAGCAAATATTTGAATTTGGTTTTTTTGTGTTGAATTCAGTGTTAAATTTTCTTTAAAATGATGTATATGACTTTGCATTTTGTGAAATGTAACATTTTCGATAAGCATACAAAGTTAAAAAACATAAAAATTTCCAAAAGTGTCCACAATTTTTACCACCACTGTATATATATATATATTATTTGAAATTTTGAAGAAATAACTATAATTATGAGGTATATCTTTTTATTTTGGAAAATGTGCAAAGATATAGTTCATATGAAGTACCATCAAATATTTTCAAGGCTAGTTTTGTTTTCAAAGAATTATTTATGTTTACACATTATTACATACAAATAGTCATTAGGAATTGCAATACAATACCAGTGATAGGTGAAGGGGTTATAATTTGTCACAATAAAGAAGAAAAAGATTGTGCTGAAAATTTTTTAAACTGGTTTCTTGAGTCATTGATTAAAATTCCTCCTTTTGATTTTTATACATTGGCTTTAATCAATAAGTAAACAGACTTCTGAGCAATGTTTGATGTTGCAGGCTTCTCTCTAGGTCTTTAGAAGGTTGAAGTTTAAACTATAGTCAAAAGGATTATTGTTTGGTGAATGAAGCTTGAAAAAGATAAGTTACAAAAATAATAGTAATTTTTTGCTAGCAGATGAATTTCGGCAATCCTACTGTAGAAAATATTAAAGTCATTTTGTAATTGATGTTCTATAAACAAAAATGCTTTGAGAATACTAATTGAGATAAAAAATGCTGCCTAAGTTGACATCTCACAAAAGCTGATATTTAATATTTAGATCCAAATAGATATATTGTGCTACACCAAAAAAAACGCATTATTTTGTAGGAAAAAACAAGATTTTATTGTGTTAGATAGTCAAATGGTTATACCACTTCTATATATCTTTCTTAGTTCAATAAAAGAAAAATTACTAGTTACTAGCAGGAGTACAGGATGTATTCCTGAAAAATTATGACATAGAATCAAGCTATATGAATGTGAGTGTGAATTAGTAAGTTCTGGGTGGCTTATAAACTTCATTGTAACTGCAATCATTCTAGTTATACAATGGGGATATTTTGCCTAATAACATTTGTAATTTGAGTTAATTTGGAACAATTTGAATTCTTTTTCAGTCCCTCTATTAATGTGGCTATTTACTCTCCATCACAAACTTCTAATATTATAATTTAAGTTGGGTTCATACATTTTAATCAATTGAGGTTCAAGTCCTTTTGTGGAAGTTTGGAGAGGAAGATCCCCGCTCAGGTGTCGTTCTCGTCACTTGACTGAGGTTCAAAATTAGGAGGTCCAATGCCAATAGCCCTCATGTTGCTTGCTGTGTGACATTGACCCGTGTGGTGACCGGGGATGACAGAATAGTCTCACTGTAGCTCATGCATGTCGTAAAAGGCGACTAAAATGGGTACCCAGCGTCTGGGGGTATAGCCGGGCACCCTGCCCCAGGGGATTATATCAGGGGACCTCGGGGACTTGCCTTCTTCAGGTAAGTATGGGCTTCACGAACCCGAGGTACCCTAGTGATCTTTCTTTCCCATGGGGTTTACTGTCTTTGGTAAACACGGGTGACGCACTCCCGGGATACCCTAGCGATCCTTCTCTATTTTCGACCCTCCTTCTTGTCAACCATTTTTACCTTTTTTTCAACTTCACGTCTAGACCACAGTTTAATCTTGTTTGGCGCAGCATAGCTATATCTGGCTCTTGCGCCAATAAACTTTACATTCACTCACTCACTCACTTGCTGTGTGACATTAATTAAACTAACAACATTATAGGTTTCACTTAAGTGGTAATCTATTAATTTGATCTGTCAAACATGATCAATTATTGTCAAATACCTGTTACACTTATTAAACCACTTAATACATTAGCTTTGAGAGAAACTACTTTTTAACTACTTAAACGTACTTGAAAAGCATCCTTCCTTGCCAAGATGTTCAATTTCAGTGAATGAAGGCCATATTAGTTTCACAATGCAAACAAATCAACTTCAATTGTATTCAACATTCGTAGGAACATCAGTAATTTCAGTCTTAAATCTTGAGATTTCAAAAAATTTGGAATTAATATATGATAGACATTTGCTTAGCTCGTAAGAATTTGAGAACTACTAATTCAGTTCTGGTGCCTTATATTATTTGTGTATTAATTATTATTTTGTCATTTTTTGTTAGTATTTTTTCATTTTTTATGACTAGCTGCTTATGTGCTTTTAATTGAAAAGTATACATGAATTTTCATACCACCAAGAGATAATCTTAGAAGGAATTTATTAGCTCGTACAGAAGTATATTTTTATATGAAATTGCGCTTTCTATTAAGTGTGTTACTGATAATCTTAGAAAATATTTTATTTCATAATTAATTAAATATGTATTGATTGAGAATAAGTAAATGACTTTTTTTAAGTGGGGATTTAAAGGATTCTGGTTATATGTATATTTTGAAATTTTTTCAATATACCATTACCATATTATTTACTAACAAACCATGTATGGTATTAAATCAGATAACCTGCAGCAAGTACCCTCTGAGTATATATTTGCTTATAACTGTAATTTAACATTTTTTTAAACAAATAATTTTGTGAGCATTTCATAGAAAATTATGTTTTTTAACTATTAACATCAGTCTTAAATAATTCGATATAAAAACCAACGTTTTTAAAAACAACGTTTTTATATGGTGGCAAAGTTTATTAGAGAAAATTATTGAAATATTAGTTAAAACTGTTAGTGAATTTTAAAGTTAAAAATAACTTAAAAAGAGACATTTGTGAGCGTATTAAAAAATTCATAATACTTATAATATCAAAACATGCATTTGAAAGTTTGTAAGTCATTCTATTAAAAAAAGAATGGGAACCAGAATTCAGAAAAAATTATTGTGATAAGACACGGCGCCAAATATTGGAAACTTTCTTTCTTGCGAATGATTACAGACTAAAAGTCAGCAACCCTTACTATCTCGGAGATAGTAAAGGGGAGATAGTATCTCCCCTTTGTGAGTACAAAAGGTTTACGATACCGCATGCTGCGTGGGGAGTGCCCGGTGCTCCCAGAGGGGGAAAGAAATTTTTTCCTCAATCCTAAAAGCGCCGAGAGGAAAGAATATTTTGACTTATTAAAATTATTGAAATATTAGTTAAAACTTGTCGCAAACGTCTAAATATTGCATTGTTAGGCGAGTGCGAACGATTCCCAAAATTTCAAAGCTCTAGCTTGATGGGAAGTTGGTTAAATTAACGATCGGAAATTTGATGACACACACACCAAGTGAAATTCAGAAAAACGTTGTAAAATCATTCTGTCTAAATGTGGGTTTGATTCCCCCACATTTGTAAATCATTGAGTGGGTTGATTGTAAATCATTTGAGGCTCAAAGTCTTCATTATTGGGATGGCTTTAAAGTTAGGAGAGTAGGGTATCAGCTCAGATTTGTCTATTAGGTCATTCATTCGAAGCACGAAAGTTCAAGATCGGTTACCAGTAGCTTTTGTATTACTTCTAAGTGTGTTGTGAATAAGTAATCTATTAATTAACTGAGGTTCAGAATTATGAGGTCTGTCGCCATTAGCCCTCACGTATCTTCTAAATTGCAAGATTAACAAAAACAATTGGTCAGTCAATCCTAAATTTATATATATGTTTTATATAATAAAAACACTCAGGAATTTATTGGTACATATAATTAGATGTTTTGTTAAATTGGATAAAACAAGATTGTTCATAAAGTGCGTAGGTTGCCTTGCTGAATCTTAATCTTGAGAATAAATCACTACTGAAAAAAAATCTTCTGAACTCATTCTAATTATTATAATTGGCTTTTGCTTTATTTTGATCTTTTACAGCCAGCGTTAATTTTTATACTTAACTAAGTTAAGATTTATTCAAGTGTTATTTCAACCATACCTTGGCCTTTGTTTGCCAAAGCTAGCTGTTATAGCACTACATTGATTTCATTTGCATATACTTTTATTATGCCCATTATTTTAGTGTTTGTTTTGGAAATCATATTCTCTGTAACCTATTTAGTTTTTAAAAGATGCAACTAAATGTCATGCATAGCTTGAGTTTCATTTACGTGTTTCATCAATGAATGGCCAAGAATCTGAGAAAATAATGAGTGAGGATCCACTGGATACAATAATCATCTATGAACAAATCGCACCATTCCATATATATTTTTAAAAATAGTTTTTGAATGTTTATATTAATAATTTTTTATGTTAGTCATTTTATCAGAAAAGGGCTTTTCGGTTAAGTAAAAATTAGACGTGTTCTAATTCATATACTTCTACCACTATATACATGCCATGTATTATAATAAATTACTTAAAAGGGTTGTAAAATGTTTTTATTAATTTATATAATATAACTGCATCAAAGAAAGGAAAATAAAGTCACTTTATTGAATGAAAGATATAATTAACTGAGGAAATAAAATGGAAAATTTTGTTGTACTGCAATATAGTATTTTTTTAAATATTATCTAACATATTGTATTAATATTAATAATGGTGGGAAAAGTTTCCAACTGCATTACATAGGACAGTGATTCAAAATTATGAAATTTCTTTAATAGTGCATATGAGCTGAATTCATTATACCTTCAGTTTTATACCAATGAGACAGTGGATAGTGTTTCAGTATTACATATTTATAAAAATTTTGAACATGCAGTATTTTTCTTCAAAAAATATACGGAAATTAATTTTGAGTCTCAGAATATTTGATTTTTGTATTTCATTGGATTGTATTTTTTTAAAGGAGAGTATTAGAAATAATTTTTTTTTTATTAATTGAAATTTGATGAAGAATTCTCATTGTATAATTGAAATTTGATGAGGGATTCTCATTGTATAATTGAAATTAATAAAAACTGTCATTTTAGAAATTTAAAGCTAATTTAAGTAATTGAAAAAAATGAACGTAAATTTGAGTTTAGAGTGACAATAAAGAAAAAAATACTGATTACTACCAACATTTTTTTTAAAAAAAAATATAACTTTATTAACAAACGAAAAATTGTTTTACAAATTTTAAAATCTCATTTTGATTTTCAGTGGGTTGGCTTGCTTCCAATGTTAGTAATAAATTGAAATACCAGTATATACGTTTCTTTTTCTTTACATTTTTAGAAAAAAAGAACACGAAGAAGAAATGAAGTATGAAAATAAAAGTTGAGCCATTAATTATTTCGAATGCGACCAAAGTAAAATAAAAATAATTGAATCATTGCTAATGGAGTTTGTGGAAATCCACGTATCAAACAATGCATTATGGATGACTTTTAATTTGTTTTTGTAGTATGATGTATGTGATTAATGATTTTGATGTAAATTGGTGATATGGAGAAAATACTGGGACTGAATTAAATTTGATTCAAATTATTATTTGTGACGGATGATACAGGCTTGAATTTTTTTTTTTTTTTAGAGAAACATTTACTTAGAAGTAGAACCTGATTAATGAACATTTTGGAAATAAATGTTTTTTTATTCATTTTAATTAATAATTTGAAATTCACTTTTGAGTGTATGTTGTTTTGCCATTTTTTTAAAAAAATATTTCACTTCTTTTAAAGTAATTGAAATGGAAGAAATATATCCTTCAATTTTATTTGTCTTTACACTCTTAGAGTAAAGTCTGTTCAAGAATGTTATTAGCTGTACACTGTATGTTTTGTGTTTTATGAATTTTGTTATATGAAAGATTCATTTAGATATGTGTATATTTTGGGAAACGTACATAGTCTATGTAATATTTTATTTTAGGATATTTTATGATTTAGTTAAAAAATGAAGTTTGTCTTGTCCACATATACTTATAAAATCTGACAAGGTACATATTACACCCCGCCCCCTCAATATGGTTTTTACTATGAACCAAAAAATGAACGAATTGTGTTGAGTGAACCGATCAAGATGCTGAATTTCTTATTATTATAAAAGCGATTTATGAAATATTGATGTATATTTAAATAATTTGTCAAATATTACATGGCCAGGGATTTCATAGCTTTTTCTTAAACTTATTTAAAATTTAAATTTGTTTTTATTAGCATAAGCAAGCAAGGCAAGCATCAAATGCTTTTATTACCTTTTAACATCTTTTCTCTTTCAATTCTGAGTTAAAGATTAAAATTTGTCCTACCGCGAATAGTTTGTCAAAAGAGGAATGTTCGATTCATTGCATATATATAAAAATCTGCACCGTTTTATATCAGTTACAAATATTGTTTTTCGCCACCAGTGGCGGCGATCGAGGGATGGGGCAACCCCTCCTTCAATTTTTTTGGGGTAAAAATTAATTATTCCATATTAGGCACCAAAAACTAGGAATTACAAATAAAACATTAGAATAAACTGTGTTGTCTTAATAATCTTTCATTTCATTTCTTTAATTATTAAATAATTTATTATTATTTTTGCATAAATGTAATTTGCGCAAAATGTAATACCATGCATCGCAGTTAACCGTTTCGTAAAGTACCACAGCTGAAATAATGGCGCTGAATGATGTTTTAAAACTGACACTAAACATGTCCCTTATAAACTTATTAAATGTGGCGTATGTTTCTTTGTATAATTTAATTGTATTGCTTTGATCAAATGATATGTAAGCATATTTTGCATATTTTGTAGTGTAATGCGGTATGAAGCAAGACGTTGAGTAAACTCACTGTTTGGTTTTTAACAAATTATCATTTTGTGATATTTATTTTAAACGAGCCGTACCTTTTTTAAAATGAAAAATGGTGACCGATTGTTTCTGATTACTCGAAATTTTACTATTTAATTGCAAGGGATTTAAAATATTCTTTTTATAATGAATGTTATATTGTAAATATATGTTAATCAAATTTTAAAAAAAAAAAAAAAAAAAAAAAAAGCTATTATACTCGATTATTATTATTAAATCACAGTAAAGTCTGAATAAACTGACAAATTATACAACTCTATATAAAGTCATTCAGAAAACGTCGAGAATTTACCATTTTGTAGCTACATTTAAAACTTGCATGTTTGTATCAACCCCCCTTTAAATTCCTCGAAACTTCGTATAGTTGTCTTTAAGTTTTTTGACACCCCCTCCCCCTTCCGTTTGCTAATTTCCAATTCCCGCCACTGTTTGTCAGGAATAGAATCTCATCACAGTTCTTGAAAAATTTATTTTGCGCTGTTACTTTTAACTGTGCTATTTTTTTTTTTTTATTACGAAATAAAATTTAAAGAATTGTTCTCCCAGTATATAAAATTGCTTTATAAAATGATGGTGGAAAGGCCGCGAAACATGTCTAGCCATTGAACAAATCTATTGCTTCGATAAAATTTCGAAATTGCAATGAAAAAAAAAAATGATTAAGGTAGTAAAAAGTATTATTCTTTGGTAATTCGGCAGACGACAAGAATATTGCCAAATTTCTGAATACACCGGTTAACTGGGAAATCATTAAAAATAATGCATTTAAACTGCACAAGCTACGTATTATTGTATAAAATTTAATACAGTACACAAATAAAGTGCCGAATATATGGCAAAACTAAAAAAAAGTGTACTGTTTAGCTTTCATAACATGAACTATTCCATTCAAGTATAGTGGTCGATTTGTAGGTTCGAGCCTTGATGCCATTAAAGATCCGCCGTGTAACCGGGGCTGATGCACGTTAAATCTGTTGGGACTCGAAACCCTCCCGTTGGCGTGGTGTGCAAGTTAGAAGAGGGGGGATGCCAGCTCAAGTGTCAACCTCGTCACTTGATCGAGATTCAAGATTACGAGGTCCGTAGCCTTCGTGTTGCTTCTAGTGCTACGCTAATAAAACCAAACCGACCAACCAATCTGAATGTCAAAATATAACTCATTGCTTTTAGTTCTAAAAAGTAGTCTTTGTCACTTGACGATTGTCCTTGTCACTTCCTTCACACCTTGTCACTCAAAATTACGGGATTCGTCACCAATATCCCGTGTTGCTCCTAATGTGACTTATAAAACCAAACAAACACCCATTTAAGTATAGAAGCCATAAATTAATTTGTATGACATGTCATTCTTTGTAAAAACTGGTTATTACCAGGATCGGAAAATACCAGATATCAAATCCAGTACTGTATATCAATTCCATGGTTATATAAAATTCGTTTGGTATTTTCTCCGATAAACATGCTAAGTAAATTAATTTGAAGATCATACACTCGAAACAAAAGTGGTGGCGTAACAATTGCTTTTAACATCTATATAATTTAATTTAACAATCAGTTGTTTTGTGTATTCTTATTAGAGCATAAATTAAGACTACGCTCTAGAAGATGAGTTTAAAATACTTTATTTAAAATCTAAGTTTTATTTTCATTCTTTAAAGCAGTTAGAATATTTTGTGATACAATACATTAGAAGATGTGTTAAAAATTTAAAAATGTTTAATTTTTCATTTCCATTTAAAGCATATGGAGAAATTTTCCTGTTAAAAGCGAACCTTTTTTTTTTTATTCCAAAATGAAGCTTAAGCCAAAAATTGTCGCAACAAAGTATTTGGCGGATTAGTCACGCACATTTCGCGCCGAAAAATAATAAGCTTTTAAACCGATTCTGAAATGCAAAACTATACACTTCTGCCGCTCTGTCAATTCACGAGTTAAAAGACTTCTCTATCAAGTTTTTTATACCCTTCCGTGGCACCCTACTTAATCTTTTCGCCTCTTTCCTGAATCCGTACATGTATCGAATGCGACAGAATAAAATTAACTTAATCATATACAATACTATGGATTGATTTATTGGTTCAGAATCAAGATATTCGTACTTTCGACCTTCATTAATTCGATACACAGGTTAGTCTCGTCTAAACTAGTCAACGAGGCGAGAATGGATTATTCCGAGAGTAAGAAAAGTCGTAAGAATAATACCCGGATTACATGTATATTTCATGGGTATTATGTTTAGTATTCTGTACGTGGAATTAAATGTTCTTTCTTGGTATTCTAACTGTGGAAGTCTTTTAATCATTTCCCCCCGCTCCTTGCGCTTGAATTCTTTAACCGTGAGGGAGATTCAAAGCATCCTATTCGGTTTTAAAAATTCAATTTTATTTGAATACCACCAACGTGTTAATAGAAATTCTTTGTTACATCTTCGGTTAAATTTATGTGTGTAACTTTTCAACATTCTGGGAAGTGTCTCATTAAATTTTTAATATAACTTGAATTTTAGTGACATTGAAAAGCGAGTGTTGCACCTAAAATCGTAAATGCGGTTGTTCCTAATATTTCATTTTTGCGAATTATGTGAAATGAAGATGAAGCGAATTGCCGATTAGTTTTATTTTTACTTTAGTAAAAAAAAATCTATTTTGAAATCTTTCACTGAAATATATGGAATTGTTTACAGATAATTAAAACTTTCAAAGTTAGAATAAAAGGTGAAAGTAATAAGGGTGTAAGATTTATCAGCATTCTAAAAAAGGAATTAATGAGAACATTTATAATCTTAAAATTGTTTCAAGTTTTAAAGTGAGCTAATTGTGTAATAAATCTTATATCAAATCTTATATTACTATTTTTGTATATATTTGGAATTATACTACACAACTGTATATATATGTAAATTATTAATTAAATGATTGATTAATTATTTTTATTGAAGTTCCCTGTACTTTTTTCTTCCTAATGTGAAAATCTTGAATGTCTTTCATATATGTTTTTGATTTCATACTGATTGGATTTTTTGCAGAATATTCATATTCTTTATATTACTAACTTTTAAAAAATGTGAACTAATTATAATTTGTTCTACATATTACTACATTGAGAAATATGTATATGCACATAAATTATGTTGTGTGAAGTTATTCAAGTATAAATATAGCCGTTTAGTTCATGTGTGATAAATCCATTCAAAAAATAAGAATTTTGATGTAGTGTTCAAAATTGAATGGAAATCGTTAAAAAAAATGTGTGCTTTGAAATAAATAAAGTGGCTGTGGTAGCCTAGTGGTCATGGCTTCGGATTCGTGGCCGGCGGTTTTCGTTCAGTCGTGGGTTCGATCCTTGGCCACTTAAGATCCGCCGTGTAGCCGGGGCTGATGCACATTAAATCTGTCGGGCCCAAAGTCCTCCCGTTGGCGTGGTGTAAAAGTTAGGAGAGGGGGTTGCCAGCTCAGGTGTCGTCCTCGTCACTTGATTGTGGTTCAAAATTACGAGGTTCGTCACCAATAGCCCTCGTATTGCTTCTAGTGCCAGGTTAATAAAAACTAAACTAAAACTTTAAATAAATTTAAGTTTGAAGTGATTATCATTACTTAAAAAAAAGTTAATCGTACATAGTACTCCCTTTTTTTTCGCGGTCGTGGTAACCTTGTGGTCATAGTCGCAGACTTGCGGCCCGCGTCGTTTTAGTCGAGTCGTGGGTTCGAGCCCTGACTCCACTAAAATAACGCAGGCCGCAAACCTGCGACCATGACCACAAGGCTACCATACCCGTGTAATGCGGATGATGCACGTTAAATCTGTCGAGATCCCAAGTCCTCCCATTGCTATGGCGTGGAAGTTTGAATACGTGCCGTCCTCTCTACTTGACTGAGGTTCATAATTACGAGGTGCATCGCTTTTTGTCTTCATGTTGCTTGTCAGTGCGACAAAAATAAAGAAAATTTCACTCACTCGTTATTTTTAACAAATATGTAACATAACGTTCTAATATCTATTGGTTGTTACAGCATGGACAAATTTAATTTAAATAATATTTTTTAAATATTAAATTTTTAAGCTTTATGAAATATGCTTGTTAAAAGGTATTTTTAAAGATAATCATTTACATGCGTACAAAAATGTTATTTTGTGGCAAAAAAAAAATGTCAGAAATTGGTTATTTTTCAAAACCTTTGAACAGTTTTTTTTTTTTAAAAAATAAGTATAAATAGTTTACATTTGGGATAAGCCTGTTAAATGCTGTATTATTAATTTGAGAAATAATTTTCTGCAGGATACGGTATTTCTTCAAGATATTTAAATATACATATACACACACATTTGATTTATTTTAAAGTTAGCATGGTGATTTCAAAAAAGGGAGGAAGACGTTGGGGCTAAAAATTCAAGGTTATCTTCATTTAATATTTTTTATAGAAAAAAAATATCGATACCTATGTAATTCTGATTTTATCGCCTTATTCAAACAAAAAAGCACAAGGACAGAAAAAGGGATCAACTTTCAGAACATTTACATAAATCACAGCTGCCGATTTTACTATATTTATTTATGAGGAAACTTGTATTTATGATTTTTTTTTTTTTCCAAAATTTTCCAATGGGTTTTAAAATTTGTTTATTTCGTTCAAAAAAAAAAAAAAAAAAGCTTAATGACTGAATTTGTTTTTGAAAGAAATATTCGCGTTAGGGCTGTTTCGTTTGCTTTTATTTTATTTTTTTAAGACAAAAAACGTTTCAGGTTTCCATGTTTATTTAATATTGGAGTTTTTTTTTATTTTTATTATTATTATTAGTCAGAAAACTTATTTGAACACATAAAGTTTAATTGCTTTGAAAACTTCAAAAAGATTCCTTCCATCTTGCTATTTTTTATTTGTTTGTTATATGTCGGCTATCTCTGAAGTACGTTGCGTGTGTAAACTAATCTCCCTTAAAAAAAATGGGAGGCATTTTATGTGCTGAATTTTCCACCATTCTTTCTGTTCTTTTTCAAACAACCATTATATGAAATTGAACGTTTTGTTTGCGGTATTTCCTGTTCAGCGAACTCAACCGTTGTCTGTATGAGTTACCTTCTTGTTTATTTCTCTTCCAAGATTTATTTGCTCCACTGAACTTCAAAAAACAGTGACTCGTCGTCTTTTTTTCCTTAGAGACGCATCTATTTTTGTAAAACAAAAGTTATTTCAATTTTATGCGTCGACGATGATCTGTAATCTCTCTTTTTCGCCGGAATATTACTCTCGATTACCGAAGAGCCCGACTCAAGATTTTTATGATTTATCCGTTAATTAATGCGTTATAGACATGACTATTTTATATAGGAAATTCTGACGTTCTTAAAAAAAAAATTCTTTCACGAAGGAGATCTTTCAGAGACAGTCCCAATATTTGTGTAACGCATGCCCCTAAAAAGTCTTTTGAAATAAATATTTTCACAAGAGCTTTAAAAATGCACTAGCTGGTGTACTCTTTCTTGGCATAAGTGTTTTTTAAAAATAAAACCGCGATAAATAGTCATAAGCAATGAATAGATCCTGTGGTCATGTCCGTGGCCGCGGTAGCCTGGTGGGCATGGTTTCAGACTCGTGGTCGGCGGTTCGAGCCTTGATGCCACCAAAGACTTGCCGTGTAGCAGGGGCTGATGCACGTTAATCTGCCGGGGCCCAAAGTCTTCCCGCTGGAGTGGCGTGGAAGTTAGGAGAATGGGGTGCCAGCTAAGGTGTCGTCCTCGTCACTTGATCGAGGTTCAAAATTACGAGGTCCGTCGCCAACAGCCCTTATGTTGTTTCTAGTGCTACGAAAAAAACCAAACCAAACGGTCATGTGCGTTTGTAATGCTGTACGCACCTAAGCTGTGCTCAGAGGTGTGAGAGTCTTCTTTAATGAAGGGGGTCTCGATATTTTTGGGGTCATGGATGCAGACTCGCTGCCGGCGTTGTTTTCGTCATCTCGTGGGTTCGAGCCTTGATGCCACTAAAGACCCATCGTGTAGCGGGCTAAGTCTGTTGGGGTTGAAAGTCTTTCTGTTGGCGTGGTGAATAAGTTTGGAGAATGTGTCGTCCTCGTCACTTTATCGAGGTTCGGAGTTACTAGGCCTGCCGCCTATAGCCTTCGTTTTGTTTTTCTCAGTGCGACCAAAAAAAAAAACAAGCACTCTTTGGTGAAATGAAGAAAAGGCGAAAAAGTCAAAAACAATCTCACTAAGTGCGTAATTAACAAATATATGTGCAAAAAATCATTTGATATTGTCCATGAATTCTTTTTTATACCGCTAAGTCATCCTTAACATTTTTGAATGGTTTGATCGAGGATGTGGATTTGTATCAAGAAGCAATGAACCAACAATTAAAGATTCAGTTTTGTATAAAATTTCGTCAGCAGCAAAAACCAACGTTATTCTGTTATTTTAACTGATTATTAAAAAAGCCGAACTTTGTTTAAAAGAAACTCATTAAACTACGAATCTTTTGAGCGGGAATAATTTGTGGAAAACTGTGAACAAAAAGAGAAAGGGATCGAAAATATCACTAAAACTAAATTTTTTAAAGGAGAAAGAAAATGGGAGTGGGTTGCGAATATATGCTTACGGCACCTTCCACAGATCAGAAAAAAATCCTAAAAATTTGGAATGATTCAATGAGACCTTGTGGATTCATATAAACGACAAACCGATATTAATTTTATATTTTGGATAAATAAAATATATTTTTAAAAAAAAATTAAATGTTTCTCAACTTGCCGATTTACATATAAGTTTTACTTAAACAGGGAGCCCCCCCCCTCCCCCCGCAAAAAAAACATGGCCCCGGCCCAAAAAAATCTTGGAATTGAACAGAGAAATTTGGGAGACCTCGCATTCTTGTTTATGTGTTTCTCAAAATATTTTAATTAGTTTTAATTTCGTACTTAATATTTTGATATGCTTTTATTTTCTCCGTAAGCTCGGAAGAAAATGAGCGAAATATATTTTTTTTATTTTACCGTAAATGGATTATTTAATGTTTTATATTAAGCTTTGCTCTCACCAAGCTAGTAAATTTATTTTCTCAATTTTCAAAGGAAGTCGAGAAATTCGGTCTTTATTCTTGCAAGTTTTTTTTTTTTTTTTTTTAATAAATTTTTCATTATATATATACATTTATATATCATTTTTTGCAATTTTTTTTAGTTCGTTGTTGTCCATATTCTGGTTATCGTTAAAATGATTTCTTTTTAATGTGATGTTGACTTGAGATATAGTTATATAAATTTTCCGTTTTAAAATTGTTAATAATGAAGAAAGGAAATTTTCGCAATAAAAATAAGAAAAATGGCAGAGGTATTAAATGAAAGACAACTTAAATAGAATGCGTATCTTTACCACCTTGCTATCAGTTTACTTTTCGCATGATATCATTTCAATTCAGAGGCCGCGGTAGGCTTGTGGTTAAGGCAGCGGACTCGGGCCCGGCGGTTTTTGTCGAGTTGCGGTTTCGGGCCTTGATGCTCTCATCCATTGCAGAATATCATTATCAGCCCGTCTTTAAGGAGGATTATATAGTGCTCGTCCTTTTTCTGAAAGGGTGAAAGACTTCATCGAGGAACTCAGCCTACATGACTTGGGTATTCAACAACGAAATTTTACTAAATTTCCTCTTTGGAATGAGCCAAGATTTACTTTCCATAACCCTTTTGCTTTATTCAGCAAATCCAACACATGTCCCATTGTTCTCCAGAGAATCTTTGCCTTCCATCGCTGTCAGTATGAGGATTTTATTCCTATTTACACGGATGGATCGAAGGGAACTGGATACGTCGGCTGTGGTGTCGTTTCAAATGACATCAGGCACAGTTACCGGCTCGACGCTTCCTGCAGTGTCTACACTGCCGAAGCAGTCGCCATCTACTGTGCCCTGAAATTAGTCGAGAAATCCAGTTCTCGAAAGTTCGTTGTATATACTGACAGCAGGAGCGTCCTGGAAACATTGGTACATCTGGACGATCGAAGTCATCCTATCGTGGTTGAAATTGCTGTCATTATTTGCCAGCTTTATAGCAAGGGTTTTGTTATAAAATTCTGCTGGATACCTAGTCATGTAGGTATTTTAGAAAATGAACAAGCGGACTCGGCTGCACGTTCGGCAACGAATCCTATGCTGCTCGCAGTCCCATTTGAGGACATAGGACGTCACATTTTAATGCTCATTCATCAGGCATGGCAGGAATCTTGAAGTCTCCAGACTAATAAAAAATTACACTAGGTGAAGCGGATCATTGGAGAATGGCCTGTATTTCCAGTGCGAAGAGCCGATGTCAGATTGACTCGCCTTCGCATTGGACATACTCGATTTACTCACAAACATCTTTTGTTTGGAGAAGATACTTCCGAGTGTCCTTCCTGTCATGTAACTTACTCTATTCATCACATTTTAATTGACTGTCCGGAGTTTGATCATCATCGCCGGACTTTTTTTCATTCATCTGTTTTATATCTATCTGACTTGGTGGGGAAAAAACCCCACCATAATATATTTGCCTTTTTACGTCATATTGGCCTTTTACACCACATCTGATTTTTAACTTTTTATCTTTTGTGTGTTATTTGTGTTTGTCTTGTGTTTTTAAGGCTGTTACTTTTTAATAGATTTTAACTAGTGTTTGGCGCAGCATAGCCTACTTTGGCTCTTGCGCCATTAAAACCTACTATCACTCACTCACTCGGGCCTTGATGCCACAAAAGACCCGCCGTGTAGCCGGGGCTAATGCACATTAAATCTATCGGGGTCCAAAGTCTTCCCATGGCGTGGTGTGGACGTTAGGGGAGGTAGGTGTGAGGAGGGAGGTTTCATCCTCGTCGCTTGACCGAGGTTCGTCGCCAATAGCCCTAGTGTTGCTTCTATTGCGACGTTAATAAAACCGAACCAAATTGATGCCACTAAAAACCAGCCTGTGTTGCCGGAGCTGATGCACGTTTAATCTTTCGTGGCTCACAAAGTTCTTCCGTTGGTGTAGTGTGGAAGACGAAAGTCCATCGCCGATAGCTCCCTTGTTGCTTCTAGTGCGACGTTAATCAAACCAAACCAAAAAACCGTTTCTATTGAGAAAATGATGAAAATAACCATTAGTATATCATGCTACTTTAGAAATGAATTTTGTTATAAAAGGTTATGGAGTATGTCAGCTAAAAATCTCTATTTTACGTACCAAATGTGCTATTGTTTTAATCTACCACAAAATGTCGTAGCTGACTATTTTGTATGAAAGCAAATTTTTATGCCTGCTTGCACCAATAATGGAACTTAATTTTCGAGAATATGTGATAGTTTTTTTTTGTAACATTTTTTATTGGATTGAGATTAAAAGCAAATTCTTTTATTTACTTATCGATTGAACTATTACCTTAAAGCATATCTAACGAAGTATTAAGAAATGATTGAAAATCAGTAAATTTATTTATTGTTTGCTTTAATTTTGATATCTGAGAAAAATATTGTCAATTTCCTTTTTTTTTTTTTTTTTTGGTTTAATTATAATTTTGAACTGAATAATTTAAGAAATATTTTTAAAATAGTATGCACTTTTGGTGACGAGATCTGTTCTTCGCATCGCATTGCATGGAACAAATTTTTCGAACATTTGTAATATTTTAACTACTTTGCCAATCCTTTTCCCGTTTTCGGTATTGACATTTTTGGTATCTGAGTAATAAAAGTTTCCAAGGAATAATTAAGAAACCACAGTTATATCAAGTATGGTCGATATTTGTTTTTTTTTTTTACGCAGCTATTTGTAGGTTCAGCTGTGTTTATTTTTCATTTCGCGAATAATTTTAAACGAATAAAGAGTGCATTTAGTTTTTGCTGTTCGAAAAGTCGATTTCGTTTGTGATTTAGTCCAAGCCAAAGATATATATATATATATATATATATATATATAATGGATTCATATCTTTGTGCTCACATTCTACAATAACACAAATATTTTTTTTTAAAATTAGCGAATGAAAAATAAATATTTGTTTAAATGATGACGAAAAGCATTATTATATTTTAAACTTGGAATTTTGTCGTTTAAAATTTATTTTATGCTGTCTTCTTTATACATATTTTACTTTTGTTTGTATTACTTGTGCTGTGATTAAAACAATCAATAAAATTGGATCGATATATTAAAAAGCATGAATTTTGTGAAAATTAGGCGAATGTTTCATTCGAGTAATGTGTACAATTCTATTTTATGCAATTTCATTTTATGTGCACAATGACTGCCAAGAGATATTTTTTAAGGAACAAATTATTAGATTCTGAGTTGTATTAACACATATTGATTTTAATTTAGAATCAAAACAAGATAAAAGAATGTTGTATTTTTAGATTTTTCTGACATCAGCGATGACGGAAATTGCTGTGATTAAAGCTCGATTGAAAGATCGGAACAAATTTTATTACAATATGAATCTTTACTAAATTCTTAGATTTTTTTTTCTTAGATTTCTTTTTTTCACATTTTTCTACAATATGAATCTTTACTAAATTCTTAGATTTTTTTCCCCTTAGAATAAAGTTTTAGATAAAGGCTTTTGAGATTTAATCCTTTATTTAATTTCATTCAGCAGTTTGGTTAAATCCATGAATATTATTTATTAAATGGTTTTATGTATTAAAATATTACTGTAAAGCCACTTTTGTACGTTTGTATATAGCTAATTTTTGTGTGTGTTTTCTTCTGCATTATTTAATACAATTACAGCATTTTTTTTCTTTTCCTTGAAACTGTATGGTGGCATGTTACGATAATATTTTAATTCTTGCAGATTGTTTCTGAATTAAACCGAACAAACTTTTATTCTTTTTTTTAAATTTACTTGTGTGTGAGGAAGTATATATTTCCATTTTCGATTGTCTGGAGGTGAAATGTTAATTTATTAAACACTTCGTTGTAACCTTTAATTAAAATGGCGTCTGTTTGAAACAGTCCAGGCGTGGAAAAAGATTTTTTTTTTTTCTGTTTCCTATTTTATTCTTTGGTTTCGAATTTCTCTTTTTTTGTTAATTAGGAAACAAAACCTTATTTTCGTACTTGAAATAACGAATCATTGTCTTTATTTTTGTTATAACATAGCTTTTTATAA
This sequence comes from Nephila pilipes, assembly GCA_019974015.1. Taxonomy (NCBI): domain Eukaryota; kingdom Metazoa; phylum Arthropoda; class Arachnida; order Araneae; family Nephilidae; genus Nephila; species Nephila pilipes. The sequence continues at coordinate 32,888 of BMAW01047452.1, forward strand.
CTTTTATTGTGTAACCGATTTCGAATTCTATAATTACAAAGCTTAAAAATTTAAGCATAGAATAATGCTTTTCTTTTAAAAAGGAATATCAAGTGTCGTATCGATTTTTTTTGTAATTTTTTTTTTTAAAAAAAAACAAGAATGTTTGCCCTCATTTTAATCTTTAATTTTCTTATGAGCTGGGAGAGTCGCGTGGAAAACAATATTATTATTTTTTTTTAAAAAAAAAAAGACAAGATTTAACAGACACTTCCATTTCGTTTTCATCCAAAACTATAGAAAGATTTGTCGCTGCTTGCGATTCCAGACACAGAATACAGAACTTTCATTTTAAAACAGAGCTTAAATATCGCCCCAAATTCTCTTTGTAATTTCTTATGAATACAATCCTCGCAAAGTATTCCATCAAGGACAGAAAAAAACCTCCATTCTATTCTGCATCCATAATAAAAGGAACTTATTTCGCATTCTGAAGTTATTGCAAATTTCCATTTCCTTCTCCGAATGTTTTCTTTGGATATCTGTCTCGCTCATATCCTCCCCTTATCCGCCGATTCCCACGAGAATGAGGGGCTGAAAAGTGAATATGGATGTCATCTCAGAAAATGGAACAAATCGCTTCTGCGCATCCCCCTTCGAATGGGGGATGGTGGAGAACACTGTCCCTCTTTTCTTATTCGAGCTAGGACTTCTCGACTGTAAGGACATTCCGTGAGAGTCGCTGTTGCTTGGAGGAAGATCCATGCGGGCCGGAAACTCATGGTAAAGATTGGGACATCATTATGTTTTGATTTTGTGAGGGTGTCTGTTGCACGTGTTTGTGTATAAAAACACAGATGCGTTTTTTTGAATAGTACTATTTTCTTCACACTGAATTTTACAAAAGTTTAAGTGAACCATGAAGGACAACTTGTTGAGAAATCGCAGATTCGGAAGCAATGTAAGCTTTTTTTTTTATCTTGTTTACTAAAATAATTATCTTTAATATATTATTTTAATTCGAAAAGATGTTTAGAAATAATATTTTTCTGTTTTTAGAGAATATCTTGTATTGTGTAAAAACTGCCTTATTTTAATACGTTCAAGTTATTTTATTTATTTTGTATAACATGTCACTCTAATACTTGAAAAATCAATTTCAGTTTATTTATTTGAATAACTGCTATAAGGAATTATTTGTCAGATAAAAATTATTTATCGTTGGAGATGTATATAATTCTGTTTATTTACATATATGATAATACGGATATCTTTGTTAAAATTGCTTGGGAATCCATAGTGCATTGTTAATATAGTAGCATCACATTAGTTGTTAAAAAGTGCAGTGCTAATTTTCTCATAGGAGTGTTTACATTATTCCATGTGTGTGATTATATTTGCCGCGATGTATAAAATTAGAATATCTAAGTCCGCTTTTGAACTGCATGGTGTTATGGATAACAATAATAAAACTTCGAGATGAAAAGATTCTCAAGGCGAAATGTTCAAAGGAATTTAATTACGTGTTTGTGATGCTTAATTCATTTTCGGCATGGCATGAAATCCATCATTCGTCTTTATTTACTTCGGAAAATAACTGCTTATTAAATTAATTCAAACACATCAAGGAACTATCAGATGTAGAAATAATTATTTTTCAACTTTGATGTATTTTTATTGTGTGACTTAATGATAGTTGCTGATGCATTTAATGATTCGAACGAAGAATACGTGTTTTTCTCTGTAAAAACGCAGTAAGAAATCTAATAAACCTTTAAGAATCTTCGACTTGTCTAAAATAACATAATGATAACTTATAACTTTATTAATGATAGAATTTTCTTCTATTTTTTTTTTTTTTTTTAAAAAAGATTTTATAGTGGCGAATGTCACAAACTGTCATTTTTGTTTTTGTTTCATAAACTTCTTTAATAAGGTAATCTATATTTTTTACTGAGAAATAAATATATGTTATTTTTTAAAATATTGAAATATCGTCTTTTTAAAAACTATGTTTAATGCAAAGTTATTCTTGAGACGACTGACACTTAAAAATTCAGCGTTTGCTTATATTTTTAAGATATGTAATGACTTTACAAATGGCCTTTTATATTTACACACTTAATAAGACCTTTATATCTTTTTTTTTTTTTTTTAATTCTATACGAATTGAATCTGATTACATCTCACATACTAATAACTTTGCCGTATGTGTGAAATGAACTGAAGTATCATGTGAACGGAGTCTTCTCACAGAGAACAAAGACATACATTATTTATGACTTTGAGGACACCATTAGTAAAACATTTGTTAAAAAAATATTCTCATTAGGTCTTGTAATCCGGTTTCCAACCTTTATGCTATTAAATATCCCCGAAAATAAATTTTTTTCTGCGCCTCCTCGCCTTTTATTTATTTTTAAATAGATATAATAATTGGCATGCTTTAGACAATAAGAGTTTAGTACAAAAAAAAAACTTAAAGCTACAATTAGCAGAATAACAAGGCTTAGCTATAGCATTTATGTAATTGCGTATTCATTTTCACATTACGTTTTCAATTATTTAATCTAACTACGTTTATCACATTAAAATTTAATGCAATGGTTGTTGTTTATTAACTCAAAGTATGTCAAATATTTGAAGTGATGTAGAGAGTGCCTCTCGTATCTCTTTTTCGACTGTTAATTTGGATAAATATTTGGTTTTCATTGCAGCCAGTGTTGAGAAACTCATTTCACACAAATAAATCGAAACAAACGGTTTAATCACTGCCAATGCAATCGTTATAATCTTTTTTTTTTTTTTTTTTCGTAAACGAATAGTTTTAAAGGCAAATTAATAATGATGAAAAAACGCATTAAAATATACGTACAATTAGTTTTTAGAAAGAAATAAAATAAATATTGTAAAGAGTGTAAAACAAAGACTAATAAAGGGGTTTCTGTTGTATGAAAATTATTTTTATTAAAAAATTTGTGCGCCACTCCTGTCTGTACCCCTCGCTTCCCTGGTTAGAACTTGATACCACGAAAGACCCGCCGTGTAACCGGGCTGATGCACTTTAAATCTGTCGAGGCTCCAAGTCCTCTCTATAACGTGGAGTGGAAGTTGGGAAAGGGAGGTGTGCCTCCTCACGTGTCGTCCTCGTCACTTGACCTATGCTCAAAATTACCAGGTCAGTCGCCAATAGCTCTCGACAGGCCGCGGTAGCCTAGTAGTCATGGTTTCGGATTCGTGGCCGGCGGTTTTCGTTCAGTCGCGGGCTCGAGCCTTCGCCGCTGGACCCGCCTTATAGCCGGGGTTGATGCACGTTAAATCTGTCTGGGCCCAAAGTTCTTCTTTTGGCGTGCTGTGGAAGTTAGGAGAGGTGGTGCCACAGTTCAGGTGTCGTCCACATCATTGACCGAGATTCAAAATTACGAGGTCCGTCGCCAATAGCCCTCCTTGTTGCTTCTAGTGCGACGTTGATAAAAACTAAACAAACTAAGCCAATAGCCCTCGTGTTGTTTCTAGAGCAACGTCAATAAAAAAAACCCCGAATTAAATAAGTTAAGCTAATGCTTGAATTTCACAAGTCGAATTTTTGAAAACACTAGTTTCTTTAGTTTATTCCAGTATTTAATTCTTGGTTTAATTTGATATTCTAATGTATCGTCAGATTCTAACTAATACAGTATATCGCTTTGAGTGAAATTTTATGGTGATCCAGACTTCAGTTAATACTTTTGAGTTTAAGGTGGGGAGGGGGATAGCTAGTCGTTATCTATCTTAATATGAAGGCAATGTATTTTGAATATACACATTTAAAGAGTTTTCTATCTTTTAAATCATGAACAGTTCGTACTCTGATTATTAAAGGTATTATTCGAAGAGATATGGCATGCCACGTTTCAAAATAGGGAATATTTCCGTAATTGAATTTGACTGTGTATTTTCTTCACTGTTATTTTTGTATTGCTTTAGTTTTTTCCACACAAATACCGAAATATTAATTCGTTAAAGTGACGATTGTGAGATATTCGTCATTCAGGTTTTGCAGCCTTTTTCATATGTACGAGGATTGTTTCCAGAACTTTCATTGTTGCATATTACTGAATCATTCATGCTTGCAATTAATGCATGAAAACATTAATGAAATTTAATCGTCATCGGTATTCTAAATATAAGCTGGCCTGGTTAAACATGATCTTGGTATCGTAGTAATGATCACGAGAATCGATATTTCCGGAAGAAGTTTCTGCTTAGGGATCTGTTTCTATTTATAGATATTATTATATCTGTAAATCGCGAATGGCCTCTGGTTATTACCATTGTTTCTATGTTGTTTCACCGGTAATTGGAAAGATATGTGCATAACAATAATACACTTTTCCTGCGGCGTTTGTAATTACGTTATCCGAGAAAGACAAATTTAACTTATTGATTAAAACAAAAATATTTTACTATATCGGTTATCCGGTAACGGCCAAAATTACGAGGTTCCTATTTAAAAAGTTAAATTTACCCTCTCATCAGAATTAGTAAAAATAAATTAAAATCGTCTAGTCGTCATGGACTCAATGTCACCGCAATTTTCGTCGAGTCGTGAGTTCAAGCACTTATGCCACTAAAGATCCGCCGTTTAATGAGGCTGTTGCATTTTAAATGAGGTCGCGGTTTAAAGTCCTCCATTTGGTGTGATGTGGAAGTTTGGAGAGGGAGTTGCCTTATCGGGTGTCGTCCTCGTCACTTGACCGAGGTCAATAGTCGTCGTGTTGCTTCTCAGTGCGATGTTATTGCACAATCACATCACTCTCAGTAATCGGGCAGGTGTCGTACCAGAGGTTACTGGTGCGAAACTGTGCGTGATTATTTAATAATTATTAAACCAACAATTGTAGAAACTGAAAGAGATTTTTCATTGCGAGATTATTTTGTACTGAAATTTGATTAATTTTGTACTTAAATTTCTTATGTACAAGTTTTTCAAAACATGTTGACGAATCGATTACGTATTAAATTATATATGTATTTTTTATATATATAGCTGTCTTCAGTGTGAATTTTTTTTTGTGTATTACCTACAATTTATTATGAGGTTGTTGAATTTTTTTGTATTATTTATTTTTGGAATACAATTTATTTTCACGTACTTTTGACGCAGTGTACAAGAATCAAATGGTTATTAGTATGAATTTTTATTTTATATTCACAGTGTTAAGAATTCTCAATAATTTACCGGCATACTGTTTATGTTTGAAAAACTCGCCGAATAACCAGTAACAGAAAAAGGTGGTAAATTTGCGGTCATTAATTGCAACCATGTCCCAATGGTTATGGTTGCGAATTTCATGGCTTCCAGCTTTCGAGTATGGATATATGAGAATGTTTTACAATTCTAGTTTCACCTAATACCATGGCTGAAGTAGCCTGCTGGTTATGGTCGCGGCTGGCGTTGTTTCCTTCGAGTCCTGGGTTCGAACCTCATGCCACCGCCGTGCAGTGGGACAAAGCACATTCAATCTGGTCGAGCTCTAAAGTCTTCCATTTGGTGTGATGTGGAAGTTTGGTGAGGGAGGTGTCAGCTCACTTAACCAAGGTCCGTCGTCAGTAGCCCTCGTGTTGCTTTTCAGTATGACGTTAAGGTATCCGTACACCTTTAAAACGTCATTTTTGTCAAAATTTTCGATTTTCTAATTTTAACATCAGTTTAAATTTTAAACTTTTTTCTTTCTAATAGTGTTTGAATTTTGCTTATACCTTATTTAGAACTTAAGTTACAGGGATTTGAATTTTACTCGTTAGCTAATTTTTGAAACTGGAAGTGCATTTCTGCAGACAGGAAGTTGGAAGAAATGTTTGTTTACATTTTTATTTTTCGAAATATCTTTTATATGTACAATGGTACAAAATAAATAAATTTTAAAACATGAATCTGAATTTTCAGAATGTTTGAAAATACATTTGGCAACAGGTATTTAAATACATTTTTATCTTGAATCTGGCAAGAAAAGAGAATCGTTATTGTTTGTTTACATCTGTTTTGGTTTCTGTTCTCATCCTTATAAGAACTCGCGGCCGGCGATTAAGCTCGAGCCTTGATGCCACTAAAGTCTCGCCTTGTAACCGGTTCTGATGCACGTTAAATCTGTCGTTGCTCAAAATCCTCCCGTTGGCGTGGTGTGGAAGTTAGGAGTGGGGGCTACCAGCTCAGATGTCATCATTGTCACTTGACCGAGATTCAAAATTACGAAGTCCGTCGCTAATAGCTCTCGTGTTGTTTGTCGTGCGACGTTAAGGCTCCCGTCTACCCGTCATTTTAATTTCGTTAGCTTAGTGTTAATCCTATGGAATTTCGACTTTAATTTTCCCATCTTTATTATTTGATCTATTTGAATGCAATAAAGTGCATCGGAAAAAGCAAAAAATAATGAATGCTTCTGTGGAATTACTTTTTTTCCTCCGATTTTTAAAAATATTTGAAAGTATTCTTTACGGACCGGAAAACTCAAAAACGAATCATTAAAATAAGAATAAAAATATTTTTAAAAATCGGAGAAAAAAAAAGTAATTCCACAGAAGCATTGATTATTTTTTGCTCTTTCAAATGCACTTTATTGCATTCAAATAGATCGAATAATAAAGATGGGAAAATTCAAGTCGAAATTCCATAGGATTAACACAAAGCTGACGAAATCAAAATGGCGGGTAGACGGGAGTCTGAATAAAACCAATCAATTTACTGCTGTAGAATGATGTTAGTTATCAATCAAAATAGTAAATTGTTTGTAGTTTTAATCGTCACATGTTTAACACTTTATTTTTTCGAGTACTGTATTAAATTTTATACGATAACATATAACACTCGCTGTTATATGTATCGTAACGCACAAATGCGTTATTATTTGTGGTTATCTAGTTATTCGGTGTTTTCGGTGGTAGTTCTGTTTCCCGGCCCGTTGTCAGCCAGATTACGGAGAAAATACTGTATTTATTTTCTGTTTATTGCGTTCGTGCGTTTCCTGAAGGTATTTTAGTAACTTTTTTTTTAATTCTTAAAAATTATTTATAAACCCAAATGCTATTTTGTACAAAAAGTTGCCGAACGGTATGAAATATTCTCCCATATCTCGCTGCCTCGAATAGCGCATTACACCTTATTTGAATATTCCATTTTAAGAAATATTCATGAAGCATATCGAGTATCACTTATTTTAATGGTAAATGATTTTAAACTCCTATGAATAATAAATAATTCGGTGATACTCCTATTTTATGTTTCCGCATTCCGAAAATTTTATCTTCGCCATTTTCTCATAACATTACATCACTTTTATTTTAAAATAATTTTACGTTACTGCCCGCCTCACTCCCATGGGGTGCATTGAAATAATGCTCTACATTTTCTCTCTACGAGCTTTCGAAATTTTTTTTTTATTATTGTATAGGAATTTAATAGTATGTGTTCAGAATGAGCCGAAAATTTCCATATTAACCGGTTTCGAATTTATTGCTATGATATGGAAAAGCTCAATTTTAGAAGGAGCGTGGAAGATCTGGAAAGTATATATATGGAATCGTAAGGAAAAATTTCATTTTTCGTAAAAACGAGCAAAATTGATTATTATCGCTGAGAAGATTTATAGAATAAATCTTTGAAATCTATGTACAAAATATGTTGAAAACCTCGTAGGAAATAAACGTTAAAATTGTAAGAGTGCAATGATTTGCTTACTTTATCATATTCTCCTTACCTTTGATCAGATTCTTAACAGGCGAGTAAGTCCCCACGGAAACTTCCCTTCTTTTGGTAGGTATGAGAGTATTGACCCTGAGATACTCCAGTGATCTTTTCCTTTCCATCGGGTTTACTGTCTTTGGTAAGCACGGGGGACGCGCCCTAGCGATCCATCTCTATTTTCGACCCTCCTCGTCAAGTTTTTAATATTTTTTTCCGTTTTTTCAAATGTTTAGACCAGAGTTACATCTTGTTTGGCGCAGCATAGCCACATCTGTCTCTTGCGCCATTAAACTTCACTGTCACTGACACTCATTCCCATGCGGTTTACTGATTTGGATAACACGGATGACGCGCCTCCAGGATACACTAGCAAACTGCTCCTTCTTATTTTTTACCAATTTTTATCTGTTTTTCAAATCTCCAGATCATTGTTACATCTTGTTTCACGCAGCAGGGCCACATCTGGCGCCATTAAACTTCACCGTTATTCACTCATGGCGGGTATGTAACGAATGCCCCACACGCAGGCGGAAAAATGAAAGGGTGCCAATACTGGTTGGTATTTTGTAAAGTGGGGCCCCGGGTTACCCTGACAATCCTTCTCTGCTTTCGACCCTCTACCTTGTCAACCAATTTTTGTCTTTTTTCCCCCCCAATTTTTTCACGTCTTGATCATAGTTAAATCTTGTTTGGCGCAGTATAGCCACTTCTGGCTCTCGCGCCATAACCTTTTACATTCACTCATTCACATTCCTGTAAAATGTATGTTACCTGTGCAAAGACAAAAACATCCAATGAATTTTTGTCTTATGTTGCAAACACAATAGATAAACATGTTATTGCATATTATGACATTTTTAGAAAATTATTATTTGTATTTTCATTGTTTTGTTTCATTGTTGTCTTCACAGGGGAAAGGCTTTGGCGTCTGTGTCCATAAATAACTATGTAATCTGACTTATCAAAACTCTATTACCCACATTATTTATTTTTTGTAGCTTATTGTAACGTTAATGTTTATATTTATTGTTTGCTCTCTTGTATTGCAAAAAAACCTTGTTTATTTTGCTTAACATCAACGAATAAATTTTTATACATATATTTTATGTATTTTAACATTATATGAGGGCGCACAAAAACTGTTTACACTGGCACTCTGTCTCCCAGGAAAATGCCTGCCTTTAATAATATGTTTTTGTTCAGGATTTGTTATGAACAAATGTTGCAGTTTGACTAGTTCTCCTATCAGAGAACAGTGCTGATGCACGTCAAATCTGTCGTGGCTTGAAGTCCTCCCATTGGCGTAGTGGGGAAATTCAGCATTGGAGCTCAGGTGCCGTCCTCGTCATTTGACCGAGGGTCACAATTACGAAGTCCATCTCTTAATGCCCTCGTGTTGCTTTTAACAGCGACGTTAATAAGCAATCAATCATGTGTATGTATTTTTCATTAAGTATAGAACATTTAAAATTTGATTTTTGTATTTAATATGCAAATGAGTACTTTTATAATCTCTCCCACATTTCATTTTGAGTAGGAGGAAAAGAGTGTTTCACGATATAATGTCATCATCTCCTCTTTTTTTTTTAAATTTTTTTTTGCTCGCTTTTCCTTTTTCAGAACTGTTATGTTGGTTAATATCTCATTTGGACAGATATTATTTTCTTTTACCTTATTAAGCGAAACAATCTCAGTTTTTAAAATTGTTTCTTTTTTAAATCATTTTGCGCGTGAATGTTAATTACTATCGCACGCGTAATTTTTCTAGGAAGAATTGAATAATTTTATTTGTATAATCGAAGAGAGCTCCAGCTTTTGTGCTGTATATATGAATTAAAGACAACATAGGTTATTCAATTACGTTTGATTTAAAATTATAGAGTATGGCGTAGTGACTGTGTCTGCGCACTTATTTGTGAAATTAACGACAATAACTGTGTAACATAATATGTTCATATAATTTTGTTAACGACCCGAATATTGTTTTATTATCATACTAATTGGGAAAGTCTAATTGTAAATTATATTCATGGACTAATATCGTAAATCATTTGCGTAATTTTTCGGAGACGATTAATAAAATCATTAAAATGATGCACTCCGGTAAGAATTAATGACAGTTGTCCGGAAGATAAAATTATGATAGTATCCTTCTAACGCAAATTTAAATTTGTATTCTAGGTTTCGTAAATACAGTCTGACCCCGTTTTTTCGCGGTAGTTAAGGCCCATGGGGACCGAGCCGCTGGTTAAGTGAACCGCGAGTTATAGTAAAAATATAAATAGAGGGATGATGCAAGTTCCAACATCGATATGAATTTTCTTCAAACCGAGCATTTGCATTACATTACAGAATGAGTGGCTCTTTCGAGAAAATGTTTATAGTTATGTAGATTACTTTAATAATATGTGTCACCCAAAAAAAATCGATAAAAGAACTAATATAACTGAAGAAAATCGAGTTTATCGTTTTATTAATCAATCCCTTTATGGATAGTTGTTTTTTTACTGACATTTTGTTTCTTTTTAGTCTCCTGCATGACAGATCTCATTTGTTGTGTCTTTATCCGAAATCCCTGTTGGCCGCGGTAGCCTAGTGGTCATGGTTTCGGATTCGTGGCCGGCGGTTTTCGTTCAGTCGCGGGTTCGATCCTTGGCCGCCAGAGACCCGCCGTGTTGCCGGGGCTGATGCACGTTAAATCTGTCGGGACCCAAAGTCCTCCCTTTGGCGTGGTGTGGATGTTAGGAAAGGGGGGAACAAGCTCAGGTGTCGTCCTCGTCACTTGACCGAGGTTCAAAATTACGAGGTCTGTCCCCAATAGCCCTCGTGTTGCTTCTAGTGCGACGTTGATAAAAACTAAACTAAAACCGAAATCATTGTTGCTCAAAGTAACAAATTACTGATACAAGAAAAACACTTCATTTGACTGACGCAATTTGGCGGAACGTACAGTTATCACTGTTGGCAATATCTCGAAAATAATCTTTTATATATAAAAAAAAAATCTTCACTATTAACTTAAACTAATCAATTTTCATCCCCCTTCCTTCATTTCCAGTACTTGAAAATCGTGCAATTTGTTAGCATTCAGTCAATGAATTGTACAAAATTATATACTACCTTCACGCTTTTTACTCTTTTTATCTATAAGTTATTAAAGGATATGGTAATGTCCTTTATACTTGAAGAGTAGGAGGAGGGATCGCTGTAGAATCCATTTTTAAAACTGTTTTCCCTTTATGGACATTTCAACCAGAAAAATCTACCAGTATAAATATAAGTTTGTTCTGGTTGGGCATATTGTATTAAATAATCAGATACCACACTGTTAATTTATTTTTAATTAATTTAAATATGAATCGCATTTTCAGTAAGATATTGGTACTTGTGGCACTTAAGGGCCGTGGTAGCCTAGTGGTCAAGGTCGTGGACTCGCGGCCGGCGGTTTTCGTTCAGTCGCGAATTCGATCCTTGGCCGCCAAAGATCCGCCGTGTAGCCGGGGATGATGCACGTTAAATCTGTTCGGGGCCCAAATTCCCCCCTTTGGCGTGGTGTGGATGTTAGGAGAGGGGGTTGCCAGCTCAGGTGTCGTCCTCGTCACTTGACCGCGGTTCAAAAGTACGAGGTCCGTCGCCAATAGCCCTCGTGTTGCTTTTAATGCGACGTTAATAAAAAATTAAACTAAACTTGTGGCACTTAAAATTGGGAGTAACATTAGTATGCAATCAGCACCTGGAAAATAAAGTAGTCATTAACAATGTCTATGGACATGCTAGTGCTCTTGGAACATTTTGAAGATCTCTGGTGGCTCCTCATACCTCAAAATTTTTGTGTTGAATAAATTTGATTATGTTTCTCTTCAAAACCGCAGGACACGAATAATATCTGTTGGCTGGATAGCAGAAATTGTTATTTCTGCTATTTATCCCTGGCAACTCTGTTTGGGAAAGGAAATTACACACCGATGTGTTTTGGTTTCCAGAAGATCCGTGAGGCCAAGTCTTTCATTTGATCTCAAAGCTCATTTGCTGCAAAATGTCTTCTGATCTTTCTCGAGGGTCACAGCTTTATTTTAGCCGGCATTTTTTTTGGAATGTAAGGGTCGCCTCAATTGTCCATGGTAATGTGTCCATAAAATATGGATAAGCTTTTAGCTGTGCAAGTTGTGTTAAAACTATCGAAAACCATATTTCTATTTAAAATAATTTATTTTTAATAAATTTACACCTTGTGTTTTCAGAAAGATTCAGTGTTTGTTACACTTAAATTTTGCTATGCAAATTAACTCTATTTTCTTGGTGCTAGTTGTACACTCGAATAATTGTTAACAATGTCTGGCAACACTTCCTTTCCAGCGAACACTTAGGATATTTCTGTAGCTTTTTCCACTTCGCAATTTTTGTTTAGAGATAATTTGACCACGCCTTTTCAGAACCGCGGGACCCAATCGTTCATCTAGATTGGATTGCTGAAATTGTCATTTCACCTGTTGTTCTTTGGCAACTCGTACTGTGAAGGGAAATTACACCGGCAAGGATGTGGTATCCGGTGCCAGCATGTTTGATTCCCAGGAGATTGGACTGCTATACGATGAAATCTTGAACTTCACTTCAAAGTTCATGTGAAACAAAAATATCGCTTGACCTTTCATAAGTGTCACAGGTTCAATTGCAGCCAGAATCTTTGTGAGAACATAAGGGGGCACCACAAACGAACTTGTTAATTTTGTGTTGTTGCCTCAAATTCAATAAATTCAAATTTTTGCTTGAACATATAAATAAACGTACAGGTTCGTTTTGCAAAAAATTATGCAAGAAAAAAAAAATTCAATATGTTATACTTCTTTGGTTCTCAAAGTAGGAGGGTACGTGGAGGTCTTTCAAGGTGTACTTGAGCAATTCAGGAAAAAAAAAATATATCCAAAAAACTTATGTATAGATATTTAACGATAAATTGTATCTCTTCTGGTTTCAGATACCGGAAGTTTTCGCAAATTCACTCGGCCATGCTACCGTCAGTTCCTCGGCAGGTCCGCCCAGCCAAATGCTTATCGCTTCCAATAAATTCACGATCGTTCTCCACAAGTTTCGCATCTCTCCACTATTTATAGCCACTCCAACCATGTGTGGCGTCATAAAGGAAATTCAGAAAAAGTCCATTACTTTCTTCCCTTTCGAGATATGGACTAGATTCAAGTTTTTTATAGAAATATATTTTTGTCGCCAAAGTCGTCGAGTTTTTAATGTTGCCAAAATGTTCGCCAAATTAGTTGCCAAGATAAAGAGGTCTCTTGGTAAGATATGTTGGCTGGCTAATGAAATCTATGTAAATCTCTCTTTTTTTTTTTTTTCCTTGCTAGGGAAACGCTGCTAAAGTGTCATCTCGTTTTCGTAACAATATTAAATACCAAACTCATTCCACACAGAAAAATTACCAAGTGTCATGACAAGCGATCTCGTAAACGTTTACGAAACGCACATGTTCATTGAAATCGTTCTAAAAGCTATTGTTCTTAAGTGCAAATTAACGAGTGCTTATCAACAGAAATGGTTTGTTACCTTGTAAAAATGATCTTTATCACAAAAATCATTTAATAAATAGTTATGAATAATATTCTGGTATCTATTTATTTACGCTACCTGTGCAGCCAGAGCCAGTCAAAACTGATTTGCAATTCCGAAAAGAAAATTTAAGAATTATTTTTAATGACTGAATACATTAGTTGAAAGCTTGGCTAGTGATTAATAAATTAGAAAAATGAGTATCATCTGTACTTTTTAAATATTCTTTAAAGTATAAGGTGACCAATCGTTCTCATTTAGGAAGGACAGTTCTCCTTTTGTAGATTCTGTCCATTCTCGAAAAGTGTCTTCTTTCCTGTCCTTCTTTTCAATATTTTAAAATTATTATGTTAATCACTGTATTCAGAGATGCCGCGCTGAACTATTACGCAAATATTGAATACGGTAAACTTTTAGGATATTTAAAAGTTAGATGTGGCTCACTCTAAACACCTGCAATGTGACCACGGTAGTCTAGTGGTCATGACTTCGGATTCGTGATCGACTGGTTTCGTTCAGTCGCGGGTTCGATCCTTGGCCGCTAAAGACCCGCCGTGTAGCCATGGCAGATGCACGTTGAATCTGTTGGGGCCCAAAGTCCTCCCGTTGGCGTGGTGTGGATGTTAGGAGAGGGGGTGGGTGCCAGCTCAGGTGTCGTCCTCGTCACTTGACCGTAGTCACCGGTAGCCCTTGTATTGCTTCTAGTGCGACGTTAATTAAAACTAAACTACCTGCTATAAAGCGTGTTTTACAATTATTTTAGTCTCCTCGTTTGTATTTTTAAGTTTAGACAATTGTCCAAAAAATCTGGAATCTTTTTTCAATTATAAATATCGGAGATATGAATGTATTTTGTACATAATCATGCATCTATTTTCCACAAAACAATTCAAGAGATTGAAGGGGGAAATATTTCAGCTACAGAAGTTAGTCTTATTTCAAACGATTTAGTTCTTCAATTTTCATCACGATTTGAGGAAAAATTTGTTCCTTTCATAATAAAAGGAAAATTGTCAAACTTAGTGGAATCATATTGGAAAGTGTACAAAAGAAGTGCAGAATTTTTACCAAACATCTGTCTAATACGTCGAAGAATGGTCTGAAACAAATATCACAGGAAATAACAGTTTTCAATGGTGTTTTTCGACCTCATCGCAAGTAAATTGGACAGATATTGAAAATTGTGGTGAGTTTTTATCGAAAGAAATGCTTGATATTCAAATCGATAACAATTGTCTGTGTGAAGAAATTAGAAGACTGAATGTATATTTAATTTCTGATAAATTAGAACAATTGAAAAATCAACATGTTGAAATTGATTAAAGATGGATGGGTATTTAACCATTTAAAAAATAAACACATTCCATATGAAAATTTAGTTATTCTTCTTGAATTTACGTTGTGCTGCCCTGGAACTATAATGCAGGAGTTGAAAGAGTTTTTCCCAATTGGTAATGATTTTGAGACAAGTGAGAAATCAAGATTGAATGTTGATACTCTAGCTGCAACACCCACCGTAAAATTCAATTTGAAGGTTATTTCTTACACCGGAATTTCGAATATATTGTTAAAAATTGATATATTGACAAAAAAAATATTCATTTAATGGAAAAAATGCTCGTTTAATTAAATAACTAAAAGGGATGCAAACATAATTAGTGTACTTTCGTTTGAATTAATAAAATGTTTCATTTATTTACGCCGTACTTTTTTCTTAAATTTTTTCGTCCTTCTTTTCACTGTAAAGAAATGGCCATTTTATTTAAAGTAACAAATGTGTGAAAGAGTCGAAATAGATCATTTCGCTTTGTCTTGTTTTGTATTTTTTCTTGTTTCTTGTTATAGGAACGTTAGCATGGGGCTTATTCTCGTGAAAAAGTGCGTTTGGAAAACATTTTTTTCCCCTTCCATTTTTGAACCCGAAATTGATCCAAGTGACCAATTGTTTTCTCCTTATTCCTATTTCTTGTAAATTATTAATCAAGCAAAATATGTAATTATTCATAATACTTCTTGCGAATAGTTGATCATAAATTAGAGCTGTAGATGCATACACATATGATTCTAATCGCTATCGCCATTTTAATTAAAATTTAACTTCGACGTTCCCAGTGACTTGCCAAATTTAAAAGAGAATGTACCATCGGAAGAACTTCAATTAAACTACTTAATTCGTGACAAATTTCCGCTCGTGGAAGCTTTTGTTGATAAAGCCTGATAATCGCTTCGCATTCATTTAAATTTGAATTAAGATAATCTTTCGCATGCTTTCCTGGGAATAGACCATTAATCTTTTATATGCGCTTTGTGTGAAACTATTTTGTCCCTGATAGCTAAAACTTTTGAAAAGTTAATGACGAAAATGGTTATGTGGGAAAGATAATTTTGAGCGCAAGACAGTTAAACTACATCATCTGATTGATGAGATAATTAACTTTTGCAATAGTTTTTTCCCCCCTTTCGATTTTAAAAATGACCATTATCTTTGCCGAAAAGTCTATGGATATGAAGCCTTTATACTTTTGTAGCATAGTTCTGAATTTGAAGCATTATAAGTTTAAGTTAAAGATTCTTTTAATATAAATTATAAGATTTGTTTCAAGTGTATTCAGCGAATATGATTCATAATGCACCGGTTTCCAAAAATTAAGAAAAAATTAGAAAAAAAATCTGATTGTGAAATTTTTATTCTTTGGAGTTAAACGAAATTTAGCAAAAAACATTGAAATTAGCTTCACAAATTAGGTAATGAAAATGTATTTATTTTCTGTCTTGGAAAATTCATGAAATAAAAATATCCTTAATGAATAATACCTCAGTTCAATAAGTGATCAGTTTCAATATGGAGTGTGATTACCTTTTACAGTTATTCAGTCTTGACAGCAATGTTCTGTGCTCAAAACGATGGTATTCATTAATTCTGTTGGCACTCCTTTCCGTTATCAGGGCAGATCGATGATCCTGAACAGTTAGAAGAGGTTGATTAAGTGCAATCTCTGATTAAGTCTCTCTAGATCATTTTAAACGTACTTAATCGTATTCAAGTCTTCAGAACGTGCTGGCCAACTTATACACACTATAGTCTGCTCACGGAGGTAATTCCCTGCCAATCAAACTGCATGGTATCTAGCATTATCGTAGCAAAGATAACGGAACCACTCACTGTACCTCTTTAAGTCAAACAACTGGAACAAGAATATATATATTTATTTCGAATGGCAGATTATAAACAGTTACAGCAAAAAAAAAGAAAAAACAATTACAAGGGAACAAAACACAAAATAGAAACGCTGCAACAAAGTTCATTAATCCAATATGTCTCTAGCCTCCCCGTAACGTTCAGAAAGAAAAAGACTTTCGAAGCGCAGGGCAGTGGAGCAGATGAGAGGGGCTGCACAAAGTGCAAGCCGGGGAAGGAGCAATTTTGAGCCTAAAAATGTGTTATCGTAAGCAATCATGTCCCGTGGCTAGGCGGGCCCGTGTGGTGACCGGGAATGTCAGAATAGTCCCACTGTTGCTCATGCATGTCGTAAGAGGCTACTAAAATGGGTACCCAGCGTCTGGGGGTATAGCCGATCTCCCTGCCCTGGGGATTATATCAGGGGACCTCAGGGACTTGCCTTCGTCAGGCACGTTCGGCATCATGACCCCAAGGTCCCTGGTGATCTTTTTCTTTTCCATGGGGTTACTGTTTTTGGTAAACACTGGTTACGCTCCCCTGGGATATCCTAGCGATCCTTCTCTGTTTTCGACCCTCCACCTTGTCAACCAATTCTTGTCTTTTCTTCTTTTTTTTTCACGTCTAGACCACAGTTAAATCTTGTTTGCCGCAGCGTAGCCTCATCTGGCTCTTGCGCCAATAACCTTTACATACACTCACTCACCGTTGGCTAGGCGGAATTCAGCGACCCCTCTATGTCTTGGCCCATTACTCAAATTGGAGACAGCATTCTTCCAAGCCTTGTGAAATGGACGATTGGAAAGGAAGGTCCTTCTGAGCATGGACTGCGATAGATTTTTTGGACAAGGCTTTTAATTGTACAGAGATGCAAAGGACGAGAAACATTCTACTTGGAGCAAGAATATTGTCTTTATATAAATGAGTGTTAACGAATTCATATAGGGACACTAAAGACCACAGTGCGGACATCTAAAAGTATATCTTCCTACATTCATATCCTGGACCCACCAAAGAGTGGTTGGAAACCTATACTCCAGTGGAAGTTCGACGTTAATTCAAGAATTACTTTAATTTTCATTTGCATTTAGAATTCCTCGGAATTCGTTATTAGCGTGGTTGAGAAGTTTGGAGAGCAAGACCCATCATGCAGCCATAGTATAATGTTAATATATCTGAAACAATGTCCGTTGAAAACTGACTTCTATAACATTCTTTTATTACGAATAATTTTTTTTTTTTTTCTTAATTTTTCTTACCTACTTAAATTTACATGAAAAAGCTTTTCATTAATTTTTTGTAACACTTTTCTTTCCGATTAATTATGCTTTCAATATATTTCTTTTCTTTTACTTCTACCATCTGCTATCTTCTACTAAAAGTAAGTAACACTATGCCCGCCAAAAACCTATTTAATCCTTTTTTTTTTTTAAAAAAAAATTATAAGCTTGGTCCATGGTCATTTTGTTAAGTTTGCTGTCTCTTATAATCTTAGTGCTGCTCAGTTATTAAGGGAATTTGATGCAGCTTTCTTAGTAAACAAAGTTAGATTTAATTATCTGATACGGCCTTTAGCGCTACTCATCAGAAGTTGACTTTTTTTCTTCCTTTATTGACTATGAGACTTTTTTTTATAGTTATTAAGACGAAAAAGATGTAAAAATAATCAATATATCCCTCTTTTACCCATAGTTTTAAAGTACTATACAAATGAAGTTGTATGTATAGTCATAATTAACTTTTACACATGGTGTAATTAAGTGACTTAAAATGACACGCAAGAAATGCTTTGAAATTTATTTTGTAAAACGTCCTTTGTGTCTCGGAAAATAAAATCTCCCCTCCCTTTTTTTTTTCTTCTTTAGAGTAATTATAACCCTAGAAATTTATTCAGTGATACAAAGAACTAAACATAATACACTGTGTGCTCAAATTTTACTGATTATTAACTGGACATTCTTGATATATAATATATAACTTGACCTGATTATAAGAGCCTACTTGGGTCCAACAATTAACGACACGAGTCTAGAACTGTGGCCGCTGTAGCCTAGTGGTCATGATCGCAGCAGACGATTTTCATCAAGTCATGGGATTGAGCCTTGATGCTATTTGAGATCCGCTGTGAAAGAGGCTGATGCACGTTTAATCTGTCGAGGTCCCATGTCCTGTTGGCGTTATGTAGAAGTTTGAAGAGGGAGGTGCCAACTTAGGTGTAATCCTCGTCACTGCACCGAAGCTCAAAATTACGATGGCCGTCACCAGTAGCTCTCGCATTGCTTCTTAGTGTGACGTTAATAAACAATCACATCACGGGTCCAGAACAGTTGCCGACACGGGTATAAAATAATAGCTGACACCTAGCACCAATTTCACTGCTCCAACTGCTTTCAGAGCTTTCTGTCTGCAAACTGATCTACACTTCTTTTAATAAACGACGACGAAAAAAATCGTTTGTACCTTTACTAGTTCTTATACTTGTGTAGATTTTAAAAATTTATTAAAAGCATTATCAATAACACAATCTCAACGGTAGCTTTAATTACATAAACATTATTTATAATTTCTTAACTTTATAGAACTACCTTTTCGTCAGAAGCAGTGATATGATATGCTATTATTATTATTTTATCATTGCTGCTATTATAATTTATTGCTATTATATATATATTTTTTTTTTATCATAGTAAAGCTATTATTATTTTATCATTGTTGTAGTAACATTTATTATTAACGTGCTTGCGTTCTCGTATTGTTTTGAGAAATGGCGTCAACAAAAATGTGTGATATGCGGTGATAAGCTCAAAATATTTACATTATTATAGATTATGTTTCTAATACTTACTTTTAGTTTACGTAAGGTATATTTAAATTGCTAAGATTTTATATATATATATATATATATAGTATTTAATCGTCTGATTTTATTTCAATATCCGAACTCATTATTGTCTACTTTAATAATTAATCGTTTGCTTTTTTTTTATATATATTTAATTTAATAATTGTTTTTTACGGCAAAATCTTTTGCTTTTATTCTTTTTATTGTTAACATTGGCAACCTTTTTGCATTTTGAACGCTTTCCATGCGCAAATAAAAATGTATAAGGAATTTCAAGACAATATTTTCTTTTCATAGTAATTGCTTCTGTGGTGTCTCGGACTCGGATGTTCGCTTACTTTACGGTAATTAATACTCATTTTAAATAATTATACTTTTTTCGAGAATTTCAAATTCGTTATACAGATTTAATAACCCACTGCCATCTGCGTCCAAAATTATTGGACGTTAGCACATGTTAAAACGAATTAGCAACGCATATTTCAATTTTTTGCGTGTTTATTATAATTTTAGGGACGGTCATAGGAAGAAAAAAAACTGAGAAAGAGTAAAATAATTTAGATGTTCGCTTTTAAGTACACTTCTAAACTTCTGGGAAACCGAAAAACTTTTGCTGAAATATTTAGAATTCTCGTCAAAAAGGTGAACAATAATCTTTTCTTTTAGCCGCCATTCTGCGGCAATTGTTTCTTCCCTTAACTTAGTTTTTTAATTATTTGTATACGTTTCGATCCCAGTGATAAATTACGCGAGATTATTAAACTTTCTTTTGTTCTCCTAGACGACGTTGAGCACACCCTCCGAATTCCTCTAAAATTCCAGACTGTTTAACTTTGAAGTTACCTAACTTCCGAGACACACACACAACTGCGCTTCTGATTCATAACTATGAATGGCTCTTTGTGTGTGTCGTGTCAAATCAGCTGTTCTTGTCAGTTTTCGTTGTATTTTTGCATAGTTTCTAAAGTGGAGTTTTAGGGAATTTCGGAGTAATGATGGTTTTGGGAAGTAAATTTCAGACAGGGACAAGTATAAGTGGTAGGGAGATGACTAAAAATATGAGACGCGAGCTTAATTGTATTCGTAGAAGTGTAGAACGAAAAGTGAAAACTTGGAACAGAAATTACCAGAATCAGCCCATATAGTTAAAGCTGAACGGATTTTAATTTATATTTAGCGTTTTTTTTAGCCAGCAAGTAAAAAAACTATTAAAAATATCTTTATTAGCCATGTAATTTAAAGTAGAAGATATATAATACAATAAAAGTTGGCTAACAGATGTACAAATTTAAAATCAATTGATATCGAGGATCTTGATCTCACATACAGTGGCTCAAACAATTGAGGATACACCTTACTTTTCACTTGATAAATCCAACTTTTAATGAAAATAACACATCAACTAGAATAGAAGACGTATTTTTACTTTTACACGTAATAAAAGGGTTAATTTACAGTAAAAATAACGAAAATCAACAAAAAATATCTAAAATTAAAAGTTTCACAAATATTTGAAGTAAACATATGCAGATCTTTACCTCAAAAAATTAAGGATACACCAATGAAATTTTTTCGATATATTACATGCATAGACAATATCAGTATTTTGTTGCATATCCTTTGGCTTTTATAATGTCCTCCAAACGTCTTGGTACAGATTCGACCAATTTTTAGTGGTATCTGGAGATATTTTATCCCATTCTTCTTGTAACACTTGCTTTAAATGGGCTTTGTTTCTAATCTGGTGTTTTTGGACCGCTGTTTCTAGTGTGGCCCACAAATTTTCTATGACATTGATGTCAGGGGACTGTGGCGGTGTGTGCAATTGCTTTTTACAATGAAAAAGACACCAAATTTTGACATTACGTGCCGTGTGTTTGGGGTCGTTGTCGTGCTGAAATATAAAATTTCCATATAAACCCAATTTTTGTGCACTTTCTTTAAGATTGTTGCGGAGTATGTCTATATAAAGCTTATGATCCATTATACCATCAATAAAAACTAAATTTCCTACCCCATTTGCAGCCATACAACCCCAAACCATGACGGAGCCACCACCATGTTTAACTGTAGGACGTAAATTTTTTGGATCCAAAGCGGTGTTCGGCTTTCTCCAAACGGTGTGACGACCATCGCTTCCAAAAATGTTGAATTTACTTTCATCACTAAATATAACTTTCTTCCAAAAGTTTTCTGTCTTCAACTGATGAGTTTTTGCAAACTCCAAACGCTTTTTCTGATTTTGTAAGCTTATGAAAGGTTTCTTTCTAGCTACTCGACTGCTATATCCAGCATGTCTAATCACATTTCTCACAGTTTCAGCACTTACACTTCTGCAGATTATTCGAGAACTTTCTGCAGCTAGTTTGACTGCACTCAGTTTAGGATTAATCTTGATATCTTTTAAAATTTTCCTTTTAGCTACATCACTCAGAATAATTTTCCTTCCTCTTCCACTCTTATTTTGAATTAATCCATCGCGTTTAAATTTCCCAATGATTTTCTGGACACATGAGTGACTCCTACCGACAATTTCAGCTGTTTAACGATAAGATTTTCCCTTCTTAAATAACCTTAATATAAATTTTCTTACATCAATACTAGTCTCTTTCCGAGGAGCCATTTTCCATTTAAAATTACAGCTTTATATTCTCATAACCAACTTCAAAAGACAGAAATAACAGTTGAAAAAGTTTAGGATAAAATTTCTCAAACTTAGATTATTAGTAGCAAGCAAAAAGAAATCAAGTGGTAGTTAAACAAAAATTTCATTTGTGTATCCTCAATATTTTGAGGTAAAAATCTGCTTATGTTTATTTGAAATGCCTCTAAAAAGTTTTATTTTAGAATTTTGTCGTTGATTTTTCCTTATTTTTACTGTTAATTAAACCTTTTGTTATGTCTAAGAATAAAAATTCGTTTGCACTTCTGGTTAAGGTGTTATTTTGATTGAAAGTTGGATTTATCAAGTAAAAGTAAGGTGTATCCTCAATTGTTTGTGCCACTGTAAATGTGCAAATAACGCAGATTCAATTTAAAGAAAATAAATTAACGTTTGTAAAATTCAACACCAATGAAATAAGGTCTAGTCCTGTTATTTGACAGCCTACTGAACACACACGCAAAAAAATCAACGTGTGATTAAAAAAAATCATGACAGGTTAAACGTAAAAAACAGCAAATTCGCGAATTGTTCTGCAACGACCGCTGTACAGATCTGTATGTCCTAACGGATGGAAATGTGTTATAAATTTTGAAATTATCAAAATGGCCGCGGTAGACAAGTGGCCATGGTCGCGAGCTCGCGGTCGTGGGTTCGAATCTTGACGCCACTAGACCCGTCGTGTAACGGAGCCAATGCACGTTAAATCTGTCTGGGTTCAAGTACTCCCGTCGGCGTGGTTTGAAAGTTTGGAGAGGAAGTGCCTGCTAAGGTACGTAGTCGCGGTAGCCTAGTGGTCATAGTTGTGGACTCGCGACCGGCATTGTTTTCGTCAAGTCATAGGTTCGAGTTCTGATGCCATTGAAGATCCGCAGTGAGCGAGACAGATGCGCGTTAAATGTGGTCAAAGTCCCAAGTCCTTTCGATGGTGCGGTGTGGAAGTTTGGAGAGTTTTAGTTTAGTTTTTATTAACGTCGCACTAGAAGCAACACGAGGGCTATTGGCGACGGACCTCGTAATTTTGAACCACGGTCAAGTGACGAGGACGACACCTGAGCTGGCACCCCCCTCTCCTAACATCCACACCACGCCAACGGGAGGACTTTGGGCCCGGAACAGATTTAACGTGCATCAGCCCCGGCTACACGGCGGGTCTTTGGCGGCCAAGGATCGAACCCGCGACTGAGCGAAAACCGCCGGCCGCTAGTCCACGATCTTGACCACTAGGCTACCGCGGCCCGGAAGTTTGGAGAGAGAGTTGTCAGCTCAGGTACCGCCCTCGTTACTTGACCTAGATTCAAAATTATGAGGTCCGCCGCAAGTAATGACGTTAATAATGAATGTGTTGTTTAAATGAGGGACGTTAATAATGAATCACACAGAGCCATGCTAATTTGATGGTTAAGTTCGTGAATGTTGTTACCAGCTCTATTAATAGAATATCAAATCGCGGGTTAGAATTTGGATTCTACCAATTGACCCATCGTGTAAAATTATGGTGCTTTGCGCACATTATATGAAACCATGCCTCAAAGCTCGCTCATGTTTTGTGGGTCGAATTCTGATTCCAATATGGACCCTCCGAACAGAGGGACCGATACGTGCTAAATCTGTCAAAGTTCAGTGTCATCACCTTGGGTAAGAGTAGAAGTAAGGAGCGCATTTCGCTAGTTCACATACACAGGTATTGTCTTCATCATTGACCGCGGTTCAAAATTACGGGGTTCATCCCCAATAGCCTTCGCGTAGTTTCTAAGTGCTATATTAATAAACAATTAATCATCCTCACTTTTTTATGTGAAAAATAAGCCAATGAGGTATCAGTTCAGTTATCCTCGTTCATTTGATCATGGTACAGAATTATGAAGACTTTACCACTTATAGTTTTTTAATACATGCGAATTAAAATGAATCCAATTAACTGTTTAGTTAAGCCTGTATGAAATTCTCTTACTTTTGGAAGTACGGCGATCATTTATAGATACAATCATAGTTGGATCATTAATTTTGCTGAAGAATGATGCGATATTATTCAAATAAAAGCTCAAAAATTGATTTGAATTGGAAAGAAATGTATTTTTTAAAATATTAAAGTGATGAGATATTTTTAACGACTTCATTGTGTAATAAAAACTCATATATATATACTCATAGCTCTACCATATATTAATACATATATTATTTACCATTACTTTAAATTATAACCTAAATCTCTATTTAAAAACATATTTCAATAGCCTTACCTTATATTTGTATGGAATTGCAAATTAAATTCGTCCAAAAGTTATAAATTTGAGATTTGTAATATAATTTATCTCTTTGGATCTGTGTTTCACAGTCAGTTTCTTAAATCCTGTTCGTCTACCTGCTATTTTCGAATTTAAATTATTATAAGAACCATTTTATGTAGCGACCTCGTTTAATCGACCAATAAAAAGTCATCATAAAGTGGTCCTAGCTTAGCAGATAAGTGTAATTTATAGTTAGAATATTTAGTTGAGGAATCTAATATGTACCGATTAATTAGAAAACGAGGCAATCGATTTTTAACAGCATTCTAAGTAGTGTAATTAAGGCTAATGAGATGTAATTACATGGTTTAAACTAGGATAGTTTTCTAACATTTCAGTTTAAGGTAATTTAAATGCTTTAAATTTAGCGGTGGGTTGGTGTAAATCATTTGGTTGTACTTTTAAGAAATCAACGAATGCGAAAAAGGCTTAACTAGACCGTAGTAATCCTATGTGTATGTATTTACTGACATGAAATTGTAGCTACGAGTTTTAATTTAGTATTTTTTTTTTAAAATCCCAACATTTATAGTGAAGATATTCAAATGAATATTTTAACAACACGAAATGGAAAGACTATGTACTTTTACGGTACTTGCAAGCAATTAGATGGAGTTTTTTGTTTTCTTTAAAGAGATTTAATGCTCTAAAAATTACCAAACAATTGAGCGGGGAAATACCTTATTTTAATTGTATACCTTTTCTAAATATTTATATAAAAACTTCACACCGCTAGCTATATTAACTAGCGTGGTATTTACATTTTCATAAAGTGGCATATTATTTTATTAACCTTCAAAACCTTTAAACTACTTTGTCTCTCGGCTTTTTGTTTTTGTGATTGTCATGGATGTTTTTGCAATGAAAATGAGTTTTTGAAATTTTTCTGGTTATTTTTCAAAATACGTTCGATAATTCTGCACGAGGAGTAAGGATTTAGATAAATAGTTATGTTTCTAAAAATCTTGGGAAAAAAATTAAACTCTAAATTTTTTTTGATTCGAAGTAAATGTTTTCTTCCGTTTTTCGTATTTTATTTATCTTCAAATGTGGTGAATAAAAACTTTTTTCTTTTTTTAAAAAAAAAAAAATCTAATTGAAAGGAGTTGCTGACAAGGTACTGTGCCCCCATTTTATATACTTACGACAAAAGTAAAATATTTGATTTCTTTTTTGATGCGATTCGATAAAATTCTACGAAGATTCTTTGCCACGAAAGGACAATCTCAAAAATATCATGAAATGTCAAACACTGTGTTCATAAATATTTTTAATTTATATAAAACGATGTAGATTACTCAGAATTCTGCCACGATGGTTGAATATGATATTGAGTAGGAAAACATCTATATACATGAGTTTTATACGAGGCATTGTTCACGGAGAGATCCGTTTCCCATTTCAAACTGTGGTCCAAAATATTAATTAGAAAATTTTAGAACTGCAGTTATTAAATATGTATGCGTTTCTCGGAATTGTGGTGTCATTCATCTGCAGTGTGAATCATATAATTGTTGGTTTCAATTATGTCAAATGTGCTGGCTTCATTTGTTCGAGCACTTAGTTGCTCTCTTATTTTTTAAGTCGTCGTAATTGTAGCATCCTTGTACTTGTGTAGAATAATTTTATGGCTTTATTTTAATTATGGTCTTGCAATGCAAGGGCAGCAGAAGCGTATTTCAATGGTAAAATCGCATGTGCTTTTAAAAAGTTTGCCTTTAGTTCTTTTCATTTTACGAGAGTTATGGAAGTCAGTTTCCATTTTCTGAAATTAACGTACATCACGCAAGTAGGGCCCGTTATACCTCCTAGTTTGGTACAAATGAATTCTGTATTATTGTGTCATTCTTGTAATAGTTGTTTTAAAGAGAATAGTCTTTGTTCTTCCATATCATTAAATAAAGCAAAATAAACATGTAAGAATTGGCAGCATTATTCATATTTTCTATTAACATCGAATTGTAATGAAATTTTATGTTTTAAATTTTAAAGTTGTATGCAGTTCGTAACACATTGGTTATGACTCTTTGCTATCTACGAACTTGTTTGAGACGATATTTTCAGAGACTAAAAATTGTTTTATTATCATTTTACTTTCAATCCTCGTAACGGATTTCTATTGCAACGTACCAAATTTGATATAATCGGGACGTTTATTGGAAGAAATCGCTCCGAGAAAAGTAGTGTCAGTTGAATAAACATAAGACACTAGACTTTCTTTTTAAATGTGCAGCTGTTGCAGGATTCATTAATAATTCAATGTATTTCTTTGACTTTCAATGAGTCCTTGGCTATCTTTCTATTCTTGGAGAAAGTTTAATCAAGTAACTTAAATTACTTAGTTTCTGCAGTTTTAGAAGGAATATACTGTTAACCTTATCTATATCATTTTGAAAAGTTCCGTTTGCTGTCAGTATCAAATTGAGACATATTTTACTTCTAGAGAATGTCCGGATTTAACTTCGAAATCATTTATCCACAAAACGGTAGTTTTTTATACATAAAACTAAAATAACTCCTCTATAGTGTTCCATTGTTAGTATACATAATTAAATAATTTATTCTATCGTTATTTTTGTAAATAAAATCGAAAGAAAATCTGAGAAGTTTTAGTTATTAACACACATGATTAACAATTTCACACTTTCAATTCTTTAATTCTTAGGCATTAACTAAATAATTTAGGAAATTATTGATATACAAACATGTGTAGATAAATCTGAATGCTGTATTATGTAAAAATAAGGAATTTAATAACCCATTTCTATTAGTTTGCGTCATTGAATCTAAATTCAGATTAATTACATGTAATGTTCTTTGTGAAACTTCTGCCCTGCCATTAGATTCTAATCGTTTGCTGTCTTCTTTACGCCAGATGTTATTGATTGATTGAGTTATGAGGGATGTGAAGCAACAAATGCCACCCAGATGTTATTAAAATGCTTTTTTTCTAAATACATTTGATTCAAAATCGTTTGGTTGGGCATGATTATTTACGCATTTTATTTTTGATTACTAATAGATTGCATTTAAAACTCATTTTTTAAATGTATTCTTCAAAAAAATTTTTGTTTTAAATGCTAAGCTATGTTTGCATTTGTTCCCTTTAAATTTCTTTTGATTCGAATTTTAATAATATAGATTAGTTATAATTTTTTAATATATATTAAGTTTTAATCGTATTAAATTTCTCTTTTAATATATGAAGTTTTATTTAGCATTCCAGTTTTATAAAATTTCTCGTACAGAGAACAAGCTGTGTTTGAAACAATTTCAGATAATATAATTCCATATATGACGATTAATTTTTAATGTGTACTTAACCTGCACAATTAATTCTCTGTCACTTTTCATGTTGGATTTAGTGAGACATTAACCGTATCTCATAATTGAGCAATGTTTCTGGGTTATTAATTTAAAATGAATGTTTTATTTGTTAACAAGATTAGTGTTATGAATTCGAAACTAGTCCTTTGAATAAAAAGTGCACTATACCAAAGGAAGCGATTATCGAGAAATGTTATTTTTACATAACATTGTACAAAGATATCTGAAATTTGACACCGAGGCACCTTAGTGGTCTTTTTCTTTCCTATGGGGTTTACTGTTTTTAGTAAAATGGGCGACGCGCCCCCGGGTTACCCAAACGGTCCTTCTCTATTTTCGACCCTCCTCGTCTACCAATTTTTGTCTTTTTTCAATTTCTTCTCGTCCAGACCACAGTTAAATTTTGTTTGGCGCAGCATAGCCATATCTGGCTCTTGTGCCAATAAACTATACATTCACTCACTCACTGAAATTTGATAAGTTTTGATTTTTTTTTATGTAGATAGTATTAAGGTGGAAGGAAAGCAAATAGAATTAACGCTTTACTTTCATCTGGTAAGAAAAAATAAATATATTTTATTTGGGGCTTTTTATTTCCTTTTACCATACACAAACAAGCTGCTCTTTGTATAATATATGTTGTTATGGATCAAGTTTCTTACAATACAATATAAGAGAAAAAATATATTTTTATATGCATTTACAAGGCTGTTTGACATGGCTTCAATCATTTTGCTGCTCTATGTATATAAGATATTTTGAAATGCCTATTGTGTAAATTCGAGCGATCATAATTGTAATTTGTCTTTTTTGTGTGTCATAAGAGTTGAAAAATGTAATCAATTATGTAAAATAAATCTTCAATAAGTTTTAACAATTTTCACTTCTGCACTTAATTTTCTTCCTTTAGATTGAAATACATATTTGGAACATGCATAAATTCGTATGTTTTGGTTTTTGTTAATTTCTTGATTTTGTGACCAATATGATTTCAATGTCTATTTTTTTAAAGTAAACTTTGACTGTATTGGCTTAACTTTTTTTTTCTTCTCTTGATGAATACATGAATTTACTACATTTATTTACTTTTCAAATTACTTCTGGTCCTTCCCATAAATTTACTGAAATAACGCATGCCATTAAAACTTATTTTCTGTCAAGTATTTGGGCCATACTAATATATTCTTTCACTTCTATTTCATTTCAGATGGCAGAAGAAACACTCCCGAAATTTCACTACAGATTCTCCCACTTTGCTGCCGTTATTGCTGTGTCCTTTATTTGCTATTACAATGCACTGCACTGTGGCTTTGTTTTTGATGACATCTCTGCCATAAGAGATAACAAAGATCTTAGGCCTACCACACCTTTATTAAATATCTTTTTCAATGACTTTTGGGGAACACCAATTCATAAGGTAAAATTTTTGCATTTCTTTTTGTTTTTATTTCCTACCAGCGATAATAACTTGTTACTTTAAGTTATGACATGTTAATATATTAGATACAATTAATATATTTTTACCAATCTTCATTATGTTAAGAGATTGAATTATATATATATATTAAACTATGAACCCTGAAAGTTTTTAAAATTTTGTAGCATCTTTAATAACAAAAGGATTGTTTACAATATAACTTTTCTATAATAATTA
This sequence comes from Nephila pilipes, assembly GCA_019974015.1. NCBI lineage: Eukaryota > Metazoa > Arthropoda > Arachnida > Araneae > Nephilidae > Nephila > Nephila pilipes. Next base: position 62,106 of record BMAW01047452.1, read on the forward strand.
TGAATATAAATATATTTATGGGCGATTTTTAAGTTAAGCATCACTATCCTTATATATATATATATATATATTGTAAACTGGTAAACAATCCTTTTGTTATTATGGTTGCTATAAAAATTTTAAAAACTTCTAGGTTGCATAGTTTAATGTTTTGGAAAAAGGAGAAAAAAAAAGATTTAATAGGGTTTTAATGAGAATTTGATATATGAGCCGTTTTCCTTGAAAGTGGTGTAAGTCCATCTTGACAAAAAATTACTATGAACTTTTTATTTATAAACTTTTCTCAAAAAAAATCTGTTAAAATTTTTCTTCGTTTTTATCTTTGCAAATTTTCGTAGTTAATGAAGTTACAAATATAATTACTTTGAAAATGGTGGTCCACTTTCCTCAAAGACATGCTACTATTTAGTTTAAAATTGTACTACATAATTTCTTTAGTGCATTTTTATATGTGTGGCAACATTGTAAATGATGTAAACATTTTTGTAGTTTCCCTCCGTTTATTATAGAATATAAAGTAGTCACTGTATGGAAATATTGAAATAAAGCCTTTTTATTTTGTTATTTTTTTTACCTTTGAAGTATTTAATAAAAATTTCATAAAAAGAAATTGGTTTGTTTCAATTGAAATCCTGTAGTTAATATTTTGTAAATGTAAAATTTTTACTTTTTGCTGACTTTGAAAGTGGTAATTGAAACCTTTTCACTGACCTTTTGAAGTCATTAAAAGTATAAATTTTTGTTAAACACATTTAAAAATGATTACATTATAAATTTAAATCAATTTAATATTTAAAAAATGTAAAACTAGTGTAATAACATATATCCATATTTTTTGAATTATTCAAGTGCAAAACCTAAAATATCTCCATATAAAATTAAATACACTTACACCACTTTCAAAGAAAATGACTCATATATTACTGTCACTTGCTGCCATTGCCTGTTGTAAATTAGTTGTAAGCATGTGAAAGCAGTCAGGTTAATTAAGATGAAAAGTAACTTATTCTGTTTAGACAGCAAATGAAATTGTGAATTCATTAATATCATTATTCCATCTCAAACAATAATCTTTGGAAATGAAAAACTTTTTTTTTCAACTTAAAAAAAAAATCAATATATATATATATTTCTTAAATGATTGAAATGTATTTTGACAAATCCAAAGATAAGGAATGTGTATTTTTGAGATTCAAATTGATGGAGGGCAAATCACCTTATATCTTCTGTTTTTAAATTTATGCTTTTTCTATGTACAAATCAGCTTTAAATAATTTGAAATACAGCTCAGTTTATGTACTATAAAAATAATGAGACAGTGAACGATTAGTTGCAAAATTATTGCATACATTATGTGTGTGGTTTTAAAATAAAGTTTGTATGCTGATGGACTCTTTTTAACCTTGAATTTACATTATTTATAAACTTTTGCCAAATGTTTTTAATATAATGCTAATTGTTTATTAAACTGTCATATTTCTTTTATTTTATATGAAAATCATATTTTTAATTTTTTTTTTTTTTCTTTTCATTCTCAAGGAACACAGTCATAAATCATATCGACCCTTATGTGTCTTAACTTTTCGTATTAACTATGCTTTGCACCAACTAAATCCTTGGGGTTATCATCTGTTTAATATTATCCTACATGTGTTTGTCTGTGTGTTGTATCTTAGGTAAGTGCTTTTGATTTCAGTTATTCAATAAATATTCAATAAACTTCACAATGTCTCACAATAAACAAGGAAGAAATTTTTCCCTGTATATTATTAGAAGTTAGTTACACAATAACTCTATATAAATGGAACATAAATTATATTACTGAATTTTATACAATATTACAATGATTAAATATTATTATAAAAATTATGTCATAATAGTTTTTCAATTGTAGAAATAGTTTAATTTTGTTTTCTAATTATTTGAGCTAAATATAATTATTCTTTATTGATTCTTGCGCTTGCTACATGTGAAATGTTTGTATAAAATTGCCACTTCATTGTTTTGTAGAATGTGTCAGTTGTTTTTACCTGCTACTGCAAGTTTTATTGCAGCTTTGTTGTTTGCTGTTCATCCAATACATACTGAAGCAGTAAGTTTTATTTTTATACTTGAATATAATGTTACTTTTAGATAAGTTTTAATTTTGTGAAACTAATTATGATTCCTGTGAAGTATATAATATTTGTTAATTCAGCTTCATATTTCCTTTAGATTGACATATTCATTTGACATATGTTTCATTTTTATAAGTTTTGCTTCGTAAAACTTAAGCTATAAATGTGAATTTTTAGCTAAATATTTTCATATTAAAATATTTAGTGTAGTTAACATGCATTTGTGTTTAATTTGTTACTCATTTCTGACTGAGTGTGACAGAATAGTCTCACTCTAGGTCATGCATGTCATTAGAGGCGACTAAAATGGGTACCCAGAGTCTGGGATATAGCATGGCACTCTGCCCCTGGGGATTATATCAAGAGACCTCAGGGACTTTCCTTCTTCAAGTAATAAATGCATCATGACCCCGGGTACCTTTGTGATCTTTTTCTTTCCCATGGGGTTTACTATCTTTGGTAAACACAAATGACATCCCCCAGGTTACCCTTCTGATCCTTCTATATTTTCGACCCTCCTTTTTGACATCCAGTTTTTGTCTTTTTTTCAATTGTTTCACGTCTAGACCACAGTTAAATCTTGTTTGGCTCAGCATACCAAATCTGGTTCTTTTGCCAATAATATTCACTCACTCACCTGTTACTCATTTCCTTTTAAACTGATGTAATTTTGGAATTATATTACAGGCAAAAGAGGAGATAATTATTTATGAAGTTTTATATAGTAATTTGATTTACTCTTTGAGGGATACAGCACCCTGTTGACTATAACATCATAATGTGATTTTTAGTGCAGTTTTAACTATATTTTTTATTTTCCTTTCATTGATTTGCAAGTTAATTTGAAATAATTTTCTGTCTAATTTTGAGTATATCTATATGATTTTAAATGAAATTAGATGAATTTTAATACTAATTAATACTACATATTTATTTTTCATATTGTATTAAATCCAGCTCTATTTTAATTCTATTAAAGTACCAAGACTTTAAATACAATAGTTTTTTTCTCAGATTTTTATGAAATATTTATTATTTCTGCAATTTTGCTTTGTGAATAGTTATAAAATGATTGCAAGTTCTATTTCATAGAATAAAGTTTTTAGAATTTATCATTAGTTATTCTTATGTTTTTGATTTTCTGTCTATGATGAATTTGTTAAATTTGTCTTTTTTACATTTTAAATTTTTTTCTTATTTTGGATTTCAATGTTATGTTACTGTACTTTCAAGTTTATTTTACTATATTATTTGTCTTTGCTGTTTTGAAATTCGTATTACTAAAAATGATCTTGGAACTTATTGCAGGTAACGGGAATTGTTGGTCGAGCTGAAATTTTATCATCCTTCTTCTTTCTTTTGGCATTTTTGTCATATATCAAATGTAGTAAATCTTACTTAAGTACAGGTAAATATATTTGCTGCAGATTTTATCAAAACTAGCTTTCTTAACTTTCAGTTAATTTCTTTTTCCTTCCCCCCCTCTTAGATTTAAAAAAAAACATTGAAATTTTTAAACAAATTATTATTATTTCAATGGTTTTTTTCTGTGATTCTCAACCTTAGAAATAGGTTAAAACTGTGCTTCTTTGATGTCATGCAGCTAAACTAAAACTTGGAAATCACTTTCAGACTTTTGTTTTAAAAAAAAATTATGATATTGAGATAAATTTGTGTTTTTATAAGTTGTATATCCATTTTTTAATGTGTTCTTAAGTTTTAAAGATATTTTATTAATACACCATTTTTAATAATTTTCAATTCACAAAGAAAATATACTGAGTTTTATTTTGTAACATTGAAGAGAGGTAAATATGGCTTCAATATAATTTACATTTAATTTTAGGAAATCGAAGTAATATGAGTTTTTAGTTGTACAAAATACATACATAAAAACTGCCTCTTTTTATTGAACACTTGAATGTATTTTTTCTTATGTATATTTCATTTCATTATAAGTGATTGAAATTTTAATATACTATTATCCCAAATTATTAAAGTTATTTTCCCAGTTTACATTGCGCTGCTTTTAATTGTTCAAAAAGCAGAAAGCACATTATATATATACATATTATTTTTGCTATACATATATACTCATATAAAGGCTATATATTTATTGGTACTTAACAATAAACTATATCTTATTATACATAGCAAAATGAGTGAGACAGGGTATATTTTATTGTTCATGTTACCAATATATATATATAGTATTCATTTTATATCAAGATTAAATTATAAAGTCTTTTTGACTAGCATTGATTTTTGGAACAATAATTTAAAACTTTGTTGTAGTGAAAAAAATTTGTACTTTTTATAAACCTATTTTGAAAAACTTTTTTAAAAAAATAATGCATTTAAATATTTAAAAAAAATGATAATTTGATTTATATTTTTAATTTCATATCTCCTTTAGAATCCTTAAAATTCTAGTGTCCATTTCTTAATATTTTAAAAAATTAATATAATCCATTAAAAGTTTACAATCCTGCATTTTGTATTGTTTTTATTTCACAATCTTATAATTAGTTACATGTGTATATTATGTATATTTAACTCGAAATTTTAAAATAGAGTAATATTTCAATTTTTTTAAAATAATGTTTTACATTGCAGATCGTTTGCAGCTGTGTTTTTGCTTGTTGTTCATTGTCTGTGCTACCTTATCAAAAGAACAAGGAATCACAGTTGCTGGAGTTTGTTTTCTGTATGAAATATTTGTAGTACAAAAAGTAAGTTTGATAATTATTTTTGTTTTACTCAGTGTGAGAAATCTTGCCTAAACTCATTTTGTATAACAAGAATCACTAAGCAAATTTCATATATATTTTTATTTTTAAGCTATGTATTGTTATACTTATTTAATTATTGGTATTTTTATAAATTATTTTTAATTTGTACATTTGAAAAAATGTTTGTAATTCATAAAGCTATTTAATTGGCTTGCAAGTTATTGGTTATTGTATTTTCCTAATTTTAAGTATGTTATTTGATGCTTTGTCATTTGTGTTATGTGACCACGGTAACCTAGTGGTCATGTTCACAGACTCGTGGCCAATGGTCTTCGTTGAGTTGAGGATTCAAGCATTGATGCCACAAAAGAAGTGTGTATCCAGAAACAATGGATGCTAAATTGGTCAGGGCCCAAAGCCCTCCCATTGGCGTGGTGGAGAAGTTAGGAGAGGGATGCCGACACAGGTGTCATCCTCGTTTTTTGACTGAGGTTCAAAATTACGAGGTCCGTCTCCAATCGCTCGTGTTGCTTCTAATGCAATGTTAATAAAAATAAATTAAACTGAGCCATTTGTATTGTGGTTTCTTTTCCTGTAAGTAAAATATTTTATACAGTAAAAAAAGGAAATATAATTAATATTTTATAACACATCAGTGAAGCTTGAAGTGAACATATTTTTTAAATAAAATTCTGTTCCATTTGATAAGAATTCAACAAACAATCAAATAATGTATAAATTATACTTGAAAATTAAAAAATTGAGTTCACTGTAGTCATAAATGAGTTTTTTAAAAGGTAATATACTTATTTGTTGTCAAAAATGGATTATATACAGTTGCCAAGTCTAAAAATTAGAGCTTAGTTCTGAAGTATTGATCAATATTAATTAAGAATATTAATTACAATTGTAAAGTGGAAGATTTTTAGTAATTATCCATTCTGCCTATGTTTTATTATTTATTTTTTTACTGTTATTGCATTATCTGAATTATGGTCGCAACGTAAATTTTTTAAAATTTTTTCTTAAGTTGTTATATTTTTTTTAATAATGCCATTGTTTAATATATACCATGAAGCAAACATTCTGTTTAAATTGAATTTGGAAAAAATAATATTGCTCTTTGTCAACCTTTTTATGCTATTTTTCTTAAAACTGTTGACATTTTGATCTATGGATAATTTAATGTTATGAAAAAGTTCTGTAAGAAATCACTCACATTTGAAATAGCTTACTTGCTTGTGGTTTACTCCATGCAATATGTGATTAAAAAGATGATTAATATATAATAAATAAAATTACTTTTATTGATAATCAAAAAGAAAATGAAATGAAGGAAAATTTCTTCCCTTTTGAATTCACATGTTCATTAGTGTAAACAGCATTTTTTTAAAAGAAAATTCCAGCAGGATATTCAAGGTATTTGTATTTTCAGAATTTTTATGAAAATTAATACTTTATACGAAGTAATGGTCAAGAAAAATGATTTGATGTTTCAAAATTATTTTTTTTTTCTTCATTCTTACTTTGTATTGCTTTATTAATTCATCAATTTAAAATAATTGTTGAGTGATATATATGTATCAGTTATATGGTCATCATATTTGCATTAATACATCACTTCTGTTTCAGTTGCGTTTCTCAGATATCTTACAAATGTTACAAGTTTTCTCAACCACTAAGAGCTCTCCTTCTCCCTGGCTTCGCAATATGGTAGTCAGGCTCATTGTGATCACAGGAACAGCTGTGTGCCTTTTAATTGTGAGGGTAAAAATTATGGGAGCACAGTTGCCAGTCTTTACAAAGTGAGCATTTAATCTTTGTCTTATCGATGTGTATAAAAATATAAATACATTTTCTTTTTGTGTTTGGAGGACTCAGCCTACTTTTAATAATATTTTAAATTGAAGTGTAAATGAAAGTTTGTTTGTCTAGGTTTCCATTTTTCTGTATAACCAAAGATAGCATTAATTTAAACAAATTAAATTTTATGTATTGTGTTCTTTTAACACAGATATTTTAAACCTTTAATGTTTTCAAAATTTGTATGACTTCCTTATAAATCTCGTGACTGCCATAGCCTGGCAGTCATTATTGTGATCTGTGACAGGCTTTCTTTTCCTTGAGTCATTGGTTTGAGTCTTGATTTCACTGGTGACTAGCCATATAGTGGGCTAATACTTTCATAGCTTCATTGGCATAATGTGGAAGTTTGGAGTAGGGATATCTGCTTGGGTACCAACCTTTTCAATGGATTGAGGCTCAAAATTACGAGGTCCATTGCCAATAACCCATTAGTTACTTCTAAGTGCAATGATTATAAACAATCAATGAATCATTTCTTATTAATCTCAGATTTTTGTTTTTTAATTATAGTTGAATAGAAGTATTTTTATGTGAGATATACTTATTATTAAACATCCAACAAAGGTGACCATTAAAATATAAAACTATCGAATTTATTCACAGCTCATATTATTAAAAATCCAACAAAGGTGACTATTGAAACTTAATACTATCGAATTTATTCACAGCTCATGATATATATATTCCAGCCATTTTTTCTTTCCTTTTGTCAATTTAACTAAAATTTTTGTTTGGATGAAATAATGTACATAACATACCATTTTTTTTTTTACTCATGTATTTTCATGTTATCATTTTAAAATAGAAATCTCTAAAATTAATTACTTGTTACATGTATTAAGTTTTCGGGGATGTTACTTAACACATTTTAATTTCCCATTTTATTATTTTTTAAATGACATTTTAAAAATTTGATAAATATATTATGTGATATGAAAATCTTATATTTGTAAATTTTTGCAATCATTTTCAAAATACGAAATTATTTACTTTATAATTGCATTTCATGTGAAATGATGTATGAACCATGTTTATTTATATTTTTCTCATTGATATGTATGTCTCAAAGAATGCCATTTTCTTTTAACTTCTGTTAAATGTTTGTGTTTCTCTTATAACTAAAATTTTTAATTTCTGTTATTTTTAATTAATTATTGATTATAATAGTCCTTACATTTGAAGTTATAATTATCAACAGTTCACATATTCATAATAAGGACTGAATTTGAGATATTTTATAAGAGTTTTTCAAATTTGTTTTCAAAAAATAGTGGGGAATCTTGGGAGCATTTTAAAGAAAACCACATCAAAATCTGACAATTATTGTACCCTGTGCTGTAAAAGATGTAAATGTTAACTGCGACTTTTTCATTAAATGCAATGTAAACAAATTGCTTTTTCTCAGTTTCTTATTTTTTCACTTTCCCTGAGGGTTTGAAAAAAAAAAGTTTTGCATGTGTAGAGTTTTAAAATTTTACATGGGTGTTGTACTTATAGATCTTTATTCTATGAACCTCAGTTTTATTAATGGGATGATCTGATTTTATTTTAAAGGGTGATAAATAAAAAAAAGTTACTAATTCCAAATTTTATGATAAATTTAAAATTTGAGGTTTGCTGAATAAGGACATTGTTTAGCTTTAATTTGGTATAAGAATGATGGTTCTACTATACATCTTTCAAATGTTATGTTGTGGGTAACAGAAGGTAAGCTAATTTATTATATAAATTTTTGTAAGCATATTTCACGTTGTTTGAAAAAAAAACAACTATTAATTCAATTGTAAAAATTGATTCAGTACTTTAAACTTTACACTTTATTTTACAAACTGGCAAAGATTCATATTAAAATGAACAAAAGTTATTGATTTATGATGATATTGCGTCAAAATGCTCTATTTTGTTTTTTCTTCGAAAGGTGCTAAGTCCCCTTAAATGATTTTACTGAATAACAAGCTCTTCTTTCTTTAGGATTTGTTGCTTTAGTTTTTTAATGCGGTAATATTTAATATTTTTGCACAGGTTTGACAATCCAGCTGCTGCTTCTGTTTTTCCAGTACGCCAGATGACGTATAATTACCTACTTCCTGTCAATGCATGGCTCTTATTGTTTCCTTCAGATTTATGTTGTGATTGGACAATGGGGACTATTCCCTTAATAGAATCAATTTTTGATCCCCGGAATGTTGCAACTTTAACTTTTTATTGTGTTTTTGGAGCTATTGCATGGGCTGCCCTGACAGCAGATTCTAAACATTTCCAATTATTATTAGTGGTATGTAGTAAAATTTTAATATTAAAAAAATGTTTTTTAAAATTTTTTATGCTATTGTTATATTATACTCATTTAAAAAAATAGGTGGGAGGGGGAATAATAATAGTTTTTTTTTCTTTGACTAATCTGAAGTAAAATACTAGCATAAGATAAATTTGAATATTATGTATGTAATTCCATTCAAATTTATTTGTAATATGTTCTTATATTAATCATTTCACTTTCAAAATCCTTATTTTTGCTCTTTTGTATTAAAAATATTTATAATTGCTATTTTTATTCTTTTTCCTGTCAGTAGTAAAACAAAATATAAATTATGTCCCAACTTTTATATTTGATTTATTTATCTTTGGGATTTTCTATCAGTTTATCTAAACTTGTATATTATACACACAGATATACTATAATCATGACATCTAAAAAATTAAAAAGTATTGTTTATAAATTTTTAATTCAGTGAAATGAAAATACAAGCAGATTTTAGATATTTTCCAAAATTTGCATCTGTAATATTTTTTTTTTTTTATCTCACTGTAGTTTTTGAATATCTTTGATGTTCATTAAATTATGAAACTGTGTTGTATCTTTATAGAAATAGAATTTTAATTTTTAAAAAATTGTAATAGTGTCCAGAATTTATAACTGGCTTTATGTCTAAATTACATATATACTCAAATCCATTAATTTTGCATTAAAATTTAAAAGTTTCCTTCCTGTTTTGAGTGTTATATGCAGAAGTTTTAATTACTGTTAAGTGATTATTTAAGTATTTTAAATACAATATTTTTTATAAAATTTTAAAAGTATACCAATGTTTTTTTTTTTTTTTTTTTTTTTTTTTCATGTTATATATATTTTGCATTTTATCAATATATTTGTTTAATGATTTGAAATATAAATCACTGACATTAAACATAATTCTTTTTCTTTTAGTCTTTGTCCCTTCTAGTGCTGCCTTTCTTGCCAGCTTCTAATTTGTTCTTTCCTGTTGGGTTTGTTGTAGCAGAGAGAATTTTATACATTCCAAGTATGGGCTTTTGCCTACTTGTTGCTTATGGTTGGAATCTTCTCTATAGAAAATTGTAAGTATTTAAATTTTTTTTTTTAATTTTAATTATTATTATTTTTTTTTTTTAAGGAATAAAGCATGTTATTTGACTCAATATTTAAATATCTGTAAAACACATGCCCACATAAGAGTTTTCAAATATTGTTTATTTTTAAAATGTGACATTTTTAAAACTTAAGTAAACAATTACTTATAATGGGAATGTCATCAGTTTTGTAATATTTGAATTATTAAATATTTTTTATTGTAACTTTCTTTTTGTCTTATTGAAAATTATAAATTAATATTCAATTAAAATGTGTATCAGACAAAATATTGTAATGTGTGTATCATATATACATGCTATACTTTGGAAATTTCTCAAAATATTTGATGAATTTATATGAAGCAATATTAAGGAGGAATGTTCAAGTATATTACCATGAGTAAATTTTTTGAAATAAAACCTTAAATGTATGCCTGATAGTTTTAACTTAGAAAAGAAGGCAAATATTATATATTATTATCAAAATAGCTTTTTTATTGAACCAATAATTAATAGTAATATTATTGTTAATTTTATTTTAATATGTGAAACTTGCATTCATAACTAAATTATAAAGTTTAATCCATTAAAAAAATATTAGAACAAGCCTTACAATTTTTTATCGATACTAATGATATTTATGAAAAATGCATGTGCATTGATGTTTGGATTTATTACATATTATTTTAAGGGAAAAGATTACTTGAATGTACAATGTCATGTGGAAAATGAGTCTCTTTAAATAATTTTATTCTGAAGCACCTTAACTTACTTCCACAAATTGACTGGAATAAAATATTGTTCCTGTTGGTTTGTGGGAATTACATAAAAAAATAATTATTAAGTTTAAGAATGAAATTGAAACTTAATTTTCATTAGATATTATTTGAAAATTTCCTGAACTACTAAAAAGCTGGATATTGCACAGTTTTCAAATTTCCATTTGATGTAAATCTATTTGTTTAAATATGATGAAAATTTAATCGAAAATGCTTTTGGTAATGTAAAAGTAAAAGGTAGTGAAAAAAATTATTGCAAATATCAATTAAAGAGAGTATTGCTTCTTAAACTAACTATAATGCTTATACTAATTAAAGGTATACTTGGATATTTCTGATAAAAGTGGTAAAAATGATTTCGATCAAAAAAATTTTTGAAGCATTCTTCAAAATCTTTATCAGGATTATGTTAATAAATTTATACAAAAACAGCAAATTCCATTGGTTTATTTCTAAACAAATAAAACGAGTAAGCTATTTTCTAGTAACAAAAATAGTACCCATCTGTTATAAACCCTGTGCTAAGAATTATCAGGGAAGTTTGTCACAACATATTAATTTTTGCTGAAAGAAATTACTTACTATTTTTTTTTTTTTTCTGAGTGAATTTTAACATGCTCAAAAAGTCCATATATGTTAGAAATTTTGTACAAATAGAGCCTTTCTGACTGATAAGTTCATTAAATTTAATCTGTCATTTCTCACATAACTTTAACAGCTCTTTATTCACCAAATGGGAAGGTCTTTAATAATGTTCATTTTCTTACAATACTGAGAAAAATTACTAAAACTTAATTTGAAATTTTGAGTGTATTTTGAGGGTTCTTAACTTTTAATACAGATAAAGGGACATGTCTTTAATTGAATTAATAATTTCGTTTCATTTGAAATTTTTCAACTGTAGGCATGATCATTCCATATTTTGAAATTAATGCACTCTGAATCAGCCCAGTGCTAATTTGATTTATAAATCATTGCACATTTTATAATTCTTCAATAATTACAGCAATTTTAACTTAATAAACAAATTTATTCTATATTTATTAACCAGGAATTTCTGATTCTTGCAAGTATTATGAGGGTTGGCAGCTCCCTACTGCAATCAATTCAGAATCTAATCTGATCTGTTGAGAAAAAGAAAAGAACTTTGCAAGAAAGAAACTTTCATCAAGATACAATGTTCTGAGAGGTTGCAATGTAATACCTCCAGCAGAAAAATCATTTTTATTCAGAAAATTAAATACAATCAAATTTAATATTATTTAAAATAAAACAAATTAAAGAATAAAATGATGATAAAACATACTTACAATTTGAGGCTTTACATTTTTAACAATATATTTCCAAAATGTATAACATAGACAAAATGTTTTCCTTATAAAAAAAATATGACTAAATTTGAAATATAATAAAACTGGATTAGTCATTATAATAAAATAAAATAAAATACAAATAATTGAATTGGTGAGGGATATCCAATTAATTTCTAACCATCAATCAGTTTGCAGAGTAATTGTATGTCTTTTTTTTAGTCCAGAGGAAGTTTGAAAAGCACATGATCTAACTTTACAGTCTCTGCCATAGCGAATTTCTTTAATAAGTCCACATTTCCACAGATGTTTCGGAATTTTGTCTGCATTAATCGAAACAACATGACCTGTTTTAAACTTCGATAGTAAATTAGTTGGAATGACGAACTTAGCAGGTTGAAGTTGTAAATATTTCTCTGATGTTTCCAAAAGTGATTTCTATTTGATCCCTTTATCTTCTTCTTATTATTTTATTAAAGTTCTTTTATTGGACTTAGTTTTAGTTGAGTCAGGAATATTGTGCAAAGACTTTATCCTTTTACCAGTTAAGAAATGTGAAGGTGTCCATAGAATGTATTCATAATTTTCTTCCTACTTGCCCATCAGTTAAAAACGACTTGAATTTCAGTTAGAACCATTTGGATCTTTTCATAGGTGTGGCAAGATTTACCAAAACTTTTTTTAAGGGTTTTTCACTGAACATACTATGCATTCTCAAAAACCACCCCACCAACTAACTCTTGAATTAATAAATTTCCAAAAAATGTTATTTTTAGTAAAATATTATAAAATGTTCAATTTAGATATTCAGCTTTAAATGCCTTTTAATAAATTGTCAACTTTATTGAATGTGTTTGCATCATCATCACATATGGTCTTGCATAAAGTCCTCTTTGTGAGAGGCCAGTTTGAATATTTTGATTCATAAATTACTAGCTAGTTCCAGATGGCAGCCCTGGTAACTGCATTGGTAAACCAAACAGTATAGGCTTTTTCTGAGCATGTTTTTGTGGTGATAGAAATCGAACCTGAAAAATTCTGCTGTACAAATCTCAAACAGTAGAGATTCAGTTATTCTGTCTTTTGAAGAGGTGCAATGTCATGTTTTCATGAGGACTCTGATTTTATTTTAAATAATATTAGTATTTAATCTGTTCTTGTGGAACCATCTTCTTTCAATTATAAAATATTTTTCTTGTAAATGAGCCAAACTAATATAGACAACTATCAGTAAATTTAGACAAGTTTTCCAGACAAAATTAACAAAACATTTTCTATTAATTCGAAACTTAAATGGTATCACAGAGTATCCTTATTAATTTCATTTCCCAATTTCAGCCAGTTAATTTGAGATAATTGGGTTGAAATCAAATTTGTGTGTTCTCTTTTCTTTTTAAGCATCTTAGTCATTGGTATTTCATCATTTAAGAGCCACATATTTTACAGCTTAGATAGCCATTCTGGTTAATGAAACTATAGTCCATGTTCTTTAAGCTTAATCAATTTTTCACTTCAAGTTAAATAATCACTGGGGTTATCTTTACCAGGTTAATAATTCTAAATTGTAGGTTATGTTAGAGTCTGAATTACAATAACCATTTAGAGACAAAAGGCTTCGAATTCAAAGCCAAACCTTTTATCCAGTGAAGTGTTATAGAATTTGACCAAATCTTAATATCTAGATTCTGGAAGTTAAACATATATATATTTTTAATGTTTCATCTTTCTAGCTGCTATAATTGCACCCATTAATTGTAGACATGAGATTGTTAAGTTTTTAATAGAGACAACTCTACATTTAGCCTGAATAAAACTAATTTTAAATTTATAATTTATGTTTAATTAAAATAGATACTGCCCCATAATTATTTTGCTTAGAGTCAGAAAATATATTAATTTGCACCAGGTCAGAAAAGTTTATCTTAAGGGAAATACTTTTGAGGTACCTCAACTGATATAAATGTTTAGTTTATGAACATCAATTCTTCCATTCATTTTTTAAATTCTTCAGGCAAATTCCAGTCAGTACCAAATTTCTTGTAATAAACATTTCATGTAGACAACAACTGGCACAATTAATCCGAATGGATGGAAAACCTTTTACAAATTTTTAAGAATATTGTGTTTTGTAGTATAAAAATTCCAGTCTTCTGGGAAAATTTGCATTGTGCAAGTATTAAATATCAGTGTTATCTTTACCAGTATCGCATTTTAAATCTAATACCTTTAATGAAATGCTCAAATTTTCCTGAGTGTCATGCAGTTTATTTAACTCCTACATTTTTTAAGTTTCACTAAATTAATTTTAAATTTTTGCATTTTAATTCTGGCTACAATAAAAAATAGTGAAAACAGTTGACGATAAATAATGAGCTCATCAGATTTTCAGCTGGTTATCAAATTGTCCAGGTATAAATAGGAATCCATATCTTAACAAATTTGTGTTAATACTGTTGAATATTTGATGCAGCAACCAAAATGAAAGAGCTGCACGATACTCCAAAGATGCTTAAAGAAATTTAAAATCATCCTTTTTTTCTGAACCATAAGAATTGTAAATAATTATAATTTTCCTTGGCTATATTAATTTGAAGGGATGCTTTTTCTAAATCGGCCCTGAAAGCAGCATCATGAATTTTAAAATTAATTATTACATCTAGTACAATAGAATTTAGGCTTGGACCAGGGAATAAACATTTGTTTAAGGAATTTAAGAAACTTCCTTCAGAGGAGGCAAAAAAATATCCAGACTTTCTTTAGAGGAAGATTCTTAATCATTAATTAATTTTCACATAATTCTGGTCTGTGCGGCTTGAAATATGAATTTTCAATTAATTTTTCTTGACATTCTTCTCAACCTTATTCACCCATGTGGTTAACAGGTGTGAAAGAATAGTCCCAATTTAGCTCATGCATGTCGTAAGGGATGACTAAAATGGGTCCACAATGTCCGAGGGTATAGCTGGGCATCCATGGGATTATATCAGAGAACCTCAGGGGCTTGTCTTTAGGTAGGCATGGGCATCATGATCCTGAAGCACCCTAGGGATCTTTTCTTTCCTATTAGAGTTACTGTCTGTGGTAAACACTGGTGATGCACCTCCAGAGATATCCTAGCAACCCTTCTCTATTTTTGAGCATCCTTCTTTCAACCAATTTTTATCTTTTTTTATTTATTTTTTTAATTATTTCACATGTCTAGATCATACTTTTTTGGTACAGCATAGCCATAATTGGCTATAATGTGATTAAAATACTATCACTCACTTACTTATCTTTCAATTTTCTCTTACATCTCAATCACAGTTTTACCTTGTTTGGCACAACATAGCCACATCTGGTTCTTGTGCTACTATCACTCGTTCACTCCCCAACCTCATTTATTTCCTGATTTAATACATTAGTTTTGTAAATCCTATCTTTCACTAGTTTGCTTATTTAATTCCTTAAAACATTTTATAGTGATTTGGAAATTGTTTCCTATTTTTAATTTATAATCTTTCCATAGCAATCCTGTACCATACCTGCTAGGTACAAACTTAAAATTACTCTAAAATTTGTTCATGATTTATTTATTCATATCTGGAATATTTTCTTGTGATCCACTTGCTATGCTCTCCAATTCCAATGGAAATTTTAAATCAATCTGTTTCTCATTTACAGGCAACAGTATAGATTGAAAACAAGTGCCTTGTTAATCCTGTTCATCTTCATTTAAATACCTGCATAAACTAAATCTAAACAAATTCTGGCAAAGAAAATGTGGCTTTGAAATCTTTTCTACTTTCTAGCATTTTATTTGATAAAAATAATCGGCTCCTGAAAGGATTTCGATCTCGACACCAGATGGTTAATTATAAGTGAATAGTTGACAGCATGTTTTTTCCTAATTTGGTGTGTGTGTGTGTGGGGAATCATATTGCACTTGAAATTACATAAATTAGCAATGCCTCAATACTTTTGTTGCAAGATATATCTTTTACATGCAATAGTTTCCTTTTTGTTACAGATATTTTTTGTAGAGCTTTAAGAGAAAATATGAAATAGAAAGGGAATATCTGAAATTTTCTACAAGTTATTGGTGAATTTCATTCAGAAATCAAACTCTGTTTTACGAATGTTTTCTTGCCATTTTTATCGTACAAAGAGAGAGCTAAGAACTCGGGTCAAATTCAACTCCAGCATATAATGCTTTACTTGTAGTTTTACTTTTTTCTTGTCATTCAATAATTTACTTGTAGTCTTACAATAAGACACAGAAATAAATAAGAGTTTCTAAATTCTCCTTTCCATTTTAATTAGATTTTCCAGAACCATTTAAATAAATTGTGATATTATGAAATTTTACCTTTACATATCTTACAGTTTTGATTATTAAATTTATGTTTTGAAGAAATATATGAAATTTCTATAGCATGAGTAACAATAATAAGAAAAGGTGAAAAATGAAGGATTAATATGATGAGAAAGAAACTTTTACCAAGGCATAAAGTTCTGAGGTATCACAACAAAGAATAAGTTTTTGATATATAAAAGATCGATTTTTCTCATGTCACTATTTTTAAACATATTATTGATGTATATAATTGGTTTCTATCCTTCATCAAAATGTATTTCATATCTAAGATCATTGGTGAGGGGTAGGTAAAGGAAAACAGTTTTCAAATGCTTGAATATTTGGATGGAGGAATATATTTTATGTTTCTAGTTTGCTTATATGTTTACTTTTTTACGTGTTTATTTTGAATAAATGAAAAGAGCTTAGTTCACTTTCCCTCCAGTATGGTCTAAATATTTAATTTTTATGTTATGTATGAAAACTACAGGTTTTTTAAAAAAATTAGGGTTTAAAAAAGGTTTTTTAAAAAATTAGATGTCAGTTTATGTTTATATTTTTTATCGTTATTTTATGTAGAATATGTGTATATTAGAAAATACAAATCTCAGGGTCATGTATATATATAGAAGAGCCCAGTGTTGTGTACAATTTATTTTTATTGGTTACAATTTGAACGGGAATCTTGTTACATAAAAAGTGAATTTTTTCTGCTGTACTCTTTAAATATAGGAAGAATTAGTGAAACAAGAAATTTTAAATTGTGGTTTGAAATAAAGATTATGTAAATATTGCTAGTGTTATTATATTTCTTGTAGTATCTGCTAAGATACTTTGGAAATATTTGTCACTCAATTTTGTGATGTTTCTTGATTAATATAAGGTATATTTAATTTTGATTATCAGTACTTATAATTTTTCTTTATTTAATAAATTCACTTTCTTTACTATTATTTCATTGAATAGTTATCTAAATAATTTTTTTATTTCTTTTAGAGGAAAGAAAGGATTTGTAGTACTGCTTATTTCTGTTGTCATAATGTTCCATTCATTAAAAACTGTGTTAAGAAATAATGATTGGTAAGTTTTTTCCCACCAAAAATTCTTGTAAATTTATTTTAATAAAAAAAAAGTAAAATTGTAATTATTTATTATGATTATAATTATTACATTCCTCATTCTAATTTTATCTTATATGATATGTACAATTTCCTTTTGTTTTCATTATCTTTAAATAAACTTACCCCCCCCCCTCCAGGGTATCAGAAAAAGAAATATTTGCTGCTGGACTCAAAGTAAACAAAAGAAATGCCAAATTATATAACAATGTAGGTCATGCCTTAGAAAGTCGTGGACAGTTTAAAGAAGCCTTGGAATATTTTCTTGAAGCTGCAGCGTAAGTAATAATATAATATTTTTAAAATGTGTTGTTGGTACTCATTTCCGTATCAAGGATTGTGTCACGTGTTTAAATAAATATTGGTATATTTTTTCTTATTTCATTTCTACAGGTTTTTGTGAGGCACATTTCTTCCTATCTTTCCTTTGCACTTAAAAATTCATTTTGTCTTTTAAACCTGCATGTTTTGTTAGCCTTGCATTCTAAAACTAAATGTTCTTTCTAGGCTGGTTTTTAAATTTTTTTTTACAATGTGCTCTGAAAGTAATTGCTATAGGTTTTAATTTGCTTTGGCCACACGAAGATAATTGGGATTGCAAATGAGTGATGATTGTCATTGAACCATTTGCTATATTTGAGCTTAAGAACCCCCTATGAAGACTAAGCTTAGACATCCTTTTATGCACTGTGCTATTTAATTTGTTGGTATTTAATTTAAAAAAAATATTTATTTTATGTTTTGTGTAGAATGTGCTAGTAAAATCAACTTAACCTTCTGACTGCTTCTCCTGCTATATTTGGGGCATTTGTTTTGTGAGAAATGCATTTAAACATATACTCCCAAAGTTTGAATTTCTTTATGATAACATCTGAAATTGCTTTTCTAGAGAGTATAGGCTTTCTTGTTCTTAAATCTACATATAAAAATATTTTCTGCAAAAAAATAATGTCCAAAATGTGTACACACAAAAAAAAAGTAATAGATTTTCATGTCTTGTTCAAATCTTACCCTTTTCTACCTAGACCTATAATGATCTGAGCTGTAATAGTGTGTGACTTTGAGGGGAGGGGGAAACCCCTCCCCCCAAAGTTACACAGTATTAACATTATGAATTATCTTGTATTGTTATTGTAATTTTTAGAAAATGCTAGGAATCAGATTTTTAAATGAAAAATCATTTTTCCTCCTCAAACAATAGTGTGCAACCAGATGATATTGGTGCTCATATGAATGTTGGCCGTACCTATAACAACCTAAAAATGTACAATGAGGCTGAAGCTGCATTTTGGAAGGTAAGCTTGTGTCTCACATGTTATTGTATAATATTAATTAGACTGTCAAAAGTTAGAAATGAAGTAGTTTCTGTATAATTAATATTGGAAGTGCTTATAAATGAAGTGCTGGTAATATGTGTAAATTTTCTGATAATGTTTTTTTTTCTCTCTCTCTCTCTCTCCCTTTTTTAAAAAGTTAGAAAAATGAATTCTAAATGTTAATAAAGAATTTATAAGAACAGTTAACAAACATTTCATTTTCTTGTTATAATTTTTATAATTCATATATTGCTCATAACATACAATAATACTTCTATCAGTTATACATTTTTTTAAAAAAAATCAAGCCCTATTTAATATTTATATCAAAGTTTGTGCAATTTGATTATTTTTTTGGAAAGAAAACTAATTTCTTTAAATTGTGTAATTTATAGTATACAGTTTTACTCATAGATATGTTTCATAAATTTGGCACTTGTATATTATTGCAACCACAATTGCATAGTTTCACAACTTTTTTTACTAGAGAAAACTGATAAATTACAAAGCAAAAGGTTATGCATGTTACTTTTGACATAGTTTAAATTTTAATTGTTTTTTTTTTTTTTTTTTTAAATTGTGAACTTTAAGCAGAATTCTGTGTTTTTTTTCTTTGGTTGGAGATTTTATTGTAATTGATTTAAGAAGAGTTTCAAAGGTAATTATTTCCTTTGGTTTCTTAATCTTGGTGTCGTATAAATTTTGATATTATCTAGAGCATTGGGCTTGCCCTAGATGTTGACTTGTAGGTAAACTTCAGTATTAAAAGTATCTTCAAAAAAATGTATGTTATTTGAATGATTGGCAGCTTTAAGCTCTTCATTTTTATTAAGAAATCATTTGTCAGAACAGATTCTTACTGATTCATTTTAGATTTCACATCCTCATTCTTAGAAATTTAAATTTTATCAAAAAACAGACAGAAGAAAAAAGAAATTTTCAGAATACAGGAAATGATGTAACATTAGCAATAGTAGTAGTAGAAGACCTGCACACTTTGCAACATAGGCGACTTCTAACACAATGGTTGCAATAATGCACTAGTACCAATACATTTTGTAATTTTTGCATGTCCTATCCCTCAGGCAAAGAATCTCCTTCCACGTGCACGTCCAGGAAAAGCTTATCAAGCTCGTATTGCTCCAAGTCATTTGAATGTCTTCCTAAATCTTGCAAACCTTATATCTCGAAATGGAACAAGACTTGAAGAAGCAGATGCTGTAAGATTTATTTTTTTTCTATTCCTATGAATGTTCTATATTTAAAATTACTACTCATGCTCTCAATTAAATTTAAAAAACTGTTTACAGTTGCAATTATGTTATTTTCTTTTTTAAAAAAAGAAGTGGTTGCTTGTTTTTCCTTTTTATTTTGTACTTCTTATCTGCTAATTAATGGTTGAAAATAAAAGTCAATTTGAGAAATTATCTCACATTAAATTTCTGTTTTTTTTTTTCCTTTTGTCAATTAATAAACTGTATATAACATTGTTATATTTTTAGTAATGTTAGTTATAAATTTGTATTATGAATTTTTTCAGTTTCTTCAATTAAATATTTTTGCATAAGGAAAATTTTGGAACTTGTTTATTGTTGAAATTATAGATAAATTGTAAGCAAGCAATTTTATCAAAGAAGTGATTTCCCATCACTTCATACTAAGCTTTATTTATGAAAAGTTTAAAACATTTTGTCCATTAGAGGAAAATGTTTGTTTTTAAAATGCGATATATCTTGTTCATAGATTTTAATAATAAAATATTAATTTAGTTTATATAGTTATTTCAGTTGTGAGTACTGATTCAACTTACAGTTTCATGCAATTTTTCTTATTTCAAATTTATTCATCTTTTTTCATTTTACTCAGGAATTTTAAAAAAAAAATTGTTTTTCTCTTCCATTAGGAAGAGGAAAACAATTTTAATTATTTTTTATATATATGTGTTTGTGTGTGTGTGTATATATATATATATATATATATATATATATATATATATATATATATATATATATTATTGATTAACTTTAGATCAAAATATTGTGTTTTAATAATATATACATTTTTTCTCAGTTGTATCGACAAGCCATTGGCATGAGAGCAGATTATATCCAAGCTTATATAAACAGAGGAGATATTTTAATAAAGCTTAACAGGTATGCTTTTTGTATACATTGCTCTCTTTTTTAAGCAAATCACAGTATTTTTTTATTATTAATCAGTGTTTGTAAAATGTGTTTGCCCAACAAAAGTGTTTGACAATATGATAAATTCATTTTTTTCTTGAAAATTTTTCAGAACAACTGAAGCGCAAGAAGTGTATGAAAAAGCTTTACAATTAGATAACAAAAATCCAGATATATATTACAATGTAAGTATATTAATTTGTTTAATGTGCTTGGTTACTTATTTATGAGTAATAAAATTTTATGACTAAATATTTGGAGATATGCTTTAAATTATCATGCTATAATAATATTAACTAATCTATATTTATTGTTTTATTGACATGCAAGTGTGACATTTGAATTGTTTTTTTTTTATTGCCTGAGATTTCCTAGTGGTAATGGGAAAATATTTTATTAAATCTGTTACATTTGTGAAGTTGTGAAACATTACTCTAATTTTGTTTTATTACTGATACATAACGAAACTGATTCATTCTGCTCATGTACATTAAGTTGTATTTTCTTAATGATCTATGTACTAGCAAGAAGAAGAAATTTTTTTTTTATTTTATTTATTTATTTATTTTTTCAAAGTTAGGTGTTGTTTATCTGGAGCAAAGTAAACTTTCTGATGCTTTAACATATTTTGATAAAGCACTTGAGCTAGATCCAGAGCATGAGGTAAAATATTTTAACTATTTTTAAATCATATTATTTTAGTTTGTTGGTGGATTATAAATATATTTATTGTGTATAAATAACTGTGTGTGATTAAATATAGGTTTTGCTTTGTGTATTTTTGATAAATATAAGATTAAATTCTCTTATAATTATTCAATATTTTGATAGTATTTTTAAATGATTTTTAATTTTGTTTTCAGCAAGCTTTGATGAACTCTGCTATATTGATTCAAGAAAGTGGAAATTTACAAAAGAGAAAAACTGCTTATGACAGGTTCGGTATCGTATTTTTAGGAATTTCTAATTTATTTTAATCAAATAGTGTTCTGATAGGTAAAAACCATTTATTTAAATCAATAATATAAAATGTTGTTGCATAATGTTTTTAGTGAAGTTTTAAATTACATTGTTACATATTTAGTTCAAGATTGTTAAAATATATTTCATTTTTTTAATTGGGAATAAAAGCAATCTTTAAAAATTAAGTTGCAATTATAAACAGCTATAGTATATGTATATTAAGTTTATTTACATAAATAACAGTAGAAGCATATTTTCAGTGAATGATTAATCATTAATTTACTTGTTTTTCTTTGAAGGTTATATAAATTGCTCAAAAAGGGTAAAGCAAATGAACGTATATATTTCAATCTCGGGATGTTGGCAATGGATGATAAAGAAGTACAATTAGCAGAAAACTGGTTCAAAAAGGCAATTGAGGTAATAATACTTTCCATTATTTTATGAATTCTTCAGATATATATGTAACTAAAAAAAGAAAACATTAATTGTATTTTATTTGGTAAATAATTCTAAGGTAAAATGCTGTGATAATTATAATTCAATTAAAGCATGCATTGCTCTTTTTTTAAATAAGAATTAAATCAACAGTTTTTCAGATATATAATAAGGGATTATATTTATGTTATTATTATATTTTTAGTATTTATTTTGAAAGAAAAAAATAATTACATAAAAAAAAAATTCAAAAAAAATTCCTTATTTGAACATTTCTGGACAATAATATCTAACTAGTACCTTTATTCTAAATTTAATTATTAAAAATTAGTCTTCAGAAAAGTAGTTGACAAGTTTGTAATTATAAAATTTATATTTGTTGTTAACGTATTTCTTATAAAATAAATAATTGTTGAAATAATTTTTTTCTTAATTTTTTAAAATTTTTACTGAAAATGCATCGTTTTAAATTTTGCATATATATATATTATCCTTTTTAGATGAAGAAAAATTTCCGAAGTGCTCTTTTCAATCTGGCACTCTTACTTTCTGATGATCACCGTCCTTTAGAAGCAGTGCCTTTTCTCAAACAACTTTTAAAAGTATACAATCTTTAACATCAGATTTCTTATATATATATTATTTTCTATGATTCATTGTGCTTATTTTCATTATTATTCCTTAAATATATCATTGTTCTATTTTAAAGAAAACAAATAATGGTTAAATTATCATCTAGCAAGATTTTTTTACTATACATGAGTATTTTTTTTTAATATGTTGTGTAACTGTTTATTTAATTTCCATACAGATGAATAATCTAATTTTTTTTTTTTAGAAACATGCTTTTTTTTTTGGTGTGATCATGGTTACAGAAAATTAAATGTTAGAAATATTTTGGAGCATTTTTTTTCCCCAATTTTTTTAATCACTTTTATGTATTTGTAGTAGATGCTTTTTCTCGCGTTTTTTTTTTAATAACTTTGTTGTACATTTAATATGCTTTTAATTATAAGAGATTGAAGACTTACTAATTACTTTCTCATGAAAAATATTTCCTTCTTGTGGATACTAAAAATAAAATGTTCGGAATGAATTACTTTAATGTTTATATATGCATTATTTGTTTGACATACTTTTTCGCTAGCATTTTTTTGATTTGATTTATTCTTAATACTGTTATTTAAAGAATGAAAATGCCATAAACGAGAATTTTTTATTTATACAAATTAATGAAGCCAAATAATATTAATTATGTTACAAAATCTTATTTTGCACTGTTTATAATGTGACTAAAAAAGTTATTTGATTTTCTTATAAAATGAATTAACTTATCAGCAAAGCAGATTTTTTTTTTTAAAAAAAATATTTAGTTAAATATATAGAGCAGTTTGTATACTGCAACAGCAAATGTGTAAAAATATTTTATATGCCTTGAGTCATGAATATGAAAGGTACTTGTATAGCAATTAATTGCATTTGTAGGATATTTAAAATGTTCTTACTATGCTAGAGTTAAACTTAACATTTAAACATTGAGGTGAGCATCAGCCAGTTTTAAATGTCCATCTTGCTAATAATTGATGTGCTATAAATCTTAGTCAGTATTATACGAAATGAATTAATTGCTGTTATTTTTTTTTAATTCATCTTTTGTAAATTTAAATGTTTCAAATAATATTGTGATGTCTTATTTTTTTATTGCAAAATGTAATATGAACTATTTTTGTTACTATTTTAATTAGCATTATCCAGAGCACATCAAAGGTCTCATATTGTTGGGTGATGTGTATATAAACCATTTAAAGGATCTTGATGCTGCTCAGATGGTAAGGGATTTATTGTATTAAAAAAGTATTTTCAAATAATTTAAAGTGCTTTTTTTTTTAGTTGAGTGTAACTTCTAGTAAATTATATGCTAGGTTTTTATATTAAGTATTATATAAAACTCGTTATTTTTCAAACTGGAATTTCTGAAAAGTTTAAAATAGCTATGTTATGCCATATTATTAACAAAGTAAAAATACTCTTAGGAAGTGGTAGTTTATGATAATTAATTGCAAGAAGTGATGTAAGAATTTTCTCCTTGGAAAAACGAAATTTAAATATAGATTCAATGTATTATTTTTTTTAAAACAAAAATTG
The DNA here is from genome assembly GCA_019974015.1 of Nephila pilipes. Taxonomy (NCBI): domain Eukaryota; kingdom Metazoa; phylum Arthropoda; class Arachnida; order Araneae; family Nephilidae; genus Nephila; species Nephila pilipes. The sequence goes on from BMAW01047452.1 coordinate 86,778, forward strand.
ATGGCTTTTGTATAAATATCTTCATTGAGATGAAAATGTTCATCAGCATTTGAATTTAATCATATTAAAAAGTATGAACATAATAATTACCATTTATTCATTATATTATAGTGTTATGAAAAGATCTTGGGACTTGACCCTACAAACATTCAAGCCATTCACAACCTATGTGTAGTTTATGTTGAACGTGGCCTTTTACAGTATGCTGAAGCATGCCTACTAAAAGCAGTATCTTTAGCACCAAAAGAAGAGTACTTGCTTCGACATCTAGCAATTGTACAGGCTCGTATAAGAAAACAAAAGGGTGAGGAGGAAAGTATGTCAACCAAGTCATCTGACTTTTCCCAGGTGCAGCCTTCTCCATCAAGCATGACAAAAGTTTTTCAATCCAGTGTACAGCAAGTATCAAGCATTCCATCTAGTTCTATTGAATTATCTCACAACATAGTATATTCTGAGTCTCCATCCGTTCAGACCAGTAGTAAAGTTCAGCAACTGAAGGACAATGTTACAGTTGAAAGATGATTTATTTATACTTAGATTTTGAATATCAGAATTGTATTAGCTGCTCTAGGTATGGTGCTAAAATTGGTACTTTTACTGCTGAATGCATTTCAAGTTGGCACAATATTGAGATATGAGTAATGGCAGCATCAACTGACCATTTTTTTTCTATGGAAGAATAAGATTTTATTTTTTAAAATTATCAGAATTTAATTTATAGCTTTATCATTTGGTTTTCTTAATTTTTTGAGAGGGAAGAGAAACTTTGCAAAACAATTAGCATTAATTTTAGATGTTTTCCCATGACAAAATGAAGCACATATGAAATTTTAAAACTTCTGAAATTTTCTGAAATTCTGATTTTAAAATTATAAATGAGCTTTAATTATGAACTATAAAATATTTTTCAACTTTTGAATTTTTCTCCTCTTCAATGTGTAATATTGACATAATATTGTGTAAACATTTTATTGGTTATTAAAAGATTATTTTAAAATAAGTTACTGCATTTTCAAAATTATATATAGTAATTTGCAAGTACTGGATAAAAACTTTTTAAAATAACATAATTAAATTTATAATCATTTCTCATGTAAGCTTCTGAAGCTTTTACTTTTACCATTATAAATATCAATTTAGCTTTTTCTTTGAAAAAAATTATTATATTTAAATATTAATTTTCTTACCAAAAAATATGCTGTGATATTTTATTTATAAAAGTTGTGTAAAATATTCTGAAAAAAAGTTTTAAGAATAAAAATTGACTTTTTTTAATGTTTTATTTACTGATTGCAGTAGCAAGTGTAATTTTAGAACAGTTAGTAAATTACAAAGAAACATTTGTATCCATTTTATTTCATATAGAATAACTGGCAACTAATAAGCTAGTCTGATGTTAAAAGCATATTATTATAAAAATGTTACACAAATCTGAAATTTTCAGATAGCTATGTATTGTTTCATAGAATCTCAAGAGTTTTTTTTTTTTTTTTTTTTTAATTAATGTTTTTTTATTTAGTTTTTTTTTTTTTTTTCAATATTAATGACAGTTTGTTCAGTTTTTTTTATGTAGTTTGTGCTCTTCTCATCTCTTAATACTTGAATATGAGTACTTACTTGTGCCAGCTTGATATTAGAACTGATTGATTTACAGTGTGGTGCTGGTAAAAAATGCACATAATTCTCAATATAGGAAGCTATTTTTGTACTTGTGATATACATGGGAACTTAAAAATTTGTTTCTGTGCCTAAAGGAATTTTTTAAAGTGACAGAGCCACAGTATTTTATTACCAAGTGAATGTGCTGCTGTGTCCTTATGTTACTTAAGTCATATCATGTACGTAATTTTTCCTTTTTAGTACCTTTTTAGTGGATCTTATTTTTTTTACCTGCAAGTATTCCATATTTGTACTTTACAATTGTATATTAATTGCCGTTGTCTTTTCTTTTAAAAAATACTTGTGTATTAGTTGCTCTATTTTTGTCCAGATGTGTATTGTACAGGAGTTTGCAATTTAATAACTGTTATAAACAATTTATTAAATTTTTCAGAATTTATTAATTTTTTTTAGTGGGAAAAAATATCTTTTCACTAGAATTAAGTCTTAAGAAAATTTATAGATGTTATTATAGATTCTATAAATTAGAAAATCGTTTTGAAATTTATGAATTGAAAATATATAAAATTCAGGTTTTCAAAGTTTTATGTATATAAATATGAAAGTATTTTATTCTATGATAGATAAGAGTGTTGAACTTTATTGTGATACTCACAAAACTTCCATTTAGATTAATTAGTATCTAGAATTGAATATGTTTGTTGCTAATATTTCAGAAATTATTTTATGGGAAAAAAATGACTTATATTTTGTTGTTTTTCTGAGAGGAAAAAATAATCGAAATTCTATTTATAAATTTTTCGAAGTTACATTAAGTAAGTTTATCCTTGACACCTGATTTATGTTATTAATAAATATGATGTTTTGAAAACTTACTTATTGGTGAACTGCAATAAATTGTTTTAAAGTTTATTGCCATCATAGTACAATTGAAGTTACAGAATTTCTTAATATTCTGTAATCTTTTATCTAATTATTAGAAGATTCTCTATGTGTTTCTTAATACAATGTGAGGTTACACTATAAATTAAAAATCTTACATGTTGTATGTATGATTTCCCTCCTTTTCTAAATGTATGTTGTAACAGATGTTTCTCATTAAAATTTACTCTTTGTGTAATTGAATCAGTATGTAATTTTTACATAAATGTATATATATTTGAAAAAAAGTGTCTAATTTTTTTTTTTTATTTGAGAGTGGATTTAGTAAGTATTTATTAAATTAATATAAATTTCAAAAATGATGCCTATATTGCTTCAGATTTGAAAATTACACAAGCAATGTAATAATTATGTATATAGAAAGAGAAATCAAATTCAAAACTATTTTATTCATGTCTGTATAAAACTTTTTTAAAAAAGAAATTTCTAATACTGTGTTGTGCATATCAACTTCTTATTAATCCAGTTGTTTAAATAATGGGAAACACACTGAAACATTTTTATAAACTTTGCAGTGTTATTTAAATATAACTAAATATCTTCTTCCAAATAAAATTTCATCAAGAAATTTTTTTATACTTATCCTTCTAATCTCAATCTCACTATATATACTCCTAAGGTATTGAAATACATTATCTTATCTTGTTCTGATGTTACTGTGTGAAACATGTTTCCATGTGATGTTGTTTATTGTGCTTAATTTTCTTCTTGCAAAATATTAATATTTTATGCAGGATTTCCTTTCATCGGTTGCACAGTTGATTATTTATATGTTAGGTTTTGTGAATGCTATTCGATTGTTTACGTGAAGAAATTTTATTGATGAGAATTTTGTGTTCCATGTAATATTTTAAAGTACTTGTTGATGCTTTTAAAACAAATTAGGAGGCGAATGTTTGTTGTTGTATTCAGTACTTTAATCGATTTTAAATGCTATTTTGATTGTTATTTGTTTCAGAAATGGTTTTACAGTATGCACAATAAATATAAGACATTTTAACTGATTTCTTCAAAAGCTTTTAAACACATGTAATCCATTTTTTCTATCTTTAGTTTATAAATAAATATTAATTTATAGCTTTGTGGGGACGGGGCAAGCACTGATCACATTACTTTAACATTGCAGTTCGTGAAATCATTTAAATATTTTTTCAACAAGTATGCATCCATGTCAGAGTTCGTATTCTATCTTCCAGATGATTATTCTGCATTTCTAAATATGTCTTTAACAAGATTCTTAAAGGTTATGTTTTGTTTATTTCTTTGAAAATAATTCTTGATTGAGAATTTAGGAAAAAATTGACTTATTCATAAGAGTGGCATATGGGGGGGGGCGGGGTATTTTGGTGTAAAATAATAATCTCATTTTTTGATTGAGATAATTAATTTTTTGAAGTATATTAAAACATGAAATGATGTTTTTAGTATATCTGATGTGAAAGAAAAGGAAGAGAATTACATATTTTGTTATTAATTCATTTTGTCATAACATGAGGTTGTTTTAGCCCAAATTTTAAACTAAAAACTATTCCAAAATTTTAAATATATTTTATTCATTTAATTTTGACCAACCTAAGGAATTAATTAATTTTTTAAGTATTTTTTTTCAGTCTATGATATTAAATTTGAAAATCAAGCAGTTGAATGTAATGCTTTCCCACCAATGTTTTTTTTTTTTTAATATCATGGAATTTAAAATTTTAAAAAGTGTTTCTAAAATAATTTCTAATACATTTGCATTAAATATTTAATATGCATTAGCAATTGTCTGGGACTCTGATGTAAATTGTTAACTGTGAAAATTTTTCAAGATAGTTGACTACTGAAATGTAAGTAATTATTCTTATTAATGTTTGCATAATATGCTGTACTGGCAACAAACAAATATTAAGAAACCATTTAATTTGCTTTGGAAAAAGTCCAATGTGTAACATTTTGATTTAATAAAACTTTTGTAATTGTCATTTGCTATTTTGATTTTATGTATAGTTTGATGATTTTGTTTGACCTTATTATTTTATTGATCTGTTTTATTTCAATCATTACAGTTGTAGCATAATAAGTTGACTTGTTTGGTGATTTTTTTTTTTTTTTTTCCTTAATGTGAATCAGTTATTATATTTTTATTTTGGGTTTTTACTGGTTTTTAAGTAAGAATTGTTCATATGACTCTTTATGATAAAATGACATGGATATTTCTATCATTTGCATCTTCATGTGTGAATAGTGCATTTTGGTTTATTTTAAGTGTCTTTATACGAATATGATTTTGAAAACCTTTCTTTTTTTATGTATAATTTTTCAATTGGTTTTCTATGTTATTTTTTGATTTTTTTTTCCTTGGAATAAATTTGTTTCTTCAGATTGTATTTATGTCAAAGAATTAAAATAAACTTTTATAAAATTAATGTTTTGTACTTACATAATACATCATTTCTTAAAAATTGTGTGAATTATGCCTCATTAGAACTTTTCTACTAAATTCCTGAATGAATTTTAATACTTGTTTGAAATTAAACTTGTTTCACAAATGCTTTGAACTTGTTATTGATTTACTTTATTAATTCATAGATTCATTGTATTTTTTACATCATTAGAATCAAAACATATTTCATTTGAAACCTAATGAACTATTGATTTATTTTACTTAGTTATTCATAGTAGCAATCTCAAATTAAATCTATATTTTTTTAAGATTTTATACATATTTAAAAAATTTTTAATGATTTGCAATTATTTTATTTCTGAAAATATATAAGGCTCTAAATTTCTTATAGGGTACATTGTGGTTATTTGGAACTTGTTAAGTGAGGAGGACAAGTCATACTTTTCAATGACTATTTATGCTTCATAAAAACTGCAATAATTAAACAGCTGAAAAGTTCCAAATTTGGAATTGGTCATGTGAAAACTGTTTATGGAGTAACAGACACTGCTAATTTAGTTTAGACTTGTCTATTTGACATTGTAACGTCGTGACTCCAGAAATTATGGAATGTCTCGGTAGTGTGAAGGATCACACAGCTGAAGTAAAATTGCTTCTTTATTTACAATTGTGTTAAAAGTTATACTCAAGTTACTAGGCGTTTCCCTCTCAGTACTCTGCAAAATATCATGTATAGAAATAGTTCTATATGAGTTCAGTCCCCAAGAGATAGACAGCAAAATAGCATGAGTAGAGGTATAGTATAAATCACAACCTCCATCGCTCACTCCTCGCAGGATCCCCTCTTGCCTCCTTCTTTGTTTTTCTCCATCCCTTTTAAATCTTGGTAGAGCTGACTCTCGCCCCCTTCGCTTCATTTCCATTTCCGATTTTTTGGCCAATGACTTTCAGAGACAACCTCCGTCTCTGTTCTCCAACACCATTTGTTCTTATTGGACAATATCCAGTTTGACGCATGGGTGTGCAGATGCCATATGTGGAAGGTCAAATTATGACATGGGATAGGCCCTAAATCCCTATGCCATAGTTCACAATTCCTCACAAAGTGGATCATTTCTTCCACACCTGTGTAGCAGAGTCATGTTCAATTAATGCTCCAAAGTAATTGACACTAGGTGTGGTTTATTTATTGCCCACTTTGGAGAAATAAACCCTTTTACTACGCCTTTTGAATGGGGAGTCTGGAAACAAAAACGGTTCAATACAGATGTCTCTGATGGGGATAGGATATCTATAGGCTACTAACATTACCAAATCATACTTCAAAATTCCATTATTTTGTTGCCTTTATATACATTGTACCTGCCACTCCTAAAAAGTTATGTTAATCTGATCAAATTCAATTGACAATTATATTATATCTGCCAATTATTGATAAGTTAATTTTTAACTAATTGTCATTAATTTTTTTCTGGAACGGTTCTATTTTATTTTATATATGTAAATATATATATATGATAAACTCAATTTTTCTGCTTTTTTAAAATTAATTCTTAACACCATTCATTTCTAATATAAAAGTACTTACACTTCTGAATCTTGTGAATATTTGTTTTTCTGTCACTTTGCATCCTATCTTTTACGTTCATGAGCCTTAAACCCTTGAATTTACAGAAATCAGATGGAATCATTTTCTCATGCTTCGAAGCTTTTAGTTTCCTTTCCACAGTCTCATTTCTACAATTGATATTTTCCTGGTAAAGTAGACTTGTATCACTTAGGACTCCATCAGAAGTATCAAAATACTCAAGGATCCCTTTTTAAAAAAAGTTGAAATTATATAAACATCTTATACTTGAATGGACTGCAACTCCTCACCGCCAATCGCAGTACCTCCATTTACCGGACTTTTCGTATATATATATATATAAACACCATATAATGATGCAAAAAAAGTTGAGTATTTAATATAAATCAGTACAATATAGACCCAGTTCTAATTTTTTTTTCTCTATATACAGATAAGTTTTTGATCCAGTCCTTTGGGTAGTGAGCTTGTAAAAATTATGCTATCTGTGTAATGGCAAGTGACCGCGGTATCCTTGTGGTCATGGCTTCGGATTCGTGGCCGGCGGTTTTCGTTCAGTCGCGGGTTCGAACCTTGGCCGCTAAAGACCCGCCGTGAAGCCGGGGCTGATGCACGCACCTTTCAAAGGATCTGGAAGGCACAATTCTGTCACGCGGTAAATCTCCCATCATTTGATTTACTGTTTAGTGTTTCGTTCGGAAGCAAGTAAGTCGGGGCCCAAAGCCCTCCCTTAGGCGTGGTTGTGGATGTTAGGAGAGAGGGGTGCCAGCTCAGGTGTCATCCTCGTCACTTGACCTTGGTTCAAAATTACGAGGTCCATCGCCAATAGCCCTCGTGTTGCTTCTAGAGCGACGTTAATAAAAACTAAACTAAACTAGCTGTTAATTACAAGTTGATTGGTTAGTGGGTCGCATATTAGAGACCTAGTTTCAGTACTGAACATTGTGCTGAGCAATAGCATTTGAAAATTAATTAGCCACCCATCGGCTATTGTTTTAGATGGATCACTTTTCGCGTACCCGATCACTTTTCAATATTTTATCATTTGCTTCAATTTTAATTAAATTTTGCTTAAATATATTCAATTTAATAATTTATCGTTTGCTTCAATTTTGATATCGGGAAAAGTTTACTATTGTCTATTTCTCGATATTTCATCATTTATACAATATTTAATTTTGTAATTTAATAACAATTGTAAAAAAAAAAAAAAAAAAATCGTGCACTTTGGGTGGCTAAATCTGTTCTTTGAAAAACTTTGCATTGAACTTATTCATTTTTTCCCTCTAATCTTAGCTTGAGGGCCATTACTAATGTGCGATAAACAGTATGATTTCAGGTATTAAATGTTATGTCTTACAAAGTCTAAAAGTTCACTGATTTATAAAGTAATGAGTAATTTATATTTATTGCACTTTCCACTACCAAATAATGTCTATTTTAAATAAGAATTATATTTATCTTAAATCCTGTAGATGTTACTGTCTGTGTGCAAAGCAGTGTTCATTGTTTAAAATTTCAAAATTCTTGTGTTTAAAAAATTTCTTATTTGTTCTTTAAATGTTTCAAAAATATTGAATTGTAAAATTATAAACAAATATCAAGTTAAACTACAACTTTATTCGTATATTTAACTTGGTTCTAGATTTTCTTTAAACTTGGAGAAACACATATTTCGTGTTATTCGTTATATTTATTATGAAGTTTATTTTGCATCATTAAGAAATTAATATATTCTGTGCAGCAATAGTTTAATTTTTTCCATTGTCTAATATTTGAATAAAAATGCTTTACTTTCTAGCGAAACAAAATATTTTATACTTAATTAATGTTTCCGTTCAATCAGGTGGCGCGGTAGCCTAGTGGTCAAGGTCGTGGACTCTGCGGCCGGCGGTTTTCGTTCAGTAGCGGGTTCGATCTTTTGGCCGCCAAAGACCCGCCGTGTAGCCCGGGCTGATGCACGTTAAATCTGTTCGGGGCCCAAAGTCCTTCCGTTGGCGTGGTGTGGATGTTCGGAAAGAGGGGTGCCAGCTCAGGTGTCGTCCTCGTCACTTGACCGTGGTTCAAAATTACGTGGTTATTCTTGTAGACAAAAGTTTACCCATGAGTTCCAATCAGGGGATCGAGAGTTTTCAATGCAGCTACTCTGCTACTTCCGCCATCCAATTCTATGCGTAAATACGCAACAGTACCATATGCCTTCTTAGAGGTATCTGAAAAGCAATTGCATTTGGGGGCAAAGAATTTCGAAAATAATATCGAGGAATACTTATTTTCTTTAAATATCGGATCACATCGCAGCTTTTCCCCCAAGGAACCTAATTGTTTGGGCAATTGGTCATTCTAATTCAAACCTAAACACCAGATTTCCTGAATTAAACATTAGACTCGAATAGTGTAAGGACCTATGAAGCCCATTGGTTCAAATAGTCGATCTGCTGCTTGTAACAAGTATCTTTTAGTAGAATTTCTTTTAGAAAGAAATGTTTCCAAATTCTTAGAATCAAAAAATAAAATGTATCAATCTTTTCATCCCATCCAACTCCTAAGACTTTAGAAGCTATCAACTTCGTGTTCAGTGATTCTTCAAATTCATCTACTTCAAAATTTAATTTTTTTAATTCTTGTCTGAGTTCTCCATTTTCGAAGATCCATGCTGGCATCCTTAAAAATCAGTACACTTTCTTCACATGTAGCCAAAGCTTGTTGGATGATGATCTGTCCGCATAGTAAATCATCCACGTACAATGTGTGGTTTAGGAGATTAATGTTAAGTGAAATGTATTCACGTATTGTTTTTAGATAATGCTCGCTCGTAGCCGCAAGAAGTAAGCTTGATTTTACTCCAAACAAAACTCTACACATACGAAAGATATCAAACTTTTGTTTTCTGCATCAGTTCCTGGATCTTCATCCCAGAAAAATCTTGTAAAGTCCCTTCACTTTCATCTATTTCAATCTTCAAAAACGCCAGTTTTATATCTGCCACAAATATAAATGGGTTTGTTCGAAATTTCATCAAAAGAAGAAATAGATTTGGTATAAAATTAAGTTCGGTGTGTAAACAACCGCTTGATGATAACTGTCCCTTCTCATGTGATGACGTTTCAAATACGAATCTTTACTATTTGTAGCCTTATCAGCACGTAACACATCGATCAATAACTCCCGAGTCTAACATTGAAAACAACATTTTTTTTTGCAAAATTTTTTTTTTATTCATCAACATAACACCTTTTGTTAATCACCTTTTAGGGTGATACAATCGTTCCAACGCTTTTCCAAATCTTTTTTTTTTTTCCGCAAGAAATCTTTTTTGTTGCGAGTAAATAACGATAAACAGCTTTCTGAATCATCGACTCGTTGCTGTTTTTGTTCCATCGAAAGCAATCGCGGCACCCACTTGGAAAAAACCTTTTTCACTTCACTGCAAAAAACCTTTTTCAGTAAATACACTTCCATATGATATCTGTGTCATCTCAGCAATCTCACGGAGCTTCACTTTACGATCTTTCATTATAATTTTTGTCACTTCACTCACATTTTCCGGTGTAACGGCTTCCACAGGTCTACCCGAGCGTTCCGCGTCATTTGTGTCGGTACGACCACGTTTAAACTCGGCAAACCACCGACAAATCGTTGCTTTTGATGGACGAGAGTCCGGGTAACATTTTTCAATCCATTGTTTCGCTTGCACGGTGTTTTTACCCATTAAAAAACAATGTTTTATCAGAACACGAAACTCGGTTTTTTCCATTTTTTAAACCATCTACAAAACGACTTTACTCCAACCTCGATAACTCAGCTGTTTCTGGTCCGATCGACTTAATTTTGACACGTTTCAAGCAAAGGTTCGTACTCTAGAAAGACCTGGTTACTGGTTTACTACGAGCGCCATCTCTGGGTTAGTCTCGGGAGTTATTGATTGATGTGTTATCTCTTCATATTTACTACGAATTTAATCGTAGCTGCATGACTATGACAAGTAAGCAAACTATGCGATAGATGAGTCGTAGTTGGCGTCCTAGCCAAGAACGCAAACTACGAGTTATCTCTTTGTTGGCAGTCAACGTGATAATTTATCATTATTATTGATTAATAATAATAACTAAAATGTCGGGCACGATTGCACGTATACCTACGTAATAATTTGCCAATGTTGCTTGTTTAACTCAAATGTGACTTTAATTTATTTCGCTATTGCGATGCCAATATCCTTTTGAAGACCTACCTTTTTTAGGCAAGTACGGTCATCTTAAACCAGTGATCTGAAGGTGACTCTCTTCAACAACAACAGATGTTGAAACACCTTAATAACTAGCCGGAGGAGATATCCCTTTTGGACTAGTAGATAAGAGCACTACAAAAAGGGCCTGGAAAAGTTTTCTTCAATAGACATATCGAGGATTCTCATATCATCCCTGTTGCTCAAGGTCAGCTGTCAACGGGATAGTATGCTCCGACCGCTCTAAACAAGTTCGTTAGTGGTCTTCTTTACATCCTGACAAGGTCCTCTTTAAAGATAGTTAGACTCGTGGAAAAGGTCAAGTAATAGTTCTGTTTCCCATGAGCTTTGACCTTTTAGACTCCGATTACCAGGGAACCAAAAATACCCACCCGCCAGATACTACAGTTTTGCTGGTGTCATTTTCCTTTCCTGGTTGGTGAGCTCAAAAACCAGTAGTTGAGATTATTCATTCAATTATCCAATTAAAAGAAAGGGATTATGTCGCGTGGGTTCGGAAGAGGCGAGGCCATTTTCATTCCAAACAAAATTTCCGAAGAGAAGGGACATTAGACTAAGCATTCGACTTGAACGTCGTGTCCGTCGGCAATGTACGATTTTTACTAATGTGCGACTAGTACCAAATAAATGTCAAATTTGCATAGAAAATGTAAGACCGACACAAATAGTTTGTCTTATAAATATATCTTTAATATTTCAGTTAACTACAATAAATTAATGTAGATAGTGTTTTCTATGTTTCTTATTTAACGCAACCAAAGCAAACCCAACAGCTATAGTCTTTTTCTTTCATATGTGTTTTATTCTTTGTTTAACTTGAGTGACGTGCCTCCGGGATGCCCTAGCGATATTTTTCTATTTTCGAACCGTTTTATCCATTTTTTCAAATGTCCAGTCTATAGGTATACATTATTCTTCCTCTTACACCTTTAAAATCCACTGTCACTCATAATGGTGCGAAAATTTTAAACTTGTGAAGACATCGTGCATATCGATCTAATAAACTGATTATAAATTAAATTTTTGCTGTTATATAAGTTAAGTAATTTGCGAGCCTTAGATATAAGCAAAATTAAGTTATACAAAACAATTCTTGAATCAAGTAAGAATTGTTTTTACTAAAATCTTACACAAATATAAATACTTTGTCATTTTATTTCAAAATTTATTTCTACACGATAAATATTTCACCCCTTTGTTGTCTGGAATAAAATTTGATTCTTTTCTGCATGAAACATTGCACATCTAGTAAAAACTTACTAATCGACATCATACATTGTTATTATAATACATACTAGCTGATACCCGCCCGCTTCGCTGGGCAGACGATAATATTATATTTTGGAACCTATACGTAAAATATCAAGAAATTTTTAAATTTAATTATAATCTGAATTTAAAAATTTTAGAAATTGATTGTCTGTAATAATGGTTATCCATGACTTTCAAACATATGAGAAAAGTATTTAAGTGTTAATAGTTTATCAATGAAAATGTAATTTAGTCCGTAAATCTGTCGTTGAACAGAATTCCGCATCACCGATGAGGTAGTGTGTAGTGCGATGTGTTCCCATTATTCTACATGGCGGATCCCCAGTAGGCCAAAACCATGTAAAAATTGCCAACATAAAAATAAAAATACATTTTTATATATATTTTTTTATTTTTTAAACCTGTTGAAACAATTTTTTTGTGTATTACATTTCTATTGTCTTTATTTTGAATGCATGGCAATTTTTGAGGGTGACAACTACATTTTTATTTTTTATTATATCAATTTATTTATCTTAATTATTACATTCATTTTTATTTTATCTTATTCTTATTTTAGAAATAGTTAAATATTAGAAAAATATGAAATAATATGCCTACATTTCCAAAACATCTCTGTAGACAACATTCTTCGTTCGTTTTTCTGGTTGAAGGTTGATTAGATTTTCACGTGAACTAACTCTTGAACATGCCATATAAAGTTGACCATGTGAAAAACAGACACTTTGTAAATCTACACCAGCTAATTTTAAACTCTGCCCTTGTGCTTTATTGATAGTCATCGCAAAGCAAAGTCTAACTGGAAACTGCAAACGCTTAAATTCAAAATGATAATCTGATGGAATTAATGGTATTCTTGGAATGAATATATTTTCACCCTCATACTTTCCTGTAAAAATAGTCACTTCTATAACGTTTCTTTTTAGAGATTTCACTTTGAGTCTGGTGCTGTTACATAATTTAGGAGGATTTAAATTACGCAACAACATTATTGACGTACCAATCTTTAGGTAGCCTAGTGGGCAAGGTTTCGGATTCGTGGCCGGCGGTTTTCGCTCAGTCGCTGTTCGATCCTTGGCCGCCAAAGACCTACCGTGTAGCCGGGGTGGATGCACGTTAAATCTGTCGGGGCCCAAAGTCCTCCCGTTGGTGTGGTGTGGATGTTAGGAGAGGGGGGTACCAGCTCAGTTGTCGTCCTCGTCACTTGACCGTGGTTCAAAATAATTATAGAAAGAAAATATTCTGAAAGCTGATCCTTATGGTTAAGAAGACTATTCAAAGGTTCAGGGTAGGATCTAATAGCAGGAATTTGGACTTGATCACCGCTGCAGCACATTCCTGGAGGTTCTTCTATCAATTTTAAAGCATGGCACTACAAACAGGACAAACGTTTTCTGATATTTTTTATCTGCGATTTTATCATTTAAATAGTCAATATCTGTTATATATATTTAAAACCAAAGCTTTAGAAATCCAAGGCACTAATTTAACTTTTGATCTTTTTTCATTGCATTTAATTACAGCTGCCTGATTCATAGGGGGGTTATTAGAAAAGTATTTTCGTATTGCTGCTCTATGTACTTCAGGATGGCTTTTAGTATATTTTGAAGCAACTTCTCTATGTATTTCAAGATGACTTTGAGTATACTTTCAACAGCGTGTCTTACTTGTTCATATCTAATTGAATTTGTGAATATTTTTCCTCTTTTTTTTTACCTTTATTTAATTGAAGAGATATTATATCATTAATAATCTATTCACTTGAACTTGATAAATTAATGTTAGATATTGATTGAGTCTTTGAAGTAGAATAGATACATTTTCTTGAGGATGAAACACTAAAGATGACACATTTTCTTCATTTTGTTTCACATTATCATCACCAAGATTAACTTTACTTTTATTTGTTAATCCAACTATTTCAATATAAACATCAAAATGTCCACTATTATAGTTTCCCGTAAAACGTAATTTTTTTTTCTCTGAATTGTTTCACCAACAGAAGCTATAAGGCAGACGCCTTGATACACTTCGAACTGATAGGGAAATAGCTCTGCCACCGCCATAATTTCGCAAATAGATCCATACGTGTTTGGTTTACACCTTTCGGTAAAATATAAATCGTTAGTATTATAAGGAGCGCCAGGTAGCATTTGAGTGTAGCAATTAAACCGATACCAGTTGTTAAACATGTGAGAAACGATAATATTTCTCATTTTATACGCCATCGATATGTCACCGAACACCAGCAAAGACAGAGACGAAAATAAACTTGCTCCGTAGCCAAGAATTTTAAAAACTTTGAAAGGAGTAGGTATTCTATCTATCCAAGTATATTCAACATCCATTATTAAAAACTATAACTGAAAAGTAAATAAGAAAAATCAATTTGTATTAACCTACAATGAAATACTTTTCAAGTTAAAAAATACAATTAATTTTTTAAAATCAAATTATTTAAAAATTCAACAAAAAATACTTACAAAAAGATAAAGTATAGTAAAAAAATTTAGCAAGAAATCACCCGTATTACGTTATCCTTTTTACATACATTACTCTTACGCTAGCAGCATATCTAAAACCGCATTTGAATAGACAGAATAGCTCTTAAAAAATCATATCATTAAAAATAATTCTGTATTCTGAAAACGATAAAATATCCAGCCATTTTAAAAAAACAAAAACTTTTATTTCCTAGAAACCATAAACTAAAAATTGCCAAAATACAAAAACAAAACTTTTGCAAAATGTTTACATTAGGTTACAGTTAATGCGTACATCGCAATAAATATTTTGACAGCTACTTATTTTTTTTTTATCAATGATATGAATAACATACCGTT